>JAENHJ010000459.1:0-383368 GCA_025330945.1 Mucuna pruriens | reverse complement strand
AAATCATTCACATCCTAAAGCATTTGAAGTTCAAACACTCGTATCTTATTCACGGATCTTTTAGACATTCACTTCCCAAGTCTCAACACATGCAACAATGGGTTTTCATTTACCTGGTAATGAGAAAGGCATCGTTTGCTGCAAACCAAGCATCTTCAAAAGCTGTGGACGTGCCAAAGGGCTGCCTTGCGGTCTATGTTGGAGAAGAAAATGAAGCGGTTTGTTGATCCCGGTATCATAGCAAAGAACCAGTCTTCCTTTCAAGATTTGTTGAATCAAGCTGAGGATGAATTCGGGTATGACCATCCAATGGGTGGTCTCACCATACCATGCAGGGAGGATGAGTTCCTAAACATCACCTGTCACTTGAATGGCCTGTAAATCATGCTAACGGAGGCACAGATAGATTTGATGTAGACAATTTTTGTACAGAAGGAATTTTCTTTTTATTCTGACAATTTTGTATTTTGATTCCTTGTAAAATTCGTTTGGAAGCTGAAACTTGTTGCCTGAATGAGAAATGCAACACAAGACATTGTTTAAACAATTTTTTGTTTTTTGCCAAATCTCAATCATTTTTAATATATACAACAGTATCATTATCAAATTTAAGTTGACATATATCAGGCTACCCGCTTATTCCAGGATCTTTAGTGCTGCAATTTTGTTGGAGATAATGATCAACATTGATAATGGATGTTACTGCTTCCTTATAGTATTTCAGTATACCTCCTTGAGCCGGAGAAGAAAGCTACAATACATTTGTCCTGAAAAAGTTTTTAGCCACTTGGTGCTAGATTTTTCTATAATATCTTTCTCTCTCAGTTTCTTCTTTAAGCACCACAGATATTATATATCTTGAGTTAATTTAGTACTCCCTCTCGTTCTATCATCACTGCTTGATTCTTTTCCTAACAAACCAGCACCATCACATGGATAATTAGTTGTTTCTTGGGCAAAAAAAGTATGAAGCTATTACTACTTTAGTATTTCTCCAAAGTTCACAACAGCAAAAAACAAGAAGATGTTGCAAATTTTGGATCACAGAAAAAAGAAGTCTGATCCCGCAGTTTCCATGAATAGTAAATAGTTGTTCACTTATCCATGGTCAATTCTTTATATCCCTTTCAATTTTTTTCTTTTTATTAATTTTAAACTGAGAATTTTGATATCTGATTCCAAGTTCAGCAGTTTAGATATTTTTGTGTGATAGTTTATGATATAGAAATTAGTAAGTCATGACAGCTAGACCTATTGTTTTTGTATTAGGGACACTTTTGTTTAATTGGTTTGAAAACTTCGAACCTATTCTTGCATTCTAAGGTTATAATAATTTCATTTATCTAAACGAAAGAAGTTATGGAAAAATCAATCGTCCTTTCAACTTCTCAAGATATAGGGTTATAGATAACGAGTCATACCATGCATTCGTCAATGGTGTAAGAGAAAGCTTTGTTGCAGCAGTAGGGCGGGTTTATTAGAAGGAAAAAAATAAGCCTTGATGTTAAGGCCAATTTTATTTTGCACCTGCTTAATCTGGTAGGAAGGTACCTCGTGTATATTTATTAATAAAATATATTTTGTTTGTCCCTAATAAATTTATCTTTGTGTTTGGTCCTACGGAAAATACTTCTCCTCTGCCCTCGTTAGGAATCGTGTTCTATGCCTGCTTTTGAAAGTTATCAGAGCAAATTCTGGTTTTTTGACAAAAATTAACCTTGCTCACACAGAGAGAAGTGAACATTGAACTAATTAAAAACAGAAAAAAACAGAGGAGTTGTTTGAGTAGTTGAATTCATTGTCATTACACACAACAAAATATGATATAACGATTTTGTCATTCTATTTCTTTTCCCTCTTTCTCAAAGAAAGGGAGATATATACAACTTGAAGACTCCTATTCTACAAAATGTCTCCCCTAAACTATGTCAGTCTACTAAAGTCTGAATTTATTGTCCATTCAAGCAGAAGTTATATGTTGGAAGACATCTTACGATGCAGGTGGCCACCCATGGGATGATCATATCCAAACTCTTCCTCGACTAGACTCAACAAGTCCTGGAGCGAAGGTTGGTTCAAATACGATACAGGGATCACAAACCGCTTCATTTTCTCTCAACACTGCAACATAGCCCTTTGGCACATCCACTGCTTTTGAGGATGTTTGATTTGGAAAATAATGCCTTTCTGATTCCAAAACGAAACCCATTCTTATTATATTGAAGGTGTTAGAGACTTGAAAAGAAAATGGTTTAAGAAAATGCTTTGGGATGTGAATGATTTGTTTGGTCCTAAATGCTTGCAGCCATGAATATATATATAGATAAAAGGATATCCTAAAGGCGAATAAATAATTTGTTAGTTGAATTATTGGTGAAGGAGGCATGGGACCAAATGAGAGACAATGGCATATGGTGTTGTCTTAGAGGAGTTTCTGAAGAATGAACGTAACATGTTATTGTAGATAATACAAGCCCCACCTTCTGGATCTATGAAAAGAAAGTCTAATTGGATCTAGCTTGTTGGCACTTACTCAGGTGGTGGGGCCGGAAAATTCATTTATGCAAATTTCGTGTTGTGTTGCTTAGAACTTGACGTACATAAATAATGTGGTTCATAAAAGCCTCATGATATTATCATGCATTCGATGTTGGTTCTCTACTTATCTCCACTGTTCCAGAGCTATAAAGTCCCTATATATGGGTCCAATAGGAGTCATGGGACCAACTGGGAAATAAGGTACAACGGTGCTGTCCTATAAACTTTATGAACGTCAAATTCTAAGCAATGTGGCAAATTTGCATAAATGAGTTTCGGCCTCCACCACCCTTAATAAATGTCAACAAGCTAGATCCAATACCACTTTCTTCCTCATAGATCCTGAAGGCGGGACCTGTATTATAATCTACTATAACATGTTACGTTGATTTCCCAAGAAAGTACTCTAAGACAACACCACATGCCATTAGTTCAATTTGGTCCCATGACTCCTATCTCATATCCTCCTTCACCATTAATTCATGTAACCAATAATGTTTTAATTTTTTGCATATCCTTTTATCTATATATATATCATGCCTGCAAGCATTCAGGACCAACACAAATCATTCACATCCCAAAGCATTCAAAATTCAACAGCTTATTTTCAAGAACTTCTTCTGTAAACCATTCTCTTCTTAGGTCTCCAACACAATCAATACAAAAATGGGCTTTCGTTTGCCCAGAATTAGAAAGACATTATTTGCAGCAAAATCAAGCATCCTCAAAAGCGGTGGATGCGCCTAAAGGGTTATCTAGCAGTATATGTCGGAGAGAAATGAAGCGGTTTGTGATCCCCTGTATCATACTTTTTGAACCAACCTTCATTCCAAGACTTGTTGAGTGAAGTCGAGGAAGAGTTTGATATGATCATCCCATGGGTGGCCTCACAATTCCGTGCAGCGAAGATGTCTTCCGACATATAACTTCTTGCTTGAATGATGGACAGTAAATCTCACACTTTAGGAGACTGACATAGATTCAGGGAGACATTTTGTACAATAGGCATCTTCTCGGTTTGTAATATCTCCCTTTCTTGAGAAAGAGGTTAAGAAACAGATTGGCAAAATCATAGTATATCATACTTTTTTGTTTAATGAAAATGAACTCAACTACACAAGCACCTCTGTGTTTTTCTGATTATTATTTTCAATGTTCATTTCAACCCTGTATGGGCAAGGTTGAATGCTGTAAAAAACCAGACTCTGTTCTGATAAATTTCAAAGCAAGAATAGAAAACAAGATTCCTTGCAAGGATAGAGCAAAAAGTATTTTTGCTTGAACCAAAGAGAAAACTCAAGTATATTTGGGACAAACTAAATAAATATATGCGTTACTAAGAAACATACATATGAAATTAAAATTTTAGGATCTTCTTCCATGCCAAGCCAGGTGCGAATAACAATTTTCCTTTTCTACTCCTGTAGCAAAAGCTTTCCCTTGTACCATCGATGTATGGCCCATCGGTTTATTATCCATAGCCCTGTATCTGCAGAAGTCAATATTGAACCAGTGCTTTTCTATGATTTCTGTCCCACAGATAGATAACATGAAACTATGACCTTACAAACCAAATAAAGATAGGTCTAGGTCTGTAACAACTATGACTGACTAATATATATAGCATCCCAAAATATTGATACGGTTGTTTACTGTTCATTGAAACTGTGTGGACTGGTGTTCTTATTTTCTGTCGACCAAAATTTTCAATACCTTCTTCCATTGCTGTTGTGAATTTTGAGGAATTACCATAGTAGCATCAATCCATGTTTTTCTGCCCCAGGAACAACTAAAAATCCATGTGATGGTGCTGTTTGATTAGGAAAATGGACGAACCGATGACCGTTGGAAAATGATAATGATTTGGCAGTGATGATAAAATGTGAGGGGAGTACTAACCTGAATGAAGAAGATATATGTAATTGCTATGCGGTGCTGAAATTGAATGAGCCACATATTACTTAAATTCGATAATGATAGTGTTGTATATATTAAAATTTATGGAGATTTGGCTAAGACGAAAAAGTGTTTAAACAATGTCTGGTGTTGCATTCTCATTCAGGCAGCAAGTTTCCGCTTCAAAAAGAATTATACAAGGAATCAAAATACAAAATCTTGACAACAAAAAAGAAAAAATCCTTCTGTACAAATTTGTCTCATCTAATCTATCCAGTCTCTGTTCGCATGATTTACAGGTCATTCAAGTGAGAGGTGACGTTTAGGAACTCATCCTCCTTGCATGGTATTGTGAGACCACCCGTTGGATGGTCATACCCAAATTCTTCCTCAGCCTGATTCAACAAATCTTGAAAGGAAGGTTGGTTCAAGTATGATCGGGGATCACAAACCGCTTCATTTTATCTCCAACATAGACCGCAAGGCAACCCTTTGGCACACAGCTTTTTGAAGATGCTTGGTTTGCAAATGATGCCTTTCTCATACTAGGTAAAAAACCCATTGTTGTATGTGTTGAGACTTGGGAAGTCCGTGAATAAGATACTAGTGTTTGAACTTCAAATGCTTTAGGATGTGAATGATTTTGTTGTCCTAAATGCTTGCAGCCATGAATATATATATAGATGAAAGAATTTGTAAAAATCGTTGGCTACATGAATGATTGAGGTGGGAGGATACGGAGACAAGAGTCATGGGACCATTAGAGACAAGGGCATATGATGTTGTCTTGGAGGACTTTCTCCACCGATGCCTCAGAAATATAATGATCTATGATCTGTCACTATCCGTTGCCTTATAACTCATCACCCAGAAATTACTTTCCAGCTCTACTTCAACGTAACGTGAAGAAAAACATGTCCAAAGCATGTTTACAAAAATATGGAATACCAATTAATGCATGAATAAACGCTGGCTACGTGTTCCACTTAGGCACGTCTCATTTGGTTATGGTTACAGGTGGGCTTTACGTTTGCCTTTGTTTGACAAGGTGAGGTTACAGACGTCTACGCAACTTATCCTTGATAGAGGCACTCGAGACAACACCATGTGATATCTCGTGTGTATGCCCTCCATCCTTTTAACTGTAACTTCTCTCTGTGCATGGTTTGGGTTTCTACGCAATCTTAAAATTGTATATATACACTATCATTTGTCTTCACAAACAACACATGCCATTGCAATCCTCAAGCTTCAACATTAAGATTCATTCTTTCAAAATTTCAGATTGTTCTTTTTCCTTCAAACAAGAACAAAAAATGGAGTTTCCATATACCTGCAATCCGACGGGCATCAATCACAGCTAGCCAAGCACCTTCAAAATCTGTACAAGTCCCAAAGGGCTATTTTGCAGTGTATGTTGGAGAGAAACAGAAGCGGTTCGACATTCCCATATCATACTTGAACCAACCTTAATTCCAAGACTTGTTGAGTCAAGCCGAGGACGAGTTTCAAGTCAACCTGTTGGAGATCACATGCCATCTAGCGTGATACTCTGAATAGTGAATATATGTACGAGACAATCCTTATCTTACGAGCTGATTTTGTATGTACGCTTAAAACCCACATTTCTAAGACGGTAATTTTTGTTCATGGTGGCTAAGGATAGTTTGAGCCTCTGTCACGGATGGTTAAGTATTAATATGTCTATTTTTTTTTTTTTATTTTGTTTTTTTCTGTACGGAAAGGAACTCAACAAAGCAAGCAAAAGCCCTTGCAGCTGCAAACCCGCGAAGAGAATTGACATATCCTCGTTAAAAGTGAAAACCAATATTCCCGGAAATGTAATAACGCTTTAAATTCTATTATACACATTTAATGAGGCAATAGAATATATTTAATTGACACATTAAAAAAAGAATATTGATTTAATTTATAAAAATGATACAAGCTAGCTAACCGATGCACATCCATCCGTCCGTATATATAGTATCTATATACAATGGAATAGTAAGCAATACAAATGAAACAACATTAATAAAAAGAATAATACCAGTACAATTGAATGAATTGAAGAATGTAATTAAAGTAATGGAAGAAATTAATTAAATTGGAAAAATGAATGAATTAGCATGCTGGCATGTGTGGTGGTGGTGGCAGCATGTGTTCCTGAGGGTTGTTTCCATTTTTGACTATAAAAGTCATGGCCATACCCCAAGTGACGTGACGCTCAAGGTGGCAGTGCATGAACCATACACCTGATGGACGAAGAAAGATATATGAAGTTAGCACAATTACATTATATACATAATGAAAAAGAGATATTGAAATTAATTAATAAGTTTATTTTTACATATATCGAAGTGATGATGATATATGCATATATATGTATATATATATATATACCTGGATTATTGGCCCTGAATCTTATGGTTGTCCAGCCATTTTTGGGCACAGCAACAGTATTCTGATAAGGAGGGTCAACGAGATTATAGGAGAGAGGGTCTTTGTCCTTATCAAAGTTTCCAAATCCCCATCCCACCACATAGAAACTGTAGCCGTGGAGGTGAATGGGATGCTCAGTACCTGCTAGCAAGTTAGTTCCCTGAAGAACAATCTCCACCGTTGAGTTATACTCAAGCACATTCACCTCTGTAGCCACTGATGGAGTATTTAGAATAGGAGGGGGATTGTTGGCAGTGAAATCAAATAGCAAGGGTGGCACATCTGGGAAACCTTCCCCATAAACACCAGTAATGTTGTTGTAGTAAGCCTTTAAGATGTTATTTCTAGATGGCAACTCAAAGCTTATGTTGTTCATGCTTGCTGAGAGGCGGTTTCCACCAGGGCCCTTACACGTTGAACCATTTGCACACGGTAATGTGTTAATCGAGGCTGTGAAGAACAGGTTGGTGCTTATGTCTAAGGGCACATCAATTGGGTGTTCATCATCAGCCAAGCTTCTTAGTTGACTTAAGAGGTTAACCGAGGCGTTGGTGTCATTGAAACCTGGAAGCGAAGGCAATGAAGGGTACTTGATCTTGATCTTGAAGATGGAATGTGCTTTCCCTTGTAATTGTATTCTACAATAGCGGTTGTAGTGGTGTTATCAAATTCAGTCCTCGCGGCACTTGAATAAGCTTTGGCAGCCATGTAATAGCGCTCTGATGCTAATTGGTTTGCTTCTAGTAACACATCCATTGTTTGTCCAGGAGATATTGTGATGTAATCTACTTTCACTGGCTTTACGTAGCTACCATCAGTTCCCACCACTGTGAGTTGATGTTTTGCAATGGCAAAGAACAGAATGTCCTGAACTGCCGCATTCACCATTCTCAACAGATACGTTTTGCCATAATCAACTGTAAGCTTGAAGGTTTCTGCATATATATTAAGAAATAATTAAAAACATATGTAGTTAATTAAGAACCAGTTTCACACCCCCCACACAAATGATATATGTCAAACATATATATTATTATATTATGTGCCTCCCAAGTTTAACTGCATACCATTCTTTGAGCATGGATGAAGATCACCAGGTTGGCCATTAATTGTATAAGCATCAGAAATAATCGCGTCTCCTCCAGTTCTAAGAAGATCATTGTAAACCTCAACAACATCTTTCTTCCACCATTCACCTATAAATCATTATTTTTCAATTCAAAGAATATTAATATACATAGTAAGTATATAGTCAAGCATACGCTACCAATAATTAATCTTTCTTACTAAACATATGTATGTAAGTACCTAATATAATGGGAACTTCTTTGTGTGGTTTGGAAATGGATAGGTAGTTCCAGGCTTGGGTTTGACCACAATAGCTCCGTGAACGGTGGCTCGAGACCAATCACTGTGAGCATGCCACCACACTGTGCCTTCCTCTTCAGAAAATATCACCTTCTGGCTGAACTTTCCACCTGGTCGAATAGGACATTGTGTGACATATTCAGGACCATCAGACCATGGATATCTTGGTTGGTTCACGCCATGCCTAAAAATTAATCAACTAGTTAATTAATTAAAAAAAAGGTAGATATATAATAACTAATTCTATCAGCTACATACAATATATATTAATTATATAATTAAAACATATAGCATACCAGTGAATAGTGATGTTGTAGTTAGCTCGGTTATACACATCAACAATGATGGTTTCTCCTTTGTTAACATACAGTGTTGGACCAGGAAATTGACCGTTTACTGTCAAGATATTCTTTGTGCTGCAAAGTTTTGTGAACGGAGCATCTCTCACCTGCGATTAATATTTATTATTTAATTTAATTTTGAAAAAAAAAATGAGTGAGTAATATATATGCCTTTATATTAATTACTCCATACATGCATGGGTGAAATAACATATAATAGCTTGTTAGTTATATATCAAACTGTACGTGTTGATATATCATGAGCTATAGTTAATTAAAACTAGAAATTAAAAACGTACCACAAACTTGTGATGCCTCAGAGCCTGGCATGTAAGGAGAACATTTAGGAACAAAATTCTAGTATTTGTAGGATTGTGATTTTCATGAAGAATATTTGAAATGCTAATGATGGGTTTGATATGAATATATTGGAGGAGTTCCTCGATCGATATCATGTATGTATATATAGTATTGCGTTGCTTTGACATGGCTATGATATGATTACGCGTACGTACGTGCACGTGAGAATTGAATATTATGCAAGCTGCCACACGTACCAAGTCGTAGTCTATATATGTGTCTTGATCAAAATTATACGACTTTGTGTATTACATAATTCAAATTAGCACACTGAAAGGAAGACATGGAGACGTACGCGTCATCAATTCAAATGATCAATATTAATTAATAACCTCGCATGCATGCATAATATATCTATATTGTGCGTATTTATATATATAGTTAATAATTTGATTAATCAATAGTGACAACTGGAAATTACGTTGATCATTTGCCATTGGCTGCTATTCTTCTCTCTTCTAAAAAAAATTGAACATGTAAGTTGACAATTCCTTAGAACAAATTAAACAATTAAGGTTTGACCAATTTTCAAGGTCAAATATGATTGTGAAGCCGGCCAAATTATATATATATATTAGTTAGTAGTTTCCTAACGACAAACATAAGAAAGTTGATCGAAAAATCATTTTATTAGAATCATAAAATATTTAAGTTTATATTTCAGTATTTTAATTTGCTATATAAAAAAGTCAAATACTTATCCGCAGCATTTCCATCTATTTTCTTCACACGTCTATTTCATTAGATTCTTTTTGTTTGACATTCTAGCTACTTTTCTAACTTGTTACGGTAATATCGCATTCTTGTTAACTTTAGTACAATTTCTTTTATCGGCAAAAGAAAGATTTATTATAAAAACACCATGGACCACTGGCATAAGATATAGAGTTAAGAAATACAAAATAAAACTTTAAGGTTATAAAATATTTAATTTAGATGAATAAGTTAGAATATATATAAGTATTTTAGATTTACGAGGATGTAAGTAATTCAAAGAAATATAGAAAGAAAAATCAACATGAGAATAAGTGACAGAACTTCGAGGAAAACAAAAATTTAATATTAAAAATTTGAAGTAATCTTACCATAAAAGAAATTTTGAAAATATTTTTTAAAAATATATACTAATTAAATAAGTATGTTGGGATCCTACTTACATCGACTAATGATCTGAATAGTGCATATAAGTAGGGAGCAATCCTTCTCTTATGATGGTATCAGAGCTTATCCTAGTGATCATTATTGGTTTTTCAGGTCACCCCCCCTATCGGCTGATTGTCGAACCACCCATAGATGCTTAGTTTTGCAAAAATTCACGCTTGAGATGTTTTGTCCTTTGGGGTGTGTTGAAGATCTTGCGTCGACTAGTGAGATGACCTTTATAGAATATATAAGTGGGCAATCCTCCCCTTAAAAGTCAATTTCGTAGGGTTTATTTGGGCTCAAATGCACCTTTATGGTAGATTTCTAGACAACATGAGTTTCTGCTGGGCGAAAGCTCTAGAACACATGAACATGATCAAGTCTGGTTGACGAGTTTAAAGCTTGACTGGATGAGTTAAGTGTCTCACTAGGAGAATCCAGCATCTGATTGGGTGATAATATTAACAATCTAATATTAACAATTTGAAGTAATCATAACGTAAAAGAAATTTTGAAAGTATTTTTTTTAAATTATATACAAATTAAATATGTTGAGATCCTACTTACATCGACCAAATGATCTTAACAGTATATATAACTAGGGAGCAACACTCACCTTAAAATAAAATAAGAATCAATCTTTCGTATTAATGCATAATAACAATTAACTCAATGTATTTCATAATTTTTTATTGTTCTAATACTAAATAACCATTTAATGCACCTTAACTTGAATTTTTTAATATAGATAAGTGAAGTCCTAAAAAAGAACCCTTATTATTCATAGAAAAACTTCATTTTACATTTGTTTTCTTTTATCTTTTTTTTTCCCCAATCAATAGTACTGAAAAATCCATTATAATATATAAAACTTGATATGCCACCTCTAAAAGTCCATCTAAACTTTGAAGGATGATTACTTTGTTGAAACATCAGCTCCTCTAATATTCACTTTTGGTTGCCACGCGTGTATTTTGCCAAAAGCGTTACATTTCTATTCAATTTCTCAATGTTCTCCTTTCATAATCATTAATTTGCAGTGCATCTACTCAGTTCCAACTTTTATCTGCAATTTAAAACCTAAAATAAAATTAAAAGATTAAAATACTATTTTTTATCACATGCAAAAAACACACACATGTATAGTACAGGTTCTAACTTGGTAATTGTATTTATATTCTGTTCCTTTAAAATAAAATGTATAGCATGCATTAGGACATTAATGTTCACCTGTAATTGATTATTAAGTTTATATGAATTTTAATGCATTCAAATTAAAAAATTCTTATGAAAATATCAGCGTTGATATTCTATTATTTTAAATAGATAAAAAAACCGCATTGGTTCCAGATTTTGAAAATAGAAAAATGTACAAAACTAAAGAAATAGACGCGAACGAAGTCATTTACTATAGTTTCTTCATTGTATTGATAATTAACAACTATCAGTTTATATGCACAACTGGTGGTAGAAACTTCAAATGCATGTAGCTGATAAATGCTTGCAGAATTACGTAGTGTAAGTAGTATATAGTTTAGGGAACAGCAGTATCGCATTCATGCAGTAGGGTATGAGGCTTGCATAGCTATGCCACAGAGTCCTTCCTCAGCACTCACACCCCTTTGCATCTAATGTACCCTTCTTCACCCCACTCTGTTCCCCAGAGTTCTTCACCAACCAATACTCCTGTCCCATCACTAACTCCATATCCCACAGCAGTCACACCGTGATCCAACTCAGTTCCACATGAGCCAGTGAAGACACACTTTTGTAAAATTGAAAGTCAAGAGCCACTGGCATCAATGGTTACAGAAACTGGTTGATTAGCCACAGCTATTTGCAGTGCCTTCTCATTGTTGGCAGGGACATCTTCATACCGGTAATGGTAACTTGTGTATGGCTTCTTCCTTTGCATTGCATTTTCCATCAACTCCCTTGTAGGGGTAATTGGCTTCAGTGTCAAGTCCATGATTTTTGGATGATGAATTTGAAAGCATCATCCATAAGACCACCTCACAACCTTGGTCCACACCCTTTGTGTCACAATCCACAAGTTCTTGTTCTGACAAAGAGATCAATTTTCCAGCACTCAGTGCATGAATTCCTTCAGTTGCTGCAACAGCAGAAAACGCCCAACAACATCCTACAAGGTAAAATAGAAGTTAGATAATCTTTCAATTTAATTTGACTTAGACCTTGTTTGGATAAACTTGTTCATAAGCATTTATAGAAAAAAGAAAATAGGAAAAAAATTAAATAAATTTTTGCATATGCTAAAATTAACTTATATATTTTGAACTTAGAGAAAATTTTATTTTATTTTATTTCTTTTTTCTTCTTTTCTTCTTTTAATGGAGAAGTTTACCCAAATAAATCCTTGATAAATGAATAATAAATAATGAAGCACTTACCACATTGACCTTGGTCCTGATGGGTGTCACTGCTCCTTTTGCCTCAATCCACTGTGGATGGTAGTTCAGTCACATTTTCATATTTAAAAGTGGCTGTCTTTGTGATTGAAGAACACATGTGTCCCTTAAATCTATTTCTTGGTGCAATGAACTCGTCGTTGGTGAGGTCTGCAAATTGATTAATGCCTAGCTTGTAAGGTTTATTGGCAGCATTGTTGAAAGTTTCAATGTAATTAACATTTTCCTTAAATATCCTGAAACGCTTTTCTTTTCCTGGTGGTCCTCATACAGTTTGTCATAACGAGCCATCCATTGCTCGTGCCTCATGCATGGATGCATCTTGAGAGTGCGAGAAGTGACTTGAAAAGCCAAGAATCCCAAACAGAAAAACAATGTCAAAGAAATATGATGGAACTGAATTTTGGTAGCCATGGTAGGTACTAAGTACTAACTAGTGTGATAGTGGGAACAATGAGTTGAGGTTGCTTACTTAGATGTTGGAAAGATGTTGTTGTGGTGGTACTCGAGACCGTTTGAGGTATTTATAGGAAAGCTCACGTTGAATCATAAACTAACCGTTTTAGTTTTCAACTGAAAGCATTTATTTACTTTGTTTTGGACGTAGCTGAGAGAATTTTTCTGAAGAAGTTACTCAAGACAAGTTACCTGTCAAGGAAACCCCAAATACGAAATCATGAATTAATTTTACATTTGACACCTAAATCGAGTCATGGCAGAAAGGGAGGACTAACTTCAAATTATCCTTAAGGAGAAGACTACAAAACAACACTCATAAAACGTTTAATAGTAATTAAGTGGAAATCTAAAAAGAAATGTATGCATAACACCACTCCTACATGCTCGTACTGATCCTTTTCTTGTCGTTATATCCATTTGCATAACACCAACTCGTACATACGCAAACTGATCCTTTTCTTTGTTATATCCATTTGCCTTGTTGAAAATGTATGTCAACTTGTCATTAGTTTAACTGTGTAAGGAAGGCCACATCGGATCAAGAGAATTATTATAAGAATGTTATGTTCAACAAGCGGTCATGTCCAGTCTATTTTGAATATTTTATAATATTCTTTTAAAAACAATTCAGCAATTTTAGCTTATTCAAAATTAATTATTATAAACATCATGATGATAAACTAGATTTTAATAATTTACCATGTTATATTTATATTTGTATTTTAAATCAAATATATTTTGCTTACATGTAATTTGTGAGATCAAATAACAAATATATTTACTTTTTTCTACACTTAAACTTAAGATGTTTTAATATCTAAAGATTGAAATAATGTAAATAAGATATTTAGTTCTTGACCTTTCTTTGAATTTGTAATCAAATATTTTTTTCAATAATTTTTATAAAATGGTTAGTTTCTTGGTCAGTTAGAATGTTAAAATTAATTAATTATATATATATATGATCTTGGTTTTGGTAAACTCTCTTCGTTTGAACTCCTTATAAAAAAAAAGGAAAAAATTTAAAAATAAAAACCTCTTAGAGTGATTAATTGATTAATTTAGAAATAGTACGTATTTCACAGATTGTATGTCCTGCAAATTTGTAGAAAAATAAATAAAAGTATTCGTTGCACATTTGTTAAGTTATAATATACTATTTCTATATTATTATTATTTTTAATGAATTTTCAATTATTTTGTAAATCTAAAAATATGTTAGTAGATACGTATTTAAAAATTTTAAAATAGGTGTGAAAATTTATAAATATTGATATATATTCAAATCATTTAATATTCATATATGTGTTATATTACTTTCATATATATAAATGTGTATTTTTTAAAACAATATCTTTGTAAATATATTTAAATGATTAAGATTAAAAAATAAATGCTTTTAAGTATTTATGTGGCCTTGAATAACTTTTTAATTTTGATTATCCATGTATGCTTAATTGTATGACTAGGATTTATAGGTCTTGTTGAATTTTGTAGGGTCCAATGTAAGGAGTATTCTCTTGGTTGTATACAACTCTAAAAAATGTCTAAATCAATGTTAGACAAAACAACCCAACTTATATACTATTTTCTTTCCATCATCCTATCTAATGTGGGATTTTTATTTTTCTTTAATTTTTATTTGGGACTGTTGTGTCTAATAATGGTCTAAACCTTTTTGGACCAAATCCGCACTTGTATGCAACCTACTAAGTGCACTCCTCACATTGGATATGTACAAATTTCAACATGGTATCGGCACCCAATGCCTAACAACTCATATACATCCAAAAATAAAAGTTAAAAAAAAAAATGATGAACTAGCCCTCTCAAACTCAAGTACAAGGAGTACAAGTCGCCTCTAAGGCTCTCTTGAGTATAAGTCAAGGAAAAAAAATTACAATTGAGCCAACAAAGAACATATCACACCCACTTGGACTTGAGGGGAGTGGTTAAAAATAAAGTCTCATATCAAATGAGATGATAAAAAAATAACATATAAATTGGGTTGTTGTGTCTAAGAATAGTCTAGATCTTTTTGGATCAATTCTCATACTTATATACAACCAACCAATAATGCACTCTCACACTAGACCTGGGCAAAATTTAACGGTTATCATATTCTTGAACCATAGACTATTAGATTATATAACCCCAATGGATTGATTAAGAATGTCATCTTCTCCCTAAATTTCCTTTGTAACTAAAACAAAACAAAAAAAAGACTACTAGATTATATTGAAGGGCCAATACAACCACTAAGCTACTTATTCTTGAACCAATCAACTCTTCCTTTCGAAATTCTATCATGTTTCAATGAAATGAATAACTTTATAGGTGTACTATCAAATTGCCAGCTGGTAGAAATTATTTGGCACCATAGGTCACAACAGAAGACACACTGAGCTGAATTGAGATAGGACTTCACTCTATACAGCTCATTGAGAAGCACCATAGATACATGTCTCATGTGACACTGCTGAATGATAATTTCAATAAAAAAGGTATACGGCTGGGGCCATGAATTTCAATTTTATGTGTTGTAGAACTTAAAAATCTTTCATCAATCCCGTCCGAAATTAATAAAATCAAATTTATCTTTGGCCCTAGAAAAATACTATTAGCTTTTCCCCGTGTATGAAGCATGTGAGCTGTTATATGCTGTGCAATTCTTGATAACAATACTTTTTCTCCAACAAGTAACCTTCTAATAGTGTCTAAAGTTCCAATTGCAGAGAGAATTGAACATTGTAATTGATAGAAAGAAATACTTAGCAATTGAATTTGATGTCATTACTCAAAAATTGGTAATCTTTACAAGTTGAGAAGATGCCTGTTGTATAAAATGTGTACTAATCTATGTCAGTCTCCCACAGTGAGATTTATTGTCCATTCAAGGGACAAGTTATATGTTGAAAACATCTTCACTGCAAGGAATTGTAAGGCCACCCATGGGATGATCATATCAAACTCTTCTTCAGCTTGACTCAACAAGACTTGGAATGACAGTTGGTTCAAGTATGATATCGGAATCAAAACAGCTTCTGTTTCTCTCCAACGTACACTGCAAGATACCCCTTTGGGACTTCTGCAGATTTTGAAGCTTCTTGTCTAGCCGTGAATGATGCCCGTCGAATAGCAGGTAAATGGAAACCCATTTTTGTGCTTGCGTGAAGGAAGAAGAACAATCTCAAATTTTGTTGATTCTTGAGGAATGCAATGGCATGTGTTTTTTGTAAAGACAAAGGATAGTGTATATATATATAGTTTTAAGATTCTGTGGAAACCCAATTCCCAGAGAAAATGACGGTTAAAGGGTGGAGGACATACACATGAGATATAACGTGGCGCTGTCTTCAATGCCTCTATCAAGTCAAGGATGATAAAGTTGTACATGGAGACGTGCGTAACCCCACCTTGTCAAACAGTGGCCAACATAAAGCCTCCACTTGTAACCAAGTGAGACGTGCCTAAGTGGAACACCCATCGTTTATTCATGCATTAATTGGTATTCCATATTTTCGTAGACATCCTTTGGACATGTTTTCTTCACGTTAGGTTGGATTACAGCTGGAATGTATTTTCTGGCTGATGAATTATGTGGCAATGGATAGCGAGAGATCATAGGCCATTATAATTCTGCGGTTTGTGATTATACATATTTTATTTCAAGCATATTCACACCAGAAGGTGAGATTGTGTTTATGTTAAAAACCATAACATGTCAGGTTGATTCTTGAGAAAGTCCTCCAAGGCAACACCATATGCCCTTGTCTCCCTGTTGGTCCTGTGACTATTATCTCATAGCCCTCCCACCTCAATCATTCATGTAGCCATCCATTTCTTACAATTCTTTCATCTATATATTTTGAGGCTGCAAGCCTTTAGGACAACAAAAATCATTTACATCCTAAAGCATTTGAAGTTCCAAAACTTGTATAATCTTTCAAGTCTTTTTTCACATTCTATTCCCAAGTCTTCACACATACAACAATGGGTTTTCGTTTACCTGGTATCAAAAAAGGCATCATTTGCTGCAAACCAAGCATCTTCAAAAGCGGTGGATGTGCCAAAAGGCTACCTTGCGGTCTATGTTGGAGAGAAAATGAAGCGATTTGTTATCCCGGTATCCTACTTGAACCAACCTTCCTTTCAAGATTTGTTGAGTCAAGCTGAGGAAGAGTTTGGATATGATCATCCCATGGGTGGCCTCACAATTCCTTGCAGTGAAGATGTCTTCAACCGTATAACATCTTGATTGTACTGACAATAAATCTCACACTTTAGTAGACTGACATAGATTAGTGAAGACATTTTGTACAATAGGCGTCTTCTCAACTTGTAAAGATCTCCCTTTCTTGAGAAAAAGAGGGAAAAGAAAGATCATAGACAGATAAAATCATTGTATAGCATATTGTTTTGTGTAATGACAGTGAATTCAACTACTCAAGCAGCTCCTCTGTGTTTTCTGTTATTTGTTACAATGTTCTCTTCTCCCTGTTTGAGCAAGGTTGTTTCATTAAAAAAAATAAAAAACAGACTTTGTTCTGATAGATTTTGAGTAATTACAAAAAATCCAATTGCTAAGTGTTTCAGTTTATCAAGTACGATGTTCACTTCTCTACAATTAGAACCTTAGACAGTATTAGATGATTGTTTGCTGAAAAAAAAAATTCTGATATAGGGCATAGGCATCTTTAATTCTCATATTCCACAGCATATAACAGCCGACGTGCTTCACAGACCAGGAAGAGCTAATAGTATTTTGTTAGGCCAAAGAGAAACATGAATTTATTTCGGAGGGGATTGAAAGATTTTTAAGTTCGATACACAGGTAAAACTAAAATTCATGGCCCCAATATCGTACAATTTTTTGTTGAAATATATCATCCAACAGTGCCATGTGAGACATGTATCTATGGTGCTTTTCAATCTTTGAGCTGTAAAAAATGAAGTCCCAACTCAATTCAGCTCAGTGTGTGTCAGATTGTGACCCATGGTGCCAAATCATTTATACCAACTGGCAATTTGACATAACACCAATAAAGATTTTCATTTTCATTTTCATTAAAACATGATAGAATTTGAAAAGAAAGAGTTGATTGATTTAAGAATCAGTTGAAGCTAGAAGAATATATATAATGCTCAAAGGTTTTGAGTTGAATATGTGGTATCAAATTAGCAGAGTTGTTGCAACTGTCATTAGGTAACTATTAGCAGCTGTTTGAATTTCAGTTAGGTGGTAAACAACACTCTGTCTGTACTATATATATACATTTATCCTTCTGTACGATTGTAGTGAGTAACAATTCCTCAGCAGAAAATTCAATTTTCTTTCTCACGATCTCAGTCTTGGTACTTCTTTCTCTCCTTTTATATTATGGTTCTGATACCTTTATCTTGTATGTCATAACTCACAAGTCATAATAAACATTAGTCATTTTTCATTGCATAGTAATTGATTGATAAGTACAATGGTTCATGCAGGGGATACAGTGATATACAAGCAGGAACAAGTGCTTAAAACATAAAAAGATATGTAGATTGTACATAATATAATGGTGTCCAAATTTGATAATTATGCAGTAGGGTAAGATGCTTGCATAGCTATGCCACAGAGTCCTTCCTCAGCACTCACACCCCTTTGCATCCTGATGTACCCTTCTTCACCCCCCTCTGTTCCCCATGAGTTCTTCACCAACCAATACTCTGTCCATCACTAACACCATATCCCACAGCAGTCACACCATGATCCAACTCAGTTCCACATGAGCCAGTGAAAACACCGCTATTGTAAAATTGAAAGTCAGAACCACTGGCATCAATGGCTACAGAAACTGGTTGATTAGCCACAGCTTTTTGCAGTGCCTTCTCATTGTTGGCAGGAACATCCTCATATCCAGTAATGGTAGCAGCATGGTTGCCTTCTTCATTTGCATTGCATGTTCCATCAACACCCTCATAAGGGTAATTGACTTCAGTGTTGAGTCCGTGGTTTTGGATGATGAATTTGAAATCATCCATAAGACCACCCTCACAACCTTAGTCCACACCCTTTGTGTCACAATCAACAAGTTCTTGTTCTGACAAAGAGATCAATGTTCCAGCAGTCAGTGCATGAATTCCTTCAGTTGCTGCAACAGCAGAAAACGCCCAACAACATCCTACAAGGTAAAATAATAGTTAGATAATAATCTTTCAATTTAATTGGACATGGGAAATGAATTACCAAGCACTTAATTAATTACCACATTGGCCTTGGTCCTTGATGGGTGTCACTGCTCCTTTCTGCCTCCCAATCCACTGTGGATGGTAGTGCAGTCACATTTTCATATTTAAAGGTGGTTGTCCTTATGATTGAAGAACACATGTGCCCCTTGAATCTATTTCTGGGAGCTATGAACTCCTCGTTGGTGAGGTCTGCAAATTGATTAATGCCTAGCTTGTAAGGTTTATTGGCAGCATTGTTGAAAGCTTCAATGTAATTCACATTTTCCTTAAATATTTTGAAACGCTTTTCCCTTTCCTGGGAGTCCCTATACACTTTGCCATAACGAGCCATCCATTCCTCGTGCCTCTCATACATGGACGCATCTTGGAGAGTGCGACATGAGACTTGAAAAGCCAAGAATGCCATACAGAAAAGTATTGCCAATGAAATATGATAGAAATGATTTTTGGCAACCATGGTAGCTAGTGTAGTGTTACAATTATGGGAACAAATACTTCAGGTTGGTTAGTGAAATGTGTGAGAAGGATATGTTGTGGTGATACCCATGATTATTTGTGGTATATATAGGAAAGTTAACGTTGAATGGTAAATTAATCTTCTTGTTTTTTCAACTCAAATCTGAAAGCAACTTTCTCTAATGAGAATTTTTGTATATAACTCGTATGTATGCAGGTCTAGTAGGTACTCCGGACAAATGATTTGTCAAGCGTAACGTAGAGACACTGGCATGGCATACGGTGCCAAAGTAGTTTTTCAAAGGGATGCCTTGTGGGTATTATTGGAAAAGTTTGAAAATTTAAAATTCGAAGTTTGAAAATTTTATTGTTTCATGTGCATAACTGAATAAAAAAGTTGCATTCTTCCGGCGTTCCAATTTCTAATATATATATTTAGTCGGAACGATTTTCCACTTGACAATAAATGGGACTTATTATAGTTCAATTTATTTTTCCATACCAGTGTTAACATTATTATATATTCATTTTAAGATGCATATGAACGCACATATATGGTCATGACTAGTTAAGAAAAGAATAAGACTTAGGTACAATACTATAAGTGTTATTGGTATTTTTCAATCATAATTAGAATTTCACTTAAGGTGGTGTTGTTTTTCAATCATAATTGGAATTTCACTTCAGTAATTTCAATGTTGATCAGTAAGGTGGAGCTCTAATTCTAATGGTAGAACAATAACATCTATAGTATTGTATATAAATTTTCTCCTTAAAAATTATGTGTATTATTTATCTTTTAATTTTTATCATTCACAAATAATCTAGTGGATTATATTTATGTTCTTATTTCTTATAATAATTAACTAAAATTCTCACTTTATTTTTCTCTCTTTATTCCTTGTCTGTATTTAGACTTATCAATCATTGATATGTGAGAATTGGAGAAATAAGTATTGAAATGTATCTAGTAAAAAAGTAATTTTATATGAAAATGAGAATAACAAATTGTTATATAATCATACATAAATTATCAAAGATTTAAAACCAAATTAAAAGTAATTAAAATGATCACTTAAAAAAGTTACCTGACTTTTAAAAAAAAAAAAAAAACTTGCATAATTTTAATTTTTAACCTTAGCTATTGACAATAAGGTTTAATAATGATCAATATTTATTTTTTTATTTTCAAATAAAAAAATGTAATACATCCAGATAGATAGATACCTAAAAAGAAAATTCTCTATACCAACCCTCATTAACTAAATCCAACAAGATTTTGGAAGGTATTAATAATTTAATATAAAGTAATTGACATTTTACAAGGCAGATGGTAAATTTGTATCTCATTAAAAAAGTTTTCTAAAATTAATTAAATATTTTTAATATATAATTTTATCCATGGATCCAAAAATAATACGATGTACCTCGATGTATTTAATTTAATTTAATTTAGACGGCATAAGTTGTGACGTCACTAGTTACAATAAATTAACTAGACACAGGAGCAAAGCTATCTTGATTAATTAAACCTACTATTTGGTTTGTGTTCATGTTGTGCGCCGGGACATGACGTAGACTTTCTTAATTAAATATTATCTATACGTTCCATTTATTGTCGAGTAAAAATTCATTCTCAGTTCATATATTATTATATTACTGTATATTTTATATAAAAATTATTATATATTTGATTTGGAAGAGTGAGACTTTTCATTTGTGCTTTAGCACTTTGCCTGTACCAAGTTAATAATAAAGTTTTCAAACCTCCATTTTTTATAATGCTAAACTTTTCCAATACGCACATTCCCATTGAAAAGTACTATGGCACGGTATAGTTTATACGTTACGGTTGACAAGTGATTTGTCCATAGTACCAATATCTGGAAATTAACAAGGGTTTAATTCAGAAAAATCTCGCAGGTACATATAATACAAGAGAGAGGTTCTGTGAGATTAGAGTTGAAAACTAAAAGATTAATTTAGAATTCAACGTTAACATGCCTATATAATTACCACAAATAATACCACAGCACAACACATCTATCTTTCACACATTTCACTAACCAGCCTGAAGTAGTGGTTCAAAAATCAAATTGTTGTCACACATTTCACTATCTACCATGGTTGCAAAAATCAACTGTTTCATATTTCATTTGCATTGCTTTTCTGTTTGGGATTCTGGGCTTTTCAAGTCACATCTCGAACTCTCCAAGATGCATCCATGTATGAGAGGCATGACCAATGGATGACTCTCTGTGGCAAAGAGTATAAGAATCCTCAGGAAAGGAAAAGCGTTTCAAAATATTTAAGGAAAATGTGAATTACATTGAAACTTTCAACAGTGCTGCCAATAAACCTTACAAGCTAGGCATTAATCAATTTGCAGACCTCACCAATGAGGAGTTCATTGCACCAAGAAATAGGTTCAAGGGGGCATATGTGTTCCTCAATCATAAGGACAACCACCTTTAAATATGAAAATGTGACTGCACTACCATCCACGGTGGATTGGAGGCAAAAGGGAGCAATAACACCCATCAAGAACCAAGGCCAATGTGGTAAGTTCTTCATTATTCATTGATATTCACAAGTCCAATTAAATTGAATTATTCTTATCTAACTAATAATTTAACTTGCAGGATGTTGCTGGGCCTATTCTGCTGTTGCAGCAACTGAAGGAATTCATAAACTTAGTAGTGGAAAATTGATCTCTTTATCAGAACAAGAACTTGTTGATTGTGACACAAAGGGTGTGGACCAAGGTTGTGAAGGTGGTCTTATGGATGATGCTTTCAAATTCATCATCCAAAATCATGGACTCAACACTGAAGCCAATTACCCCTATAAGGGTGTTGATGGAACGTGCAATGCAAATGAAGCAGCCAAACATGCTGCTACCATTACCGGATATGAGGATGTTCCTGCCAACAATGAGAAGGCACTGCAAAAAGCTGTGGCTAATCAACCAGTTTCTGTAGCCATTGATGCCAGTGGCTCTGATTTTCAGTTTTACAAAAGTGGTGTCTTCACTGGTTCATGGAACTGAGTTGGATCACGGTGTGACTGCTGTGGGATATGGTGTTAGTGATGGGACTGAGTATTGGTTGGTTAAGAACTCATGGGGAACAGAGTGGGGTGAAGAAGGCTACATTAGGATGCAAAGGGGTGTTAGTGCTGAGGAAGGACTCTGTGGCATAGCTATGCAAGCATCTTACCCTACTGCATAATTATCAAATTTGGACACCATTATACTATTTACCTTTCTACACATCTTTTTTAAGTTTTAAGCATTGGTTCCTGCTATTGGTCGTGTATATCACTATATCCCCTGCGTGAACCCTTGTACTTATCAATCAATTATTATGCAATGAAAAATGAGTCATTGTTATGACTACTTACGAGTTACGACATATAAGCTAAAGGTATCAGAACCATAACTCATAAAGGAGAGCAAGGTAGTGAGGCAGAGTTCGTGAAGAGAGAATTGTTACTCATTACAATGATACACAGGGTGTATATACATAGTACTGACAGAGTGTTGTTTGACTACCTAACCGAAATTCTAACACTCACCTAATGACAGTTACAACTGAACAAACCGATCATCCCTTTACACAAGCGCATATTTCATTTTATCAAGTGAATGAAAATGTATTGATTTTAATATCCTGAGAAAAAGTATCAGAATCCCAAAAATATGAGAAAGGGAACTTTACATGCAACCAATATATTGGTGGACGTGAGATACAAACAAGTTAAAATGAATAACTGCCCCAGGAGGCCTATCCCAGTAGTGTCTTATTTGCTTGGATTTTATTAATTTCATTTTTGATAGAGACACTTAAATTGTTCCCCCAAAAGAAATTTCTTACATAGCTACCTAGGCCAATGGTGACTGGATTTTTAATTTAAGATCAATGTGATAGAGCTAACATGACACTCTTTGAAACAGAATTTATTATTGAGTAACCGTGTAAAATGATGACTGCAAGCCTTCAGGAGTTTGTCGACTATAGTATAATGAGTTTTAGAATCTGATTTGTGAAGAGAAAGTGGCTTATAATTTTAGGGAGATTAGGCGAAAACTATATTTACTTCTACATAATTAGGGAGGAGGACAAACTTGTTAACTAAGAAATTAATATGGTCGATATTACTTGTGTACGTAATGAATTATGGATGTATTATCAATAGTTGATTTTTTTATTTTTTTTTGTTATAATGAAGCTATTGGACACTTGGAAGAGATCAATACTCACACACAAAGGAGAAAGGACCAAAAATTTGTGTACATTCACTTATGCATACAGTTTTTACAGCTATGAAGTATTACAACATAAGTCTAAATAAAAAGCTATTTATGCAAGTTAACATAAACATGACAATTAAAACAGGAAAACTGCTGAGACAATAAATATTTTAACATAAAGTTGGCCAAATCTCAATTTCCAACATTTTTTCATTAACAGTAAAGTTACTTTCATTTCTCTTACTCGTCGTAAAGGAGTCATGTTCGGCAAGGAAATAATACATGGAAGACCAAGAAAAAGTAGAGATAAGAATTATGACATGAAATAATGTAAAATAGTTTTATATGATCTTTCTATCACAACTCATCATAAGTTGGTTGATTTTTATGTTAATAATAATTTATGATTGGATGAGAATGTGAGTAGTAAATAATGATTAAACTTTATTTATAAAACTCATTGAATTAGATTTTTATATTTTACCTTTGCTAAAAAAAAAAAAAAGAGTAAATTGACCCAAGTTTTGTAACTTCTACACAAATAAATTTAGAAATTCAACTGTGAGAGAATGATAGTTAACGGAGAAACTGCATTACATGAATAAAATTAGGATTAACTGCATTAACTTCTATGTTGTTCAAGCTTAAACACAAAAGCTTTGTGAAAAATGTTTAAATCACATTACATATATTAGCTTCACCGACACTAGCTAATATATCTAAATAACAATCCTAGAATCTCTTTGTCTTGCACGATACGATGACTAATAATAAGAACGTAACTTTGACCAATTTGTTCATTATGATGATAGATTGAATTAGGCTAAATTTTAATTTTAATCTCTTTCATTTAGATTATGTGTAATTTTAGTGTCTTAATTTTTTTCGAGCCAATTAAATATTTCTATTTTAAAAAATAAGTAAACTTGGTTTGTTTTGTTGTAATTCTTATTATCTATTCATTCATGTATTTGAGTTTGTGATGAATTTGAGAAATAAAATAATTTTAAAAGTTTAGAAATTAGTAATTTAGTGAAATTTTGATAGAAGTTGAAGGATTTTTTATGATGTGAGATTTGGATTTTAAGAGGAAAAACGAGTTTTTTATTTTATTGGAGTGAAGTTTGATATTTTATTTGGTGAGTTTTATCTAAAAGAGTTTAAAATAATTTAATTTGTTCGATCTGTAAAAATTTTCAATAAAAACCGAAAATTTGAGAGTTTTATGTTTTTTTTTTTGTTGGTACAGGGAGTTTTATGTATTTGAACGTCGATAACAGGGCCAAATATGCTTAACTTCAAACATAGAGGAATTTAATTTGCTACAAAAATTTAAACGAAGAAATCAAAACTATTTAATTGTGTTTGTGTAATTGTGTTTCATTTCATGACAAGAATTTGACTTGCATGCCCAAAAGGGGCCATAGGCCTCCTTATATAAAAAAAAAAAATAAAAAAAAAAAAAAAAAAAAAAGGTCAATTCACGCAACTTATCACACGTAAGTGACGCCACACATTCTCAATTATATTTGATTCCTTTGAATTTAAGACATTCTTATGCAACCAATAGGTAGTCTTTTCTTTTATATTTCCGCTTAGACGTTTCGTAAGTGCTGTTTTGTACTTTTTTCCTTAATTAAGCTAATTTGAAGTTAGTCCTGCCATTTTGCTATGAGTCGATTTGAGTGTCAAATCTAAAAATTAATTCATGTATTTGGGGTTTCCTTGACTGGTAACGTGTCTTGTGTATCTTCACCCATCACATAACACGGGTCTCATTCAGCAAATTCTCTCAGCTACGTCCAAAACAAAATTAAATAAATGCTTTCAGTTGAAAACTAAAACGGTTAGTTTACGATTCAACCGTGTGCTTTCCTATATATACCTCAAACGATCTGGAGTACCACCACAACATCTTCCCAACATCTTAGTAAGAAACCTCAATTCATTGTTCCCACTATCACAATAGTTAGTACTTAGTACCTACCATGGCCACTAAAATTCAGTTCCATCATATTTCGTTGACAATGCTTTTCTGTTTGGGATTCTTGGCTTTTCAAGTCACATGTCGCACTCTCCAAGATGCATCCATGCATGAGAGGCACGAGCAATGGAAGGCTCGTTATGGCAAAGTGTATAAGGACCCTCAGGAAAGTGAAAAGCGTTTCAGGATATTCAAGGAAAATGTTAATTACATTGAAGCCTCCAACAGTGCTGCCAATAAACCTTACAAGCTAGGCATTAATCAATTTGCAGACCTCACCAACGAAGAGTTCATTGCACCAAGAAATAGATTCAAAGGACACATGTGTTCCTCAATCACAAGGACAGCCACTTTTAAATATGAAAATGTGACTGCACTACCATCCACAGTGGATTGGAGGCAGAAAGGAGCAGTGACACCCATCAAGGACCAAGGCCAATGTGGTAATTAATTAAGTTCTTGATAATTCATTTCCCAAGTCCAATTAAATAGAATGATTATTATCTAACTATTATTTTACCTTGTAGGATGTTGTTGGGCGTTTTCTGCTGTTGCAGCAACTGAAGGAATTCATGCACTGACTGCTGGAAAATTGATCTCTTTGTCAGAACAAGAACTTGTTGATTGTGACACAAAGGGTGTGGACCAAGGTTGTGAAGGTGGTCTTATGGATGATGCTTTCAAATTCATCATCCAAAATCATGGACTTGACACTGAAGCCAATTACCCCTACAAGGGAGTTGATGGAAAATGCAATGCAAAGGAAGAAGCCATACACACTGTTACCATTACCGGGTATGAAGATGTCCCTGCCAACAATGAGAAGGCACTGCAAAAAGCTGTGGCTAATCAACCAGTTTCTGTAGCCATTGATGCCAGTGGCTCTGACTTTCAATTTTACAAGAGTGGTGTTTTCACTGGCTCATGTGGAACTGAGTTGGATCACGGTGTGACTGCTGTGGGATATGGAGTTAGTGATGGGACAGAGTATTGGTTGGTGAAGAACTCATGGGGAACAGAGTGGGGTGAAGAAGGGTACATTAGGATGCAAAGGGGTGTGAGTGCTGAGGAAGGACTCTGTGGCATAGCTATGCAAGCATCTTACCCTACTGCATGAATGCGATACTACTGTTCCCTAAACTATGTAGTATCTTACACTACGTGATTCTGCAAGCATTTATCAGCTACATGCATTGTGATTTCTACGATCAGTCGTGCATATGAACTGATAGTTGTTAATTATCAATACAATGAAGAATATAGAGTAAATGACTTCTATCAGGTGTCTATTTCTTTAGTTACGTACATTTTTTCTATTTTCAAAATCTACACAAAATTCTCCAGAACATTCAAATCAGTTTTAAAAATAGGTTAGACCAGATGGTTGAATAAGTTCTACCAAAAACCGGACTCATCACCGATTCAATTATAACATTCTGGAGTATGACATCATTAAATTAGTATAAAACCAGTAGAAATCGAATTTAACCCTAAAAAACAGTCCCGAACGAACTGTCTCACGCTGTCTTATGCATCACAGAACTTCATGCACCTCTGCTGCTGTGTTGTCACGCTGCTCCATGAGCAGCTCTGCTGCAACACAAAAAGTGTAAGCGTAGGGATAAAACCCACAACCTGGATTTCGTGAATCTAAGATAAACCACTGCGCTAAATAATTATTTTGAATATATATTGCAAACATTTTATATATATAAACTTTTTAGCCCAGCTCATATAATTCAATTCATGATCTTCCAATTCACCTATCTAGTGACCCAATCTCATGACATTCCAATTCATCTACCTAGTGACCCAATCTCATGACCTAATAGATGACTAATCCGTATTTTAAAACACTGATTCAAAATGCTCGGTGCAAATCCTGTATGATTCTCCCTTGTTCGTCGTTTCACAAACAAAAGTCGTTTAAATAACATTGGGTTAGTCTTGAAAATAAAATAAAAGACCAGAAAAACAAATTTGTAAGAGGGGATGCAAAATTTACTCAAAACTAACTCAAGCCGTTCTGGCTTTAGTGCAGAGTGACTACTAAACATGATTCCAGAGCATTTGAGGTGGAGTAAAATTAATTTTAAACTGCCTGCTGCAGTTAATCCTAAGATCTTTAAGATTTAGATACTTTTGCGGTGTGGATTGATCTCAGGTTACCGAGTACTGAAACACCTGATGGACAATAGTAATGAACTTCATAAGTCTTATTAACTCATTGCAAGTTCGGCATTAAGCAACATTCCTCAATATTAAAATCTCATACTACATAGTTGATAATACAGACTTCCATACTCAACCATATAAACAAAATTCAACTAACATAACAGCTGCTACTCTAAGCATATTCCGAAAAGGAGTTGGCTCAAGAAATGCAATAACTGGTTTAAGTTCTAATTGCTAGACTGACGCAACTCAGGACGGACAAAGTCTGCATCTGGTGGCACAGAAATGTCTACTGTGGGTCTGAGTTCAGCACAAACGTCAATGGCTCCATGTACTGGGTCTGACAGGAAGTTGCTGATTAGGTCTTGGTTGATAGGTGCTCCACTGTCTGCAGCCACCAAGGCCTGCTGGGTTAGGATGTAATCAAATCGGGGAGCCCATTTCCTTGAACCCAACCTTGCTGTGGTTGAACAGTTATCAACCATGAAAGAAACACCACGAGCATGCATGAAAGGATTCAAAGAATCAACAGACTCAATGACACTCTCGTTAATGATTTCAGAGTAAGAATGCCCCTTCTTCCTCAGGATCTCAATCTGGAAATTCGTAATCATAAATTTAAAAAGCAAAACAAAATGTCAAATTTATGTTCTAATGCTACCCCAGCAAAGATAAACAAGAAAATTGAACACGAAGATCAAAATTCATGGGGAAAAAATTCCATCCGTTGTCATTAGTAGATGAATTGTCAGTCCCAATTCCCAAATTTGAAGATAAAGCTCATATAAAGTATGCATATAAGCATATAACCGTGTATTTACCCTTGATTTGATTAAAGGGCATTGTGATTTTAACCCACTAAAATTTAAGAGTGAATAGATCATTGCTCACTTTGGAGATAATCTTGGTCTAAAAGATCTTTTTGCCAAATTTATCAGTAAAATAAGGACAAATGCCAAAGAGAATAAGTACACATACCTGGGCCATCATTAGTGCCACGTAGACACCAGCAGTAAATGGATACAATGGGCCTAGATCACCCACTGGCCTTGTAGCTCGGACACGCTCACCAACCTTCCA
The DNA here is from genome assembly GCA_025330945.1 of Mucuna pruriens. Classification (NCBI taxonomy): domain Eukaryota; kingdom Viridiplantae; phylum Streptophyta; class Magnoliopsida; order Fabales; family Fabaceae; genus Mucuna; species Mucuna pruriens. The sequence goes on along the minus strand of JAENHJ010000459.1, from coordinate 354,214 downwards.
CATCCGGGTCTGATCAATTTTACCCATGGGAAACGCAGGCAGACCCTCTTTCTCCTGTAAAAATACAGGTATAATTTAAAGTATGTTGCATAACGGCCAGCTCTAGATGTAAACGGAAAGTGAATATGCACTTACATAAAAGCGACGCCCAGCCAAGACAACACTGCGAATCTCACTCCCAGCAGCAATATCCTCATAGCACTCATACAAAATGTCCATGCAGGGATAATATGAAGCACTATATGCTTTCTCAAATTCCCTTTTCTCATCTTCAGATAAAGCATTGTATACAGCCAACATGCCCTATCCAGATAAAAGCAAACAAGTAAATAAAGTTTATTCACAAACACAGGTTCACATGTTCAGGGGGAGGGGATCCAAGAGACAAAATTCAGCACTAAAATATGCATATGAGATCACAACCTTAGTCGAGATGATTTTAGATATAGTTCCTGTAATGGACTCAACAGTGTTGTTATAAGCCAAATCTTCGCTCATTCCCTGTTCAGTGTACCTCCTAAACAAGGATTCCACAATACCATGAACAGCACCAAGTAAAATGCCTATAAACCAAAAAAAGAGAAATTAGGCAAAAAGACTTCGAAGACAACATCAAGGAACTCAAGAGAGAGATATTCTTGCCTCTCTCCCCAAAGATGTCGCTCCTGTATTCCATCTCTAATGTAGTGGCAAACGTAAAAGGGGAACCAAGGGCAACAGACCATGCCAAAGCAACATCAGTAGCTCTGCCATCCACATCCTGCATACAAAGATTGTGCTCAGCCCCAGCAAAAAAAAACAATAATTACAGGCAGGGACACCACAAGGAGGGGAAAAAAAAGAGAAAACAATAGCGTGAGAATCACCTGGTGAACTGCAAAACTTGAATTAATTCCAGCACCATTTATCTCTTTGCCTTGGACATACAACCTTCTCACAGATGGACCCATACCTTTTGGGCATACAGCAATTACACTGAAGTGCTTCGGAAAATCAAGTCCCATTGACTGTAAATGCCCAAGAAGAAAACCATGGGACAGCCCCAGTATGCTATTTGGCTTCATGTGGGAAAATATTTTTTCATAATTATCTGCCTGCATGATTAAAAAACAATTTCAGGAAGACATGAAATGTCAGAAAACTGCAAAATCAGTGCAGCATTGTCCAACTTGTCCACTTTTATTGCCGAATCAGCATATTTAAAACATTAGGATATCATAACATCAACAGCTCTAATACTTAATCAAAATTATTTTTAAAAAATTGAGCACTGACTTCAATTAACTAACCTGTGCAGAATCAGAAATCAACAGCAACACAAGATCACTGCCTGAGATAGTTTCCCAGATGTCACCTAGAGTTCCATTCTCCTCACTAAAACCAGCTGCACGAGCCTCATTAAAGGAACGAGAACCTTTCCTGAGCCCAACCTGCATTGCCAAAACACCAACACATTAAAATAACCACAATTTCAAGTGAGACCAATCATCCAAAATTTTCTTTGAAAGAAATCAACCCAGAATCACCTTAACCACAATATCAGACTTCGCATCAGCAAGCGAGTCCCGCAAATTCTGCGCCTGAGCAGGTCCCTGGTGAAGGCAGTCCAAACAAACTCGTTAAACAAAAGTTATATTCAGCGCTGAAACGAGTAAAATGTATTCAATTTTTTATTTAAATATATTTTTAGTCCATAAAAATATAATAAATTTTAGTTTCAGTCTTTCACAAAAACTTGTTAGATCAGTGTTCAATTCTTACTAGAAAAGATATCTCACAGTACTTCAAACAAGATTGCATCATGCAAAAACCAAAAAATAATTGTTGATTTTAATTCTCATGACTTTAATATTTTAAATAATTTCATCATATAATAACGAAGTCACATGCATCTAATATATTTAGATATGTCAGGTAAAAATCATTTCCAAATTACACGGTCAACGTTAGAATTCATATTTAATATGAATTTTAAAATTAATTACTTCACAATTCAACAAGCTTAAGGTATATATAACTAAAAACAACTTTACATTATCATTACACATTATTAATTCAATTTATTAAACTACTTATTTTACCTGCGAACCCCATCCGATGACACCAATCTGCTTAATCCCTTTGAAAGCACCGGGCAACAGAGGGAACAAATCCCTCCCTCCCTTCACAATGTACTGAATGCAACAAATTAACCTCGGTCATTTCAGTCTTTTCAGTAAATTAAAGAAATAAAATATTTAAAACAGTTTGTAGCGCGAGAAATTCTTAGGTGTGCGGAACCTCGTCGTGTCCAGCGAGGTTAATCTTCTCCTTCCTGAAAACGGAGGTTTCGAAGTCGAGCGACGCCGGAGAAGCAACGGCGGGCGCGGCCACCATGCGAGCGCCGAGCGTAGCCATAACAACGGGTTTGAATTTGAAACTGAGCTTCGAGAACGCGAGATTGGGAACGAAGACGAAGGTTCTAGCGACGGGCTTTGCCGAGAAGGTTCTGGAAGGGGCGCAGAGTGCCGAAGAAGCAGCAGTGGCCGCCATTTTATAGGCAAGAAAAAGTAGCAGCAGAGATGGGAACAAATCATTGATGCGAAACGGTGTGTTTTTATTGTGGGGATTAGTGTGGCTCGGCTAACGTGCGCCGCGTCGGCACAGCACAGCACAGCACAGCACAATGCCACTCACGCTCTGCTCTGTTGTTGAGTGGTTTCTTATCTGCCAGGTAGATATTTTTATTTCTTTCACTGGTTGAGTGGTTGGTTTGCATGCAATGTGTCTTTACTCTTTAATGCATTATTGTTTGTAGAATACTATAATGTAATATTAACTCACAGCCACACGTGCTAAATTAAATCTTGGAACGTCCAATGCCGTCCCTTTGTTCCGAACATAAGTGCATATTATAGGATCTATTTAGAAAGAATAATTGTTTTTAAATTATTTTGGAGATAACCTGATCTCTGTTCTTGTAGGATTGGATTTTTTTCCTTTTATTAGGTACTTTAATTAATGAAAAGAAATGGTAGTGCTCTTTTAAATATACTATTATTTTTTATTATTCAGTAAAATTGATTAAAAATTATGAAATTTTATATATCTAAATTTTATTTTGTAATTTTAAATGAATTTTAATTAATAATAGAAAATATGTTAGAGGGTATTTTATTATCGTTCATCTTTGATTAATTTAATTCTTCTAATATATTGATATATTTTTAGTCTTTATACAAAATTTTGAAATGGTCCTGTAATATATTTTCTTGTTTACGTGCTTGAAGTTTGTTTGTTGTTGTTAAATGCCGAGAAAACTTAAAGAAAAGTCATCTGTACGTTTACATGTTAATATTAAGTGGTATTATATCGAGAGGATGAGAGAAAATTCACAATCATATATAAATGATTTTTCTTAAATCATAAAATTATATGATTTTTTTAAGTGGTCTTGAGCATTAAATAAACATTTACTGTATGATTATATAGTCCATATTTATTTCTTTCACTGTCTCATCGTAAACATTCATTTCACTTTATATGCTCACATAATCATTTAAAATATTACATAATTTTTTTATTCAATCCTAACATTTAATGTATGGTTATATGATCCAAATTTACTCATGTCACAATCTTATCTAAATATTCATCCCACTTGATATGTTCACATGACCATTAAAATATCAAATAAATTTTGTATTCAATTTTAACATTGCATGTATGGTTATATCTCCTCTCATCCTCTTATATAAAATATTTATGTCACTTGATTCACTTCTTATATATAAATATATATATATATTAATATTATAGGAGTCATTTTGAAAAAGAAATTTTATAAGGACTATAACTTAGAAGAATGTATTGAAAGGTGGAGATGGGTGTATCATGAAGAGAGGTAGAGTTGTAGAAAGGCAAGCACTACATGGGCCTTTACTACCCATCGGAAAAGGGGAAAAGAATGATTAATAGGTCCAATTAAAATAAAATCACATACCTAATAGAACAAGTTAAGCTAAAAGGAAAGCACTTTAAGATTAATTGCAATATTTTGATTGTCATTGTTCAAATTAATGAGATGAATATATTCTTTTAAAACATTCTTTTACATAACATTAGTCTTTTCTTTTTAAATTGTTGTTCAAATCTCCTCTAAGCTTTTGCATAAAAGAAAGATGTTAGATCAATCATAACAAAAGAAGGAGTTTCATGTGAAAAAGTGGTCATAAAAGGCAAAAATAAGATGAGTAATCATAATATGAATTTTTGAATAACATGCATAACAAAAATATAAGTAATGTCCCATGTCATAAGATGTTACACCCTATCATCATAACAAATATAATAAATATCAAATAAAAAAGTGTTTAAAAATAAACTCACACACGTCATGGCCAAAAGATATGCTAATAAATATAAAGTACATCATTAAAAGGGAAAAGGACATAATCTACTACAACAAAATTCCCTAACTAGCCATAGACATCTATTCCTAACACTACCATTCAAAATCTTCATAAGAATTTCCCTCCTCCAAGCTAATGATACATAGGGCATGACAATAGTGAGGTCCTCCAAAGACCCTCAATATGAAATGAAAAGTCGAAATGACATTAATAAGAAGATACATGAATGTAACTTCTCATGTGTAACGAATTTATTCACTTTCGAAGTCAATTTATCATGCTTTGTATCTTCCCACTAAAGACTATGTGAACCTTGTATATAGAGTTCTCAAGTGTAGTCATATCTAAGACATTTACGAACATGAATATTACAATCATTATACATATATACATACAACACATAAAAGTAAATTTACGAAAATAAAGTATGGAAGTAGGTGTGCACTTTCATACTTCCAATGGGCATCATGATAACAATCCAATAGATAGCAACATAAAATAATGATAAGCATATCAAATACTAATTACAAACAATATAACATGTCACAACATAAAAATAATCAAAAACATATGCACACAAAATGATTCAACATATTAACAATAAAGTATATGACAAACTCGACTTCGTGGAGATTTTTAATCACCAAGTGACTAGGCAATCATATCCTCTATATGGTATAAACAACATTAATTAATAGGTCAAAAGTGGTGCATGCCAAAAATCATTAAGTGACGAACGCTTGTACTTGTAATGCTCAACTACTTCCAAAATTGATAATTGTCTCCACAAATCGTCATATAACATAATTAAATTAGTTATGATAAAAATAATTTATTTTATCATGAAATAAATTTAAAAGGGCAGAATTACATTTTTTTCTCCTTTCATTAATTTTCACTAAAACACTTATATTTAACTTTTATTAATTTGAAAAAATTAAAATTCCAAATATGACTTAGAAAATTAATTTATCATGAAGTTAATTTACCATTTTACTCTTTTAGCATAATTATCAATTTATTAACCTAAACTAGTCAAGATTAAGATGTGTTTGTCACATAATATTTTCTAAGTCCATTAATTATTACTTTATCATGTTTACCTCTTAAAACTATGTTCAATCTATATAAGGTGGCTTAATTTGTTCCAAACACTATTTTGAGTAAATATTACATTTTTACTATTTTTTTTAGCTTAATTCCTTACTCTGCTGGTTTTTAATTAAGGCTTATAAGTCATTGTATTTTTTTCCATTTTTATTAGTTCGTAGATGCCTCATAACCACATCCAAAGGTCCAAATGATTCAAGGTCCAAGGTTTTTAATTTTCCATGTTCAGGATTTTGTAAATTTTAAAGGATTTTATGCTTAAATGTGTCCCAATCAAACTAAAAAGCAACAATATCATTGAAAATACATTTCAAAACCTATATGAACATCACATTTCAATCAAGACATGTTCAGAATAATGAGAATACATTTCATGTAATAAAATAGACAAATATTTCAAGATGAAAGCTTTTCACAACACCATGAACATATATGCATATTTAGGTCAGCACAAAATTCACAAAGAATATATTCTTAAAACATCAAAACAGTCACATAATATCCAAGTAATAGTATTTTCAATGAAAATAGGGTAAGTGTCCCTTAAAAGGATTTTGAGAAAGGTTACAACCTTCCCCTCTCCAAACACCTTTTGAACCAAAGATTGATGAAAGAAAAATGAAGAAAAAATTATGAGAAAAGAGAAAGAGTGTGAATGGCACACTAAAGAAGATAAAGAAAGGTGAAGAGAAAATCTTACTAAGTTGAGAAAAGATGAAGTTTTCAGATGAATCTTGGTCTTGGATGGTGGTGAAGCCCTAAAACCTTTGGAAAATAGGTCCCAAAGTGAAGAAAATGAGAGAAATGGTTGAGAGAACGAGGGTTTCTATCTATGAAAGGAGAGAGTTAAGAAGAAATGAGAAATAAGGAGAATAACACATATTAGGTTAAAAAGGTCTTTAGAATCCAAATTATCTCCTTATTGTTGCGTTTGGATGGGGAATTTCAAAATTTTAAGGAATTTGAACGGCTTGGAATTTGAATTTCTTTAATTTAAATTTCTTTTATTTTTAAATATTTTGTTTGGATAAATCAATTCAAAATTCTTAAATTTCAAATTCTTAGTTTGGATAGGGAAATTTAATTTTTACAATATATAAAATTTACTTTTTAAATATATTTTTTAAAAATTAAAATTTTAATATTAATATTTTAAATATTTATCTTTTACATCAATATTAATAGAGGGAATAGAGAAAAGAAAGAAGAGAAAAAGAGAGATGGGAAAAGGATAAGATAAGAAAAAGAATAAATAAAGAGATACAATAGAGAGAAAAGGGAGATGTGATACTTAGAAGAGATAATAAAGAGAGAGAGAAGATAGTGAGACGAGAAATGGGGAGAGAAAAGTGAAAGGTGAGAGAGGAAAGAGAAAAAAAAATTGTCTGAAGAAAGATAGAGGTACTCTCTTAAAATTTTCTATCCAAACACAAGTAGTATTGGAAGGACTTTTTGAGTGCTTATTCCTAGTGTGAATCCATGACAAGCTTAGGGAGCCAATGGGCTCTATTGGTTCAGAATGTTACTTTTCTAGTATATAAAGATTTTGAATGAATACAAAAAATATGATTTTCAAATTGGTTAAAGTTATTTAATTAATTGAGTTTATTATTTATAAAGGTTCAATTAGCATGGTGATGAGTTGGATGACTAATTACTTATTAAACATGAGTGGGGATTAGTCCTAGATGTTTTCCTACTCTGAAAAGTTTCTCGCAAAGCATACATTTGAAACATGATAAAAGTTTCTAGTAGATTTTTTACTATTTATCTCATAGCATAATCTAAAATTTAATTGAATTAATCAGTAAAAATTTTGTAGAAACTTACAAAAAAAATTATTTAATTAAATTTTGTGACTTAGATTATATTTTCACTTGTACTTGTGATCAATTAAGTTAAACAAAGATTATTGGAGTACAGGGTGTTACAAATCCTTCCCAATAAGAAAAATGTTGTTCATGAAATTTCGCATATTGTGGATAAGACATAAACACCATTCATAATCTTTATCATGAGAATATGGAACATAAATTTGAAAGAAAATATTTAGACTTACTTGAAAAGGAATTTGGATATGTGGAAACAAAACATGAACTTTCTAACACAAGATACGAGGATGAAAAAAATAAGTGAAAGGAGACAATTTAGACTTGTTTAACAACTAATTGGACATATCTTAAAAAGAATGGGATTTTATCCAAAATTATTTAAGAGTTGTGTTTGAAATTCATAACTTTATTTGTCCAAGTCACATGTGTAACTCCTTAAAATACATCATCCATATTTCAAAACTCAACCATGCATGCTCTATTAGAAATCAACATTAGTAAGGAATTCTACCAAATTAGATATTATTTATGATTCTCTATGCATAACACATGGTTTGAATGAGTTTTCTAAAGATTGCATCATTTCCTTGAACTATCCATTTATATGTGATGACGAACAAATCTAATGGATAGATGGATAGTTTAAGAGAAATGGTAGAAAATCTTCTTCCACATGAAAACCAAAACTCAACCATTAGCACTAAATTAAAGTTGAACCAAAAAATTTATTTACTTAAAAAAATAATAATATGTAAAAATTAAGTTAAATTCTAAAGTTAATTATGCATGGTAAAGATGGAAATTGAATCCACCTACCATCCTAACATATCCATTAAAAATTATTATTTTATCATTAAATGTATCAACTATTAATGAATTTTAAAATTTTACTTTACCCCTTTTAGATGCAACATAATTATGGAAATTTAATTTTTTATTATTTTTTGAAATACAAATATCCATCAAAAAAGTTCTTGTTTTTTTATTTAAAGATAAGATTGTTTTGAGAAAATATTTGACATTTGACAAGGATGATCTACGCTCTTTAGTGTAATGAAAAGTTTAGGATAACATAGTTTTAAAAAAATTTGGTACATGTATTAGGATTTTTTTTTATTAAATTCAGCATCACCAATTTGTCACAACTAGTTCTAAACATAATATTAACAAAATGTTATACCTAAGTGAATCGTTCTGATCTGTCCTTCTAAAAAAATGTAATGATTATAATTAAAATATTTTATTTTAAAGAAAAATTTGCGAACATTAAACTGTCACAACTCAACCATCTAAAATTTAATTTGTAGAATTAATGAAACATTATAATTAAATTAACCTTTTATTAAACTAATTGTAAAATATATTTTTATAATGAGATGACTATATGCAATGTTTAATATATTAAATAAAAAATGTTCTCAAACAGAAAAAAGAGTACAATTCAAACAAACTACAAGTTTTTATCTTGTTATTATTTTTATTTATTATCTCATTAACTCAAATATTAGCCTATCCAACATCTTTTAATAATTTTTTAATATACTTTATTTAACTATACAGCATTATAAAATTCCTCCTAACAAAACCATAAAAAGAAAATACAGAGCTTTAAGTAAAACAAGTACGTCAATCATGTCAACAAAACTTGTCTTTCATTTTTTATTTATATGATTAAAAACCTCAACCTCACTCAACTTTCTTTCTTTTTTTTTTTTTTACGGTGAACACAAACAAAAGCTTCTAAAACTTTTTTTTTATTTTTGCTTTTCCTTTTTATCCTATTGTCTTGAAAGACTAATAAGTAATAATACATTAAATAAAAATGGATCTTATTTGAAATATAAAGAGCTTAGCCTACTGATTTAATAACTTTTCAGACTCAGATGATGATGAAGCCCACTTTTGTACTCTAAAGACTACAGCCCATGTGTTATCGGTCATAATTTACCTGACTTTTTCTTTGGGCCTGTTATTCTCACCCTTAACTATTAAGTTTACACCTTGTTTTTTTTTAAAAAAAATTAAGAAAATTAAATTATTTACTATCTTACCCCTCTTCAAATCCCTTCTCATCCTTTTACTCTCTTTGTCCCTTCTTTTCTTTTTCTGGTGACTGTCTTTTTCTCACTATTTTTTCTATGATGGAAAAAAATAGAGAGGGAAGGAAAAATGAGATTAAATAAATAAATAAATATGTATTTATGAGTATTAATTTCAAATTATTTTTCTAAAAGTATAATTTTTATAAAAAAATTGTAAGGTAAAATTTTTTGAAGAATTAAAATAAAAAATAAGTAAATTTGTGGAAGAATGAAAATAAAAAATAAGTAGTTTTATGTTTTTTTTTAAGTTACTTATAGGTTTTTTTCTAAATAATCATATTTGGGAAATGAAAGAGAAATTAGAGTAGAAAACACGAAGTCTCTGTACTTAACAAAATTAATCTTATAAAAAATAAAATTACAATGGTTGGTTTTCATATTTATTATATAAAAATATTAAAAGTTAAGATGATAATTTATATATTAAGTATTTTATTTAATTATAAAAATTATAAGTTATATAAATTTATTTAAAATTGTATAAAATTATTTATTAACTAAATTATACAAAATATTATAAATTTCGTTCTTTTTTTTTTCTTCTTAGGAATTTTGTTTCTAGATAGTATATTTTAATTTATAATATAAAATAGACATAAATAATTTAAGAATTTAATTTTTATAGACTCTCACGTTTAGATTTTTATATTATTACAATAAATATAAAAATTACTCGAATATGACATTTAAAATATTTATTATAATAAAATTATATTATATATGATAATTTGATGGGAAAATAATATAAAAAAATTTATATTCTCATTGCATTGTAATTAAATTAATATTTTAGTTTAATTTTGATCATATGTAAAAATTAATATTATATCTAATTTAATATTTTAAATTAATTTTTTTTCATATACTATACAAGTATTTTTAAATTCAAATAAAATTTCTATATAAAAAATTAAATGGGAATTGCATAGTTATTTTTAAATTAAAAATAATATATATATATATATATATATATATATATATATAAAGTTAATTCAAAAAATAAGTATTGTATTATAGAAATATTAAATAAAAATAAAAAATATAAGACTTAATGAAAAAGAGAATTACAACAAATAAATTATCAAAATTAGGAGACATCATTTTTATTTTTAGTGTGTCAAATTTTTAAAATTAAATTCAAATTCAAATTAATTAAGAATTCAATAATCTTAAAATTTTAGTTTATATATATATTGATTCAAAGTGTCAGAAATTTAAATTTAAATCAAATAAAAATTAAGAAACAGTATTCCAAATAAATAAAACATAAAAATAAATGCTTTATGTAAAGGACAAGTTTACAAATACTTTTATTGAATTCAAATTTATAGTATAAAAATATATTTAGACCAATATTTGGTCCAAATGAGATTGAGTGGCTCAATGCACTATTTACTATTCAATTTTTATTGTCTTTTATTTACTTAGAATAGGTTCAGATAACCCAAATTCAAAAATAAAATATTGAAGAAGAAAAATAAATAAATAAATAAAACTAGTCTTGAAGTTTAGGTAGCCCAATTTCAAAAAGAAAAATGTTGAGGGAACCGATAAAAACAGATTTTGAACTCAAATGGTCCAACTCGAAAATGAAAATTAAAGGAAGTAAAATATTTTTCTGGCTCTGAACTCTCAATGTAAAGAAAGAGAGAATAAAAACCTACACTTTTTGTGTTTATTAAATTTGAAATTTATTATTCATTAAAAAAAGCGAGAAATGAAATATTAATAAAAAGTTAAAATTGAGTGTTCACAGCATTAATATTAATAGTTTAATTTTTATTAAAGAAAGACTATGGATGGAGACTAATTCAATTCTAAATAATTAGTATGACAATTTTTTGCAGTGAAACTAGGTTTAATTATTATAATTATCAATAAAGGTTTAATTAACAATAGTTTGCAAATATTGATTACCAAAATTAATATACTTTACTAAATATTTTTAATTACTTAAAAATCAATATTTTAATATAATAAATATTTTTGTTATTACTTTATATTTTTTACTGTGATGCTAGTTGACATCTATCTCAATAAAATATCAAAAATTGTGACCCTTGTTACAACCTGAGTGAATTTTTCATTTTTTAGTGAAAAAAACTTGAGTAAATTTTAGTTAGTAACATTCAATGATACACTATTATATCTACAATTTTGTTCAGATTTTAGTGTGATTTTGTGCGTATCTGAAAAACTTAATTAATTTAAAATTATTTTGAAAAGAAAAAACCGTTTTAAATTCAAGCCTCGCAGAGAAGTGGACATGGAGCAAAACTTGGTGATAGTGAAAATTAGGTTGATGACCATGCTACAAGAAGAATAATTAAAATATTTAAGAAAAAAGAGACTTTCATGGCCACTAAGAGAAAAAGTGTGTGAATCTAATTGGATATGTCCATTAGAGAGTTATTTTGTGCCTTTCAATTATGTGGACCATGTATAGATTATAATTTTTATGTCAAAGATAGTGATTAAAAAGGGTTAAATTAAATTGAAAAAAGGAGATTACATGGATCTTTAGCCTAGAGTGTTTCATCCAAAATTGACTTTTCCCAACAAAAAAGCTCTTCCAACACATTGTCCAACGATACATCACTCAAAAAGAAAATTCAATAGTGTGATTAGCACTTTGCAGATGTGGAAGAGACATGAAAACGAATTGTGTCAATAAGAAAAACCAATTGAGAGATCACATAGGATCCCAATCACTGCCAATTCGATATCTCTAGCCAGTATTGATTTAATGCCAAATGACAATGGATAATATATATAGCTCAAAGACTTGGCTCTCATGATTCAATAAGATTCTCTTCAAAATTTGCTAAAATCAGCATTTGTCATTATCCAAACTCTTTTTTGTAGGTGGGAGAGAGTGAGGGTTGTTTTGCCATCTCACTGTGAGTGTGGACAAATTAATTGTTCAGTTCCAAAAATGCTAATTTGGGTTATATCAATTCCAACAAACTTATTCAGCAGTGAATCTTCAGCACTATATAGAGCTACGTCCAGCAACTAGGATGTCTTTATTGGGACTCAATTTGAAGACTTTTTAGTACAACCTTTCTGGATTTGCTGGATATATCCACTAGATTTAAGTATCGTTTGGATACGTTCACCTTGAATATGATTTAGGTCATGATTTTAAATTATATTTTTAATCATTCAAGTACTATATTGACGTGATTTTGATATTTCAAATTTCAATTATATATATTTAATTCTTCAAATAGTATAATTATATAATTTTGTTATATGATAATTTTTTACTAAATATTTAATAAATTTTAGTGAAGTGAGACTAGATGATGATTAGATAGTGTCATATTAATTAATATGTAGATATAATTTAATTATATTTTTTTGTCTCTCATTATTATAATATTAGATAATTAAATTAGTTCCCCATGTGAATATATAAATTACGTAATTTGTTGTTATCTAATATTATAACAGAAAAAATTATTAAATATTGAAAAACTAAAATTACAAAATTACTATACTAAAAGACCTAATTACGTGATTAAAATTTAGAAAACTAAAATTGCACAATTGTGATGTTTGAAAATATAAAATATAATTAAGTTAAAAAGATAAAATAAATTAAATTTATTAGATAAACTAAAATCAACTTATACATAAATTTGTACAAAAACTTGATATTTTCATTTAACTTCTCTAAAAATTAAGATTAATTAATTAAGTTTAACCTTACAAAAATTATTTTCTTCTATAAATACTTAAAAGAAAATTTTACTCAAATATATATAAGATATTACTAAATGAAGGGTGGTGTTCGGAACAAATTAAATTTTAGCATTCGTAGTACCACTAAAAATCTTCATTTAGTTCACCATGACTTTGAATTAAAAAATGGAGGGTATAAAGTTTTGAAATGTAAATTAAATCTCAACATAAATAGAGTACTCACACTACCCAAAATGTGTTGAACAGAGTCTTAATAGGTATTTATTTTACAGTTGTCTCAGTACACATGGTGGTTAGAAAAGAGTAATGGTTTTGTTGCTTTGTTTGTTTTATTGAGTGTACTGTATTTAAATACTTTCAAGACAAAAACCTCTCCAAAGTCGTACTTTTAATTTTAAAAGGAAAATTTTTTATTTTCAAGAAAACTTTGTTTGGGTGAGTTCACAAAAGAGATGCTAATCGTTATTTTTACTCAACATAGTTCATGAGATGCGTGTCTAAATTAATTACAGTGACAAGTTTTATATTAAAATATTTATTAAATGATATGAATTTTATATAAGAATGTAATATACATGAAAAATTAAGGAGGCATGTGATTTGAGAAAATATTTTAGTTTAAATATGTTTTGAGTTTATATAAAATAAGAAAATTTTTATTTTAATCTTTTTATTTTTTATTTTTATAAAATTTAAAATTATTAATTCTAGTCCATGGGAAATCAACGAATTTTGGTTATATTTTTGGTAATTTTTTTATTTTTATTCTTTAAAATATAAAATTACTATTTTATTTCCTTAACATTTATTTTAAGATATATAAATAATATTTATTTTAGAGATTTAAAAAAATAAAATAAAATGCAATAAAGACTAAAATTAATTATTTTAAATTTTATAAGATGAAAAGTAAAAGAAAAATTTTACAGGATTAAAAAAAAGTACTCATTTTATATTTTATAGAGATAAAAACTATATTTAAATCAAATATTATTTTTATTTTTTAACAGTAGTTTTCATTTTTGAAAATTTAAGATTTAAAAATTATGTTTAGTTTCACTTCTTATTTTCTATTTCTATGAAATGAAAATATTGAAAATGCGCTTGGTTTAAATAATTTTGATAAAAATATTCATAAAATAATTTTATATTATATAAAATTTTAAAATATTGAATAATAAAGATATATGTATATTTTGTATTGATGAAATATTTTTTTTGTTAGCAAGTTATATTAATTTTGTTAATAACTAATTATTACTGAAAATTTTGCTTATATTTTTAGTTAAAGTTTTCTTCTTGACCATGTTTTTTATCTATAAAGCTTAATATGAGTCTAGTTCATTCATACTAATATAATATTAGTTATTGATGAACAATTTATGAATAAAAAAACTATAATGTATATATATAAAGAGGACAGGTTACTGTAACTTTAAAAGAGTTAAATAACACACGCTGTCATTTCCACACAAAAATAATGTTAAATTCATTGCATTATTTATCTGTAATATAATATAGTTAGAATATTTAAAAAAGTATTAATTATATCTTACAACATTTTATATTATTTCTTGGGATAAATTTTGTTATTTAATAATAAAATAAGAATATGTTGTGTGGTCATGTATGTTCTTGTTTTCATTTAATAGGATTGACATATATATTCACATTAGAGTTTATACCTTATGAGATCATAGAATAATTTTCAGATCATTTCTTCCTATTTCAACATGGGATAAAACATCATTATCCTATAAGTGTATTCGAAGTAGAATATCATTTTTATAAAGATTGAAGTTTAACAATCAATTAACTACACTTTTGATCAAGTAAACAAATGATAAATAATTGATTTTTTGGTTTTGTATTTAAATTAAAATTAAGATTAATAGCAACATAATTATAGACTAAGTGAAAATCAATAACAAAGACACGGACGTATCAAAATCTTTATAATTCTCCATTAATATAATATTTTTCCTTCTTAAATTCCTTTTAATCATGAAATTCATTTTCAATTTCTCTAATTTAATTTGTCTCCAATTTCTTTGACAAGTAAATTCTTTGTTACCAATTATAGTCCTTAATTTCTTAGGCTGACGTAATTAGAAACAAATAATGTGTTCAAGAAATCATAAGGATATTTATATATTCAAACCTTATTCCTAGATCTAAGAAATATATAATCAAACTAATATAAATTCTAATTTTCCAACTACAAATTCAAATTATAATTCAATCCTAAAATGAGTCAATCAAGGAAAAGTTAAGCACAATTCAATATTTTAATCACATAAAAAGTTAGAATTTAAAAGAAAAAATCATTACAAAAGAACTAAATAGAGATTTATCCTAACTTAACCCTAAAAAAATTAAAAACTAATAAAGATAAAAATAAAAAATAAACAGATAAATATTAAAATTTGTTTTCAATTTCTTCAATATTTAATTACAAATGATGATTTTTCAAGCTCTCCTCACTTTCGATCTATAAAGAGTCAAATAATACCCCAATTCCTCTTCTTTTTCACATATAATAAATCCAAGGGGTTATAAAAAATACTTTTCCAGTGCATTTTAGGCATTTTAGCTTGTATTGAACACGCGGCTTGTACTGGTGTTTACATCGAACATCACACTTTTTTTTTTCTGTCATTATCTATCAATTATTCCACCCTTCAATTGAAATGACTTTTAGGTATTTTTATTAAAGTTATACATAAATTTATTCTTAAATTTTTTATATTTACTTCATACCATTTTGATGTGTGAAACTCAAAATATACTTAAAATATTGCATTTATATAAAAAAATAAGAAAAAATACATTTTGTTTATATAAAAAAATCTAAAATTACACATATTTAAAAAAAAAATATTTCTTTTATCCAAAAATATTTATAATATATAAACTTATATAAAACTAACAAGTATTTCATGTATTGCAAGATATATTTGTGTGTATTATGTGAAATGAAAATTTGTTTTATAGGCAATAAAAAGATATAAATTTAAGTTAAAAAATACAAGCATTTGGGAAATATTTAATTAGTTTAACTAATAAAATATTATGCTACCTATAATTTTTAAATATTTGATTATATTTAATATTGATTAAAGAAATTTAAATATTAATTAAAATAATTAAAAAATCTAAAAATCTCTTTTAATTGAACAATTAATTGAGGAGAATTTATTTTATTTTAATTTAATTTAATATTATATAACTCATAAAATATATGTCACAAAATGAGATACATACACTATAAAAAAATTATAATTTACTACCCAACAAGAAAATGTCAGTGTTATGATTGTCTTCGCTAGTATTTATTAATAAAATTCTATATCAACAATATAATGTATTATACTAACATTTGATTTATTAATAATATATATCGATATTTTTTATACTAATAAATTTTTTTTTACCAAAACATATACGATTAGTATAATGTGTATAGTAACAATTTAATTTTCATTGGAGAAAGACTATACCAATGAAAACTAATACAATTTTTAATTAAATTGTTAGCGACTAATAGTTTCTAATAAGAATTTAATTACAACACACTTAAAATCAAATAAGTTTATACTACCATCCTAGTATGGATAGTCATGTATAATACATTAATTTTTTACTTTCATAATAATTATTTTAAAAATTATATTTAAGTTAATTTTTAATTACCTAATATAATAATAATAATAATAATAATAATAATAATAATAATAATAATAATAATAATAATAATAATAATAATAATAATAATAATAATAATAATAATAATTATTATTATTATATTATTATTATTATTATTATTATTATTATTATATTTTTTTATCATATTATAATTACAAAGTATCAGTTTACATTTTACTAGTAACTAATTTATATCATAAAAGTACTGTTTAGCTTTAACAAAATTTTCTTTTTTACTGTTTTTTTTTTCATCTATAAAAACACAAGATCTTGTTTGTTTAAAAGATGGGAGTGCAATATTATTTAAACTCACAATGTTACTTAACAATTTTTATATTTAGAAATATATCAAAATTAAATTATTTTTATAATGATGATTATATAAGATTCAGAATAGTTATCAACGTTATCTTTTTTTTTCAAAAATAAAAAATTAAATTTATAATATAGAAGTTAATGTTGGACGTGGCATATCAAGTGCTACTTCATCTATTTTTGAACTTTATAATTTTGTTTTATAAATCCATGGATATGTTATCTTAAAAATCTTCAACTTAAAAAATTAGGTTCCAATAAGAATGATTGAGAGCAAGATCAATCGAAATCTTAGAATCTTGTACAATTGCTGAGCTAATAATATTTAATGTTACTATATTATAATCTTTATTTTTCTCCGTCACAATAATATATTTGTTCTAATTCAATCCAGCTCATCTTAACGAATAAAAAATATATCAATAAACTAATATTCAAGGCATAGTTAGCGTTATATATCTGTTTCAGTTATTCCAAATTAAAATCGTAATTTTGACTTAAAAATAACCGAACTGTTTATAATTCATTAATTAAAGAAGGAAAATATTAATTTATTTTAATATAAAAGTAATAAAATATGTTTAATAAAGTGAAAAAAAAAGTGAATTCATAATAAGGAAAATATATAGATATCCTATCTCCAATAAAGATTACTTAAATTTATTATATAAGAATAAACGATAAAGAATTTATGTAATTTGAATAAGATTCTATTTCTTCTTCCAAAAATAAATAAATCTTTAACTTGTTGTAAGGAGAACAACATGATCTTTTACTCTTCTGCCCCTATTTTATTGACAAGTTGGCTTCTTACACATTGCCCCAACTATAAAGAAATAGGAAAAATATTATAATTTTAGGGCCGGCTAGGATCCCACTTTTGTGGGAGTGTCAAAAAAAAATTATAAAAATATATATTAAAAATTAAATTTTTAATTAAAAATGAACTTTCAAAATCAAATATTTTTAAAATATATTATAAATAAAAAGATTAAAACACCACTTAAAATAATAAATTTTATAAAAAAATTATATTCTTTATTAAATGTATGAATAATTTATAGGATATTGTCAACTTTTTAATATTGTAAAATTTTTAATTCCCTGAAATATTAAATAATTTTGTGATTTTATTAATGGAAATAGATTTAATTTTAATATTTAGTTTTACATTAGAAAGAGCTAGATAAATAAATTTTAAATAATTTTTTAAAATGTATATTTTATGTTATTAAATATTCCTAACATTTTTTATTAGGGACTCAAATATTCTTATTTGATGCTAAAATTTAATTAAATCGACTCATTAAAAAAATTAATTTCGATTGCGTAAGAAATTCAACTATGTGATGAATTAATATAATTAATAGTTCATTTATCATTAAGTGAGAGATTCACAGTGAGTGTTAAAAGTTTGATTCACATTGAATATCATGAAACACTTATAATTTATATCTAACCTTTACACTCGATTACTTATTTGTTTAAGTTTTTATTTTTAAAAATATTTTAAGATTGTCTAAATATAATATAATACATATAAATAAATAAATAATATTAATATAAAAAAATATGTAATGTAAATTTTTAATTTAAAATACAAATTTGTTAAAAATATAAAATATTAAATTACATTGGAACAATTTAAATATCATCCAAACTTATTTTCATTACACAAATACTTAATTTTTAAAATTCAAATTTATCAATTTTACTTTTATATTATAAATTAAAATACATAGGATAAGTAACTAGACTCACTTTTCTCGTTCTCACCATTAACCGTTCTTAATATCATTTCTTTTTAATTTTTCATAACGTAAAAGTACATTTTACACAATATTTTGCGTTTTATACAATATTTCCGACAAACAAAAAGATATCTTTCTCGATCTTATTAAATTACATTCTTTTTATCCTTATTTATACATTTTATATTATCAATTGTTTATTTTTTAATTATTTTATTTTATTTTTTATTTAAATTAAATTTTAATTTCTTTTAAAAAGAATTTATCAATAACTAAAAACAAATTTATGTAGAATTAGATTATTTATTATAAATTAAAGTATAACTCATATATTCAAAAAATACTTATCCAGTATAATACATGACCTAAAATACGAAATTAATTTCAAATCACGGAGGGGTTTATACTTTATAGGGTTGAAAATAAACACTTATATGTGGCTTCAATTGAACAAGTACAAATATCAATTTAAAATAAAAAATCAAAGTGACTGATTCTATAGGATTCTGTAGGGGTAAGATAATGAAATATAACAAAATATAGTTTTTGAATATAAAATAGTGTAGGAGCCACTCTCAATGTCTTGTTGGGACAGAACTACTCCAATAATATAAAAGGTGTGTGTTCTTCGTTCCTTAACAGGTCAAGTGTTCTGTAATCTTAGTACCCTTCAGATCTTTCCCATTACATCCTTTGCCATCTTCATATGCTGTCACTGACACTGTTTCAGACACTCCCCACTTGCACTCTATCTTTAGTTCCAAACACACTCCAAATCCACTATGACACAGAACAAAACAGCCCCAAATCCTCCTATGTCTTTTCATTTCACTTGCTATTTCTGAAACTACCTAGTGCCTACCCTCTTGAACCAGTTACTTTATTCTTGTTATTGTTGTTATTGAGAGATGGAAATGGAAATGGAAGCTTTTGTATGGGGTGATGGCATTGATGGAGATGCCCCTATGAGGAGTAGTGATGGTTTTGAAGGGAACAATGGTGTAATTGGAAGTGGGTGTGGTTCATCTTTCTCTCTTGTTTTGGATAGGGAGAGAGGGGAGCTTGTGGAGGCACCTGTGAAATTGGAAAGGAAGGGTGTGTCCACTGAGAGAAGCATTCAAGCTTTGAAGAGCCATAGTGAGGCAGAGAGGAGGAGGAGGGCAAGGATTAATTCACATCTTGATACACTTCGCAGTGTCATTCCAGGTGCTAACAAGGTTTGTTCAACATAATGCTTTTTCGGTCATCATTTTCCCCCCTTTTTTAAATGGTTGAGAATAGTGTTGAACTCAGCCAGTCGTTTAAAGATAGGAGAGACTAAATCTATATATTTTTCAAAGTTTTTTGAGGACCAAATTCATGGTTATGAAAGTACAAGAACCTTACCACATTTGACTAAAATTATAGGAACTAAAAATATATATTTTTCCAACTGGGTGTATAATAGTGATCTATGTTTTACTTTCTCCGCTGGCAACTCCATTGTGAGCATAGCTTGACAAGCCAGAATTTGATGGATTTGGTACATATCATGTTTTCATACATCTTCATTAGAGCTTTAACTAGAGGAATATTTCTTGAGCGACTGAATTCATTAGCACTCTCTTCTGCTTCCATTACCATCTCAACATGTATTAATGAAGTGTTAGTAGCTTGATCACATGTAGGGGATCCATTAGTAAATACCATTTAGTATATATGGTATTAAATTGTTGCTTGGTTTTGATTGTCAAGGACTCAATTTGAGTTTTCTTTCCTAAAAATGGGATTAGAGGAACTTGGTATTAACTGTCCAACTTAGCTGTGCTTGTAGTTTGATTTATGAAGCTGAGATGTAACTAGAAGTAAACATGTTAAAGAAATAAAGAACTCATTTATTGTTTGAAAATTTGAGTCTCTTTTTTCACTTTTGGACATATAGATGGACAAAGCAGCGTTACTTGGTGAGGTTATTAGACATTTGAAGGAGCTGAAGAAGAATGCAGCACAAGCTTGTGAAGGTTTGATGATACCAAAGGACAATGATGAAATAAGTGTTGAAGAACAGGAGGGAGGGTTGAATGGTTTTCCTTATTCAATTAGAGCATCACTATGTTGTGAATATAAGCCTGGTTTATTGTCTGATATAAGACAAGCACTAGATGCTCTTCATCTTATGATAACAAGGGCAGATATTGCAACCTTGGAAGGCAGAATGAAGAATGTCTTTGTGATCATTAGCTGCAAAGAACAGAACTTTGAAGATGCTGCATACCGTCAGTTTCTTGCTGGTTCTGTTCACCAAGCTCTTAGGTCTGTGCTCAACAGATTTTCTGTTTCACAGGACATTTTAGGAACCAGGAAAAGAAGGAGGATTTCCATATTCAGTTCTTCATCTTTAGATGATTTCTTGTAAGATCCCTTGTTAAGTATATTTTAAATCCCCATATCTATACCAGGTTTGAATGTGAGGTGAGTGATAGTAGTAGTTTCATGTACCATGTAGACTCGTGTATACATACTGAAATGTTGTTCTTCCTTGCTTTGTAATTCGGACATGTACTTCTTAGAAGACAAATCACGTGAAAATATAATGGGCTTCTTTTCTGGGCTGTACAAATATTGTGGTGCTTTGATAGATTGGTTGATGGATGACTGATCACAGCATCTTTTAATCCTTTTATCAACACAAAATGAATGTTATCTGATATTGTAACTTATTTTTACAAGGGATATTTGTAGGAAATATCATATGAGATGATTAAAATATATTATATAAGTGGGAGATAACTCATCTTATAAGTTTGATTCAAATTCATATCGTAAGATAATATCAAAATTTATTTTAACTATTGTTGGATTTATAAGACCGTTATCAGACCATTCATGAACGTTCAATCTTGTAAACTTAATGTTTTACATTTCCGGTCCTAGGTTTAGCGATGCTTTCTAATAAATTCTGTGCTTTCTCTTACTCCAAAAACATTATGATAGGCTGCTTAAGAAGCCTAGATTTTGACCGCAGGGAAAGAATGGGATGACTGTAAGATTGGGAAACCCAAAAATTATGGATTGGGGTTACGAAAGGGTGTCAATTAAGCAATGATTAAGAGGAAAAGTGTTTTTAGCATTTTGAGTTCTCTCTCTTTTAAGTGTATATCTTGCTATTAATTCTATTAAGGCCATGAAACTTCAAGTCAGATTTCTGCTGCTTAAAGAAGAGCCATAAAACAGGCTAAAATAATGAATAAAAAGAATTGGTTTGATCAAATCTAAATCTATATATTAAGATGCCTAAAATGATTTTACAATTGATTCATCATGCGTGGTTGTTCCTTTTATCTCCTTATCAATGCACTGGTTTAATGTAGAATCTCTCCTCTCTGTTTTCCTTAAAGTAGCAAGAGCAGCTTACAAGCATGCCTTCAATTTGAGGCATCTGTATTAAAAGAATAAATGCTATGGTATTTGATTAATAAATGCAACATTCCCATTTGTGGTATTTGATTAATCAATGCAACATCCCAATTTATATAGTATAAAGTTCAAACTTTATTAAAAGAATAAATGTAGTCATGATTGTGCTCTTAACCTTTTCATTCAACACTGTCAAAACACTGACACTACGTTTCCATTAATAGAAATTGTGGGGAAGGAAATAGAGGCAAGAAAGAATAAAAATACTAAATTTCGTTACTTGTTTAATGGAAGAAGTTAAAAAAGGAAATTGAGTGTAACTTTAAAAAACCTCCCCCCCTCAACAGGCGTGAAAGTTGGAGGAGAGTTGCTTACTTGCTTTTTTTATTTTTTTATTTTTTGTTTTAGTTGTTTTAAAAATTAAATAAATATTTATAAAAACAATAGTGTAGAATTTTTAATTTATTTTTTATGCCGGTTAAATTTAATTTAAATGGTTTAAAAAGCTTGTTTATACATCTTATTTTTTATTTCTATTTTTTCTTTTACTCATTCAAATAGAGAGAAGTTTCTCAACTTTCTTTTCTTTTTATTTCATTTTTTCGTTTTGAAGATTTTCCAAACAGTTTATTTAAACTTATGTTATCATATAACAGTTAAGTGAACAATCAAAGATGTTTGATTCAGTTTAAGCAAATTTTATAATGACCAGTACTTTCAAGAGTCAAAACTAGTGGTAACTAAGGATGGTATAAATACGTGTAGTGTCGTCGTCAAATATTCATGAATGAACATTGAAATTGAAGTTATGGCATGGAATATACTAAAGTTGTACAACAAAAGTATGATGTGTAAGTAACATGAAGATACTTGCAACAACGTTTTATGATGGCAAAAGTTGAGAGTTAAGGATGAAGTTTGAAAAATTTTAATTGAAGGAAAAATCTACAAATATTTAAATGATGATTCAAGTAAATAATATTGATATATAATGAATTGATAAGTGAAAGGTTATATATATGTTTTTGCAAATATAAGTAAAAAGTTTCAAATTATGTTAAATTATGTATCTTTTATTGTTTTTATTTGTGAAGTGTTCTTCTGTATGTTCACATGTTCAATCTTTGTTGTGTGGGTATATTTTTTTTCCAACATTTAATAAGTCTCTTAATATTTTATAAAAGGATATTAAATAAAAGATATATTCATATATTTACTTTTTTGAGAACATAAAATTTAATATCTTTTCATTAAATAATTAAGAAAATTTTAGAAATTTTCAAATGATGTAACTTAAATTAATTTTTACATTTTTTTTTGCTAAGTTCTCCGATCAAGTAATGATATATACGTATATATAATTTTTAAAAAGCTTGGAACACATATTAACAATACTTATTTAATATTAACAAAAGTTCACACATAAAATTTATTTCCTAAAAATATTTCCAACCAATATTTGAAAAATAATTCTTTCAAGATGCAAATATTCTCAAAATAAAATTTATTTTTTTCAAAAAAAATTTGTTGACTAAAATTAAAAATTGAAACTTAACAAGTATATTTAAAAAAAAACCTTTGCATATTATTATTTATTTTAATAAACAAGTAGTTAATTTAAATAATAGAATTTGAAAATTTCAATATAAACAGATTTTTAAGAAGAGATTAAAAAATTTAGTAAGCAATATACTTCATTGCAAGTGAATATGAAGAAAAAAGATAATTATTTATTTGAATAAACAATTAATCAATTATAAAACTCATGATGTAGATTTGTGTTTTTATTGGAGAGAGAAGCAAGCAGCAAGAAGATATGACATTAGTATTCAAATTCCACGTGGCGAGATGCTACAGGTGAATGGGATTGTGAGGCGATGCATAGCGATGTCTTTGTGGTGTGTCCCACTTGCAGACACAACGCAACAGCGAGAATATGGCTCTGTCGTCGCCACTTCAGAACCTCTCTGCAGTGATATCGGCGAGTGGCAATGCCGCCGTGATGGCTCGGCCACCGAGAGGGCGGCACTGGGCGGTTAATGCGGCGGCGTCGGACACAAGCACCGGCGCGTCGGTGCAATTGGGTGGGTACGAAGAAGGGAAGCTGGAGCGACCCAAGTGGGCTGGGGAGACCCCTCTTTCTCGTTTGGTTAAAGCTCTTATCTCTTTCAAGCCCTTCTACTCTCTCCTCAAGATTGGTGCAAGACGGGCTTTGATAAGGTTCATCACACCTTCCTTCCTTATGTTAATTAAATAAGTTATTCATAACTTCATTCTCTATTAAATAAAAGAATTTTGATAAATAAGGTACAAGTTATTTGAAATTTGTTTTTATTCGAGAATATCCACTAACCTTCAAGATGTTTTAATGCTTTACAATTTATTAATCAAAGGATTATATGATATTATATTAATATCATATATATACAATTTTGATATTTTAGCATTTGTAGATATGTAATCTAATAATAGATATTTATTTACATTTTAAATGATATATTATACGTTATAGTAAATAGGTGCAATAAAATATCAATTTGTTGTTTCATTGTATGAAATTTCGTAGGTTTCATGTAATTTGTAGGATTTTTAAATTTACATATATTTTTTAAAAACCATTTGGATTGATCATTTTAATTAAGCCATTATCATTTTATTAAATGAATGCTAGCGATATTATTTAATGTTCTCTTTCCAACACACACTCAACAATTCACATGAGTTCTACTAAATAAGACTTACCAAATGTGGAATGAGATTCACATCTTTTAGTGAGAACTACATGAACTTCATCCAAGAAAAAAATGAATGAAGATAGATAGAAATATATTTAGATATGATCTTATCCTTATATGTCGTTAGAAGATGGTTATATTTGATAAGATGATAACCTTGAAACTAATTGATAAGATTTTATCTTAATCTTTAATTTTTTGATATTTTATTTATATTTAAGTTCTTTTATGATTCACTCTATCTATAAACACAAGTGTAAATCATTGCTGCAAATTAATAAATACAAAATTCTTTTATAGCATCAAGAGCTGATAGTTTAATGGCTTCCTTTTATTGGAAAGAGAAGGTTAGACAGTGTATTAATAACGTTTCTTCCTTTCATCTGATTATGGAAGGGGGCTATTAACTCCACAGGAATATAAGTCTTGGAAACTTACTCTACTTATAACTTTTTATAGAATTTCTAATATAACCAATATAGCCATTGAGTTATGTGATATTATTATACCGATGAAGCATACAAAACTTTAGATAAATCAAACATACATATCTTGACATGCCATTTACGTGTTACTACCAAGTGAATTACGTCGAACTAATATTAGACCGTGTGTTGACGAAATGAAGTTGTGGTAAGCATGTCTTTAATGGAAAGTGAATGTGGTTGTGGATGTGAATGCACAGTACAGCTGAGAAGAACAACATACCTTGGAGGGCAATGGCGAAAGAGATTTTAGAGTCGGAAGTGTATGGGGAGATGGACACAATTCAAAACAAGTCTTTAGTGTACCCTGATTGTAAGTTTCTGACTTTCTAGTTTTTACCTTTTGTGTTACCCTTCTACTCATTGTTGTCTTTACTCTTCTTGCATGGAATTGTAAATGATGGGGTAACTGCTTAATTCGCTTCACAGATTATTTGAATCCATTCCATGCATATGATGAGGGCAATCTTACATGGCTGGTATGTGGTAATTCTGAATTTTCCCATATATGTCAATGAATGGTTTAATTTGGCCACTCCTTTCTTTGATTAACAGAAAACGTATAACATGTTCCTGTTTGGTAGGTGATTTGGTTGTGGTTGTTTCTCCCAGCACTTCTTTTTATGTTACACACATTGTCTGCAGCTTTTGCTTACTTTCATTAGTTCAAATTTATTACTATTGAAGCCATGATACTATTTTTCATCCACGGAAATGTAGACATGCCAGAAACACCACAAAAGTTTTGATTCTATTTAGACGAGCTGTGTTAAAAGTTTCACCTTATTGTTGTAAATATAGGAACGTGCCTTCTGACCTGGTATCCATCCAAGATATGCATGTAACTTCTCCAAAAGTTAAGGTGCATAAGTTGATTTTTGCCTACCAGAAAAACTCAATATATTATACTTTCATATTTTATTTTCCTATAAGTGTTTATGGAAAAAGTTATCTAAATAGAACCATAGCTAACAAATGTTTGTTGAAACTTTTTCTTTTGACATGATCAGCTTTAGTGGCTTTCTTGTGAACATTAGTATTTCTTGAACTCTATTGCCAAAATCATGAGATTTTTCCCTCGTATTATGTGATTTTTCCCTTCTATAGGCAGCAGCAGAAGCAGAGGCTGCTACAATGTCAATGGCTAGACGAGCACTTCCAGATGCTTCTTCAATACAGGAAGCAAATCAGATACTACGTGGCAATTGGCTCCGTGCAATTGAACAACACCATATACAGTATTCAAAATCATCTAGGATTGATGACATTCTAGATATTGGATGTTCTGTAGGTATAAGCACAGGATATCTTGCAGACAAGTTCCCCACAGCCAAAGTCACCGTGAGCGAGTTTTTAATATGTGAATGAAGTTACTTTCTTAATACTATGTATTATAATAATGGACATTGAAGACTCAACATAACATTAAATCATTCTTGGCCAACTTGAGTTTACCAAAAATAAAAGAAGCCTTATACTTGGTATGGATGTGCTTTGTGATTGATATGTTTGTTTCAGGGGCTGGATCTGTCACCTTATTTTCTAGCTGTGGCTCAGCATAAGGAAAAGAGAGCAGTGCCTAGAAATCTTCCTATAAGATGGATACATGCAAATGGGGAAGACACAGGATTGCCTTCTAAATCGTTTGACCTTGTTTCTTTTGCTTTTGTGGTATGCCTCTTCATTTCCTATTTAGTCATACTTCATAGTTTTGTTAACAAGGGTTGAATCTAGAGGAATAGGCTAGTTTCTTACACAGTAAAGAATCACGGTCAAATCTTCACCTGAAGAAACTTTCAGTGCTTGGTCATATCTCTGACAGGATTTATATCCATGGAAAATCCTATAAAGTATTTCAAAGAATATGCTATTTTTCTATATATATTTTATATCAATCTAATTAATAATAACTGATAATACATAAGTCCAGAGAACAAAATTTCTTATCCTCACATGCTACTATAGCCATAGGTTGTTATATTCGATAAATTAGTTATAAGATCTTGTTATAATATTTAAATTTGTTACTTTGTTTAAATTTAAACTTCTGTTATGATCCATGTATCTATAAATACAAGTATAAGTCACTGTCACAAATAAATGAATACAATTTATATAATTTTTTTTAAAATCAATTGTAAATTTTCAGTTTTATATTACTAATTGAGTAATCTTTTCATGATCAACATAGCATTTTGCAAACATGTATTTTGTTTCTCTAGTAAGAGTCTTTTAAGTATGTTTTGGATTTATAGCTACATTCTAAGAAAGGTATCATGCAGTTTCAATTATAGGTGTTATTTCTCTTGTGACTTACAAGTCTTAACCAATACCATTTTGAGTGTTTTTCTTTCCCATGACAATCAATCAATAGATGCACATACAGATTTTTCTACCAAAATGTTGTATAAGATATTAAAGAATTTTAGTTTGAACTCGCTGACTACATGCAGCTTCATGAATGTCCTACAAGAGTTATAGTGAATTTAGCCAGGGAAGCATTCCGTCTCCTTCGGCCAGGAGGCACACTAGCTTTGATAGATTTTTCGGTATATAATATCTTCGTTGCAATTTTTCTTTTTACTTTTTGGTTTTATGCTCGTATATCAAATGCTCATTATTATTTCTGCTTTCTGCAGCTGAAGTCAAAGGTCCTTCAGGTATTGTCTTGTCCTGCTTTTTTGTTTTTATAATCAATACATAAATATTTTATATGGTCTTTTCTTTTATTGTGCTGAACCTAAGTATTAACAAGTAAAATTTCTATAAATGAGATCAAAAGCTGTAGCTAAAGCAGCACAAAGTCCCTTGGGTGCTGCTTGATCTGGGATTGAATTCTTGGTTACTTTTGTTGGAAAATTTGAACATCCATCTTGAAGATATATCCATAAATATTTATAATTTTAAAATAAATAAATTTAATTTTTAGATATTTTGTTATATTCCAAACTTAGAATATTATTTGGATAAAAATAAAGATATTCTTGTTATTATTTAGATTTAGGATGTTATCAATTTGATTTGAAGATTAGGATAATATTTGATTATGAATTTTTTTTATATTTTTGCTCTATATAAAAAGTCTATGAATAAAAGTTAAATAGACTCTTCTAAATAATATCTTTTCTCGTATTTTAAAAAAATATTTTTC
This sequence comes from Mucuna pruriens, assembly GCA_025330945.1. Lineage (NCBI taxonomy): Eukaryota > Viridiplantae > Streptophyta > Magnoliopsida > Fabales > Fabaceae > Mucuna > Mucuna pruriens. Next base: position 325,533 of record JAENHJ010000459.1, on the reverse strand, counting down.
TGTAATAAAACTAATAAATTGGTATTCGAATTATTTTCTTAGAAATATGTGACAATGGAAGCTGAAACAAGTTTTTCACAAGTTGTTCCTCTTATTTTGATAAAAAAAACTATGATTTTTGGGTAGTGAAAATGGAGTCATACCTAAAGACTTTAGATCTTTGGGAAACCATAGAAGAGGATTACAATGTTTCATTGCTACCCGACAATCCTAACATGACCTAAATAGAAATTCATAAAGGAAAATCAAGAAGGTAAATGCAAAAAATGTTTGTTTATTGGTGTTTTACAAATCGTTTTTACTAAAATCATGACCCTCAAAATACCAAAATCAACCTAGGACTATTTGAAGGAAGAATATGTAGGGGATGAATAGATTTGAGATATGTAAGTACGAAACTTGATGAGAGAATTTGAGTTATAAAAAATGAAAGAGTCGAAGACAATTAAAGGTTACTTAGACAGATTGTTTGACATTACTAACAAAGCTTAGATTGTTCAGTACTCAATTTGCTTATTCTATAACTATTGAAAAAATTCTAGTTACAATGCTAGAGAAATGTGAAACATCAATAATCTCTTTGAAGAACACAGAATTTTTCCAAGATCACTTTGGTATAGAAGTCATACATTCCTTGAAGGCCTAAGAACAACCAAGGCTTACGAGGAAAGAAGGAATAGTGGAGGGTACTTTTCAAGCAAAATTCCATAATAATGGTGGCAAAAACAAGAAAAAAGAGCAAGCTACAAAGTTTGAAAACGATAATCAAAGTAATAAAAGTCAAACTTTTCCATTTGTCCTTATTACAAAAAATAAAATAAAATCATTCACCAAAGAGATAAGAGACGTTAGTGGAGACCTGATGCAATATGTTACAAGTGCAATCAATTAGAACACATGGAGAAAATATGCAAATTACATCAATAAGGAGAGGCCAAGGTTGTTGAGAATTAACAAGAAAAGAAAGATAAAAATTATTTTTCATGTCATGTTTTACTACGTTTTCACAAAAGTTTGGCTCATTGATAGCGGTTATACAAATTATATGATTTATGATCAAGATCTTTTCAAAAAGTTAAATAAAACTACTATTTTCAAAGTCAAAATTGAAAACAGAACACACTTTGTAGTTAAAGAGAAAGGAACATTTGCAATTAAAAGTCATTAAGGTTTGAAATTAATATCCAATGTTTTATATGTTCTTGGAATTAATCAAAATCTTTTAAGTTTTGCTCAATTGTTAGAGAAAAGCTACAAGGCATTTTTGAAGATAACAAATGTATGATTAAAGACACAAAAAACATAGAAGTGATCAAGTTAAGATGAAAGACAAGTTCTGCTTTAGATTTGATGAGGGAGAAGCCAACTATAGATGAAAAAGATAAAAAAAAAGAATCAAGTAACAAGAAATACACAAATATGCATGTGTTTTGAAAAAGCATGATATTTATGAGAAGAATGGTAATGTATATGAAGAATCACATCTTGACATCCATCAAAGGTATAATGTTGCTACCATAGAGCCCACACAAAATAAAGAAATTGAAATTGACAAAAAACAATGTAAGGAAGGAGAAACTTAAGTTGAACAAAGAGGTAGTCTACCCAAGAAAGATAAAGATAAGAATTATAAGAATTATAAGAAAAATAAATGAAAGAAAGCAAGCAACAAAAGAAGGAAAGCAAAATTTCAAACTTTGAAATTCAAATTGGATGCTACCAGATGTTTAAGGTAAGGAAGAATGTTGAAAATATATGTTTAAATATCTATAATTTAAATATAGATAATTCAATTTTAGATATTCTTGTTATGTTTCAATTCTTAAGATATTATTTAGATAAATATAAGGATATTTTTGTTATTATTTAGATTTAAGAGGTTAGCAGTTTGATTTTAAGATTAAGATAATATTATTATTTGAATTTTTTGTTATATTTTTGCTCTCTATATATAACAATGAATAAAAGTTCAAAAAACTCGTCTAAATAACATATTTCCTCCTCATTCAAAATATACTTTTTTCTAAACAAAACTAGCAAATGTGTAATGAATTGTTAATTTGATTGTAGAAAATTTTTAAAAAAGTATATTATGCCAAAACTAGCAAATATAATTTTTTACAACAAAACCAACAATTCATTACACATTTGTTGGTTATGTTATAGAAAAAGTATATTTTTGAAAGAGGAGGAAATATATTATTTAGAGGAGCTTTTTGAACTTCTATTCATGGTTATACATATAGAGTAAAAATATAACAAAAAAAATTCAAATGTTATCTTAATCTTAAAATCAAACCGCTAACTTCTTAAATATAAATAGTAACAAAAATGTGTGTATGTTTAACTAAACAATATTTTAAGATTTGAAACATAATAAGAATATCTAAAATTGAATTATCTATTTTTAAATTAGAAATATTTCGGCATATATTTTCAACACTCCTCCTTGTCTTTATTGGTTGACATTCAATTTGAATTTCAAGTTTGAAATTTGGTTTTCCTTTTTTTGATGTTTGCTTTCTTCCTTTTATTTTTTTTATAATTCTTTTTTTTTTTTTATCTTTTTGAGTGAGACCACATTTTTATTCAACTTGAGTTTCTCCTTTCATGCATGTATCAAATTTTGTCAATTTCAGCTTCTTTGTTTTTTGTGAGCTTCATGGTAGCAACATTGTACTTTTGATGGATATCAAGACATGGTTTTTCATATAAATTATCATTCTCCTCATGAATATCACGCTTCTTCAAAACACATGCATATTTATGTTTTTCTTTTGATTCTAATTCTTCTTTTTATCTTCTTCATTTGTAGTTGTGGGCTTCTCCCTCATCAAATTTAAAGCAAAACTTTTGTCTTTCATCTTAACTTTAATCAGTTATATGTTTTTTGTATCCTTAATAACACATTTTTTCTTCTTCAAATAACACCTTGTAGCATTTCTCCAACAACTAAACAACACTTAAAATATTTATTAATTTTAGGAACATATAAAACATCATATATTAATTTTAAACTTGAATAACTCTTAATTGCAAGTGTGGTTTTGCCTTTAATTTCAATGTGTGCTCACTTCCCAATTTTGACTTTAAAAATAACAATTTTGTTTAAGAGCTCTTAATCATATGATTTGTACAATCATTATCAATAAGCCAAGCTTTTGTGGAGTTGTTGGTTGTAAAACATGACATTGCAAATAGTTATTTCCCTTCCTCTTCTTGTCGATTCTCAATAACTTTGGCATCTCCTTGTTGTCGACGTGACTTGCATATTTTCTCTATGTATCATAATTGACCACACTTGTAACATTTTGCATCAACATTTCTTTGGTGGAGTATTTGTTTTTTTGCAATAAAAACATGGTGAAAAAGCTTCGGTGTTATTACTTTGGTTTCTATTTCCAAGACCTTGAGCTTGCTACTTTTTCTTATTTTTTGGAATCACTATTGTTATGCAATTTGGCTTGGAAAACACCCTCCACCGTTCCTTCTTCTCTCATAAGTCTTCTTTGCTCTTGTGTTTCTAATGCATGTAACACTTTTGTCAAAGTGATCTCGTATAGATCTTTTATGTTCTCCAAGGTGGGCTATAAAGGATTCTAATCTTTCGTGTATGATTACAATAATTTTTCTACCATTCTAGAAGTGGGAAGTTAAGTGCCTAGTAAACAAACCTTATTAGAAATATTAGTAATTAACAATTAGCAATGCCTAACAATTTATCTAAGTATTATTTGATTATCTAATACTCCTTCGTTTTTTGTGACTCAAATCTCCTCATTAAATTCAGCACCTGCATGCACCTTATCTTCTCATATCTTACATATTCTTTCTTTAGGTAATCTCAAATTGCTTTTGTTGGTTTGAGAGTAATGAATTTGGTTAAAATAGTTTGTGGAACACTAGAAAAAAAAGACTTCTTTTTCTTTGCCTTCTTGATTTTTCTTTTTTTTTGAATTTTTTTATTTGAGCCACCATAAAATTGTTTAACAATGATGGAACATTATAATCCTCTTTCACTACTTTCCAAATATTTAAAGCCTTTAGGTATAACTCCATTTTCATTGTCTAAAGATCATAAATTTCTCTATAAAAAATAGAAGAGACAACTTGTGAAATGCTAACTTTGACTTTCATTGTCCGAGGTTTGTAAGAAAATAACTCTTGATACTAATTTGTTAGTTTTGTTATAAAAAAATATTTTAAAAGAAGAAAAGTTATTAAAAGGAGTTTTTTGAACTTCAATTCATAGGTTGTATGGATAGAGCAAAAGTATAACAAAAAAATTCAAATACTAACATTATCTTAATCTTAAAATCAAACTACCAACCTCTTAAATCTAAATAACAAAAATATTATTATCTTTATCTAAAAAATATCTTAAGAGTTATAATATAACAAAAATATCTAAAAACTGAATTATCTATTTTCAAAAACATTAACTTAATTGGACATATTAGAAAATTTTTATTGATTAATGATATGAATAAAATAATATATTTAACTAAAAGTAACTCTCATTTGAACTAAATTTCCTTGTTCGATATTTAATCGATCACTTATCTACCTTCTATGAAATAATATATATGTAAATAATGATTCTATAAAATAATTTTTAAATCTAATTTAGATTCAAATTTAAATTCTAAAATTAACCTAGATTATTGTCAACGTAGGAGCATCATGTAACTTCTTTACTATTGTTCCCTTGTAAGGAACTGTCTCAGTCCTGTTTACATTGGTTAAGAGCACAGAACCCTTTCTGGATGAGTATTACTTAACTGATTTGGATGAAACACTGAGGGAAGCTGGATTTGTGAACATAACATCAATTCTTACAGACCCGAGACACGTGACAATTACGGCAACAGTGCCTCAATGAAACATCACATATTGAGATTTGTTTTCTCTTGGTACATAAACATCTTCTTGGGTCTGGCTTCAAGCAAGTTAGCCCTAGCTAGATGTATAATTGAATAGCGTGGTCCAAAATTGATTAAATCATGTATCCAGTGGCCACGGTCTTCTTTTATTTTTGGTTTTCTAGAGTTTCCCAAGATCTGGTCAACATTATTAATTTCTTTGAACGTGAGCATGATTATCCATTACCAAAGTTGTACTTTTGTTTTGTCCTTTTCTTGAAGCACCGATCATTACTATCGTGTCTTACTTAGGTTTTTCCAACATCTTGTGCTTTGTGTTGCTTGTTGCCTTCAATAGTGAACGTAGAAGGAAAAGTAAGCATAGATAACAAGACAATAGAAAAAATGAAATAAAAAAATTGTTATTTTCAAACAAAGTTTAATGGTTGAAAATGTAATACTATATTTGAGAGATTTTAAAAACTAAAAAGGATGGACTAGTATTTTCGTTTGAAATCGCTTAAAAAATCTAAGGGTATTATAAAGAAGAATTTGTTACATTAGTAAGCTAGTTATTTTCTCAAGTGAAATGTTATCGGGAAATTAGACAAGAGTATTTTGTTAGTTATTTGTTGTAACAACAAAAAAAAAATTGTTACTACCTTAAAGGCATCAAATGTAGTTTTATATCTTTATCAAATTTTTTTTTCAGTTTCTTTTGGTTGTGATTTCAGTCACATCCCCATATAAAAAGGGGATTTTCTTGTTAACAGCACACATCTTTGAAAATTCATAAGCTCTTATTCTTATTTTTCTGTAATAGCAAACCTCCATTTTTACATATAGCAATTCCTCATATTCTACCTGCCACCTATTCACCCTGTTACAAGAAAAAAAAATCGAAGACAAAAAACAAAATCCAACTAAAACTTGACAGTACAAAAATATAAAATATATGCTTAAAATATGTAAAATAAGAGAGTTGGAAGAGGGGATGAAATCAATATTTATAAAACTTAGACGAGTGAAAAATGTGAAGAGAAATATACATGATAGGATGAGAAATAGAAAAATTAGATAAAACAGAAATAAAAATATTATATAAAGATTGAGTGCATAAATAAACTGAAATAAAATTATTTTAATGTAATCAATAACATTAAATTTAAATTCTAAATATACAACTCTATTAAATATTAAAAAAATTATTATTTACAATAATTTTATTCGATTTGAATAAAATTATCTTTAATAAGTTTTTATGAGAAAGTATTATATAAGTATATAAATATAATTGTAAACTAAATTTCATTCTCCATATAATTATTTAAAGCTTCCATTATAGGATATTCTTTTAAAGAAATTATGTTTTCTTTTATATTTATTACAAGTGTCAAATTTTTTAAGCTAGCTGGAGGCGTGGATGCTAAACTAATTTCTGTTTCCAACTCTTCTTTTTTGTCTAGGGCTAACTGTTTCTATTTTCAAAATCATGCATTGTGGCAACCTAAACAATACAATAGCGATACTCATACCCTTTCCACCAAACTCCATGCATGTCATACTTGTTATATAAAAATAAAATAATAATATTTCAATGGGGATGTGGAAATGAAATTAGGAATAAAATAAGTACGTGTGTGATTTCACGTTTATGTAATTTTTTACATTGCTAATGTAATTTTAAAAAATTAATAATTATATCTTGTGTGTTACAAATGCAAGGTAGGGTCAAGAGAAGCTGAATCTTTAGTGTGTACGTTTCCTTATTCTGTTCCTCCGAAGTTTATCAAACTATTCCCAAGCTTTTCGTGTTCGAATCTTCTTCTGTTTTTGTCCCTTTGAAAAGCTAAGGAATTGCCGAATTGGGGTGTGACGTGACGTGACGTGACACCTCCTGCAAGTGCTTCATAGGTTCTCTCTGCTCTTCTTAGAACAACCAAGTATTCTTTGACCCTTTTCATGATCCAACATGCTGCTGTATTCTGACCTCATGCTCAAATTGGGTTTTTGTTTTCTGATCAAAAGCTCTTTTCTTTGTTAACGTATTGGCTAGTTGTTGATATCGTGTTGTTAAACCCTCTTTCTATTTTTGTTGCGTTTAATTTTATTTGGTGTGTTATTTATTTATTTAGCTGTTTCTGAGGCAAATTTATCATCTTGCCTTGCTTAAGTGATTGTCCATGGTGATTTTATTTAATCAATGAAAGTTAAAGTTCAATTTTTTATTTATCTGTGTTGATGTGGGTGGGGAAGAAGCCCCTAGGGTTAGAAGCTGTAGACTGTTTAGGACAGTGAAGTTAAACATTCAGGGTTATGTGTGGTTAATTACTTGAAGGTTCTGGCATGTTTTAGAAGATGAAGTTATAGGCTGGTCCAGTTTTTGGAAGGTACCAAGTTGGACTGTGATAGGACATGCGTAAATGATTTTTCATTATTGCTTGGGCTTTTGGATGGATGCTTAGTAAATGTTAATTGTGTTATGGGCTGGAACTTGTTTGCAATCCATTTTACATGTTTATGTCTTTTTATTTTGATGAGTGATGACACCTCTTGATCAATTTAGTCTCTCTATTGATATGTTCTTTCTGTTTTATTGCAGATAATTGAATAGAACCACGTTGAAGATTAGACAAGAGTAATTGCAACCTTGTTCTAATCGGACAATATCAGGGCAAATTACTATTCCAGAAAGGATATTATGATCACTATGGATGTAAAAGGCATAACATGGGTTGGAAATATGTACCAGAAATTTGAGAATATGTTCCTGGAGGCTGAAGACGAGATGTATGAGGTATGCCTTTGTTGTCATTTAACCTTAATCTATCATATTCACATTGATTTAGGTTTCATATTAAGAAATATGACTCAAATTACCCTTAATACACATGCCATTCCTTGTTATACATGTCACTGCTTGAACTCCTAAAATTTTATGTTTTTCTTTCTCTGTTGCTACTTGCTACCAGTAGAGCTGCATCTCCTTCATTTGTGTTATATGTCTCTTTATTGAGGCATGATGCGTGCATTTCCTATTGTGATTAGTAAGATAGTCAGAATATCAAAGGGGATTAAATGATCATAATGCTAAGAGAAAAACTACAGTTCAGGATTTTTTAAATTGGAAATGAGTCCTGTTTTTACTCTGATTGAATGTCATGCCTAATATATATGGAAATTTAATGAAAGGTAGTATTATAGTAAATTTTTTCCTGTTCGTTTCTTTTAAAGCTTAACACCTTTTTTTGGGTATAATGGGCACCTTTTTTTTGGCAAATATTGCTTCATTGCGTTAAAACCCCCTACTACTTTGTGGGTGCCTTTTTTAATTTTTAATTTTTGTGTTGAATGCAACTACGCTCGTATATTTTTCTTGTTAAAAAGCCTTTTTATATATGGTCATATTTTTTTAGCAGTAATGGATTTAACTGTTCTTGAATACCCTGCCATTAATTGCCATTCTTACCTGCCACTACATTCCTTATATCTGTTTGTTCTTTGGGTATAGGATACAGTTAAATACTTAGAGAATCAGATGCAGGCTGTTGGGGAAAGTGTTAAGAAGTTATATTCAGATATTATGGGAGATTTACTTCCCCCAGATGGAAAGGTAGGCATTGAATTGCCTATAGAGAAACGTGCCAATACTGGGTTCTGTAAGAAGCCATTCCAAGGTTATAAGGGAAGACATGTAAAAGCTGATACCAAGCCAACAACTAAGGATTCAAGGATTTATCATGGTGTTGATAATGACGCCACACTTGCTGCTTCATATGATGGAACTTGTAAGGCTGATGCTTTGTTCATGTCATCTTTGAGAAATTCTGTCAAAGAAAGCAATTTTAGTTCACCTTCAAGACAGTATGTTGGAAGAATGGATGTTAAACCAAACCTTGGTATTGATGAAAATCCAGTTAATAAAAAAATGGCTGCAACCAAGATAATCAATGAAACCACTTTGGCAGATACAAATGCATGCAGGACATCACAATCTTGTGAGATCTCAAATGAAAACCAAAGTCAGAACCATGGAATTAGTGTTTCAAAACCAGCTTCATTAGAAGTGACAAGGCATTCCTCTGAAACAGATTGTTCTAACGAAATTGAAAATGCTAGGACCAAACAATTCCCCAATGTTCCACTACTACTTAAGTCAGATGAAGAGAAACAGATTGGTACAAGTTCTTCTTCCTATTGTGTCTCATTTGGAGAGCCACTTGGTGAGTATTTCAGTATCACCTTTCTTTAACTTCAAGCTTAAAAATCTTGCAGTAATCATGCTTAAATTTATGTTAGGATCTTTTATGGATTTTTGATTTTTCCCCTTTTGTTAGCTCTAGATAGGTAACCACCACCACCAACTGAACAAATTTATGGTTTATAGAAGCTAATCCCTAAACCTTTGCTGGTTGTAAAATGCTAATCGCCCTTAACCACTTGAATTCTGTCAGGCTATTGGATTAATTCATTTGTTATTTTACTAATTTTCTTTGAGTTAAATTTGTTTCATTTTTACCAGTTGGTTGTATACTCTTTCATTATATAGAATTTTATAACAGAACCATCTACCATTCTAGAATCTTGCCCCTTTTTTTCACATATTTTATCTTTGAGGATGGGATTGTGAGGGTTCCATGACATTGATGTGTTATAGCCTACTAGGTAAAAAATATTTTCTCTGCTGCATTTTTTACTGTCAAGTGGAATTTGCTCTTTCACTAAATAACTCTGCTTTCTTTATAGAACATGTGGAGAACATGTGGAGAACATGTGGAGAACTTGTAGCTCATCCATTGCCTGAACATTCTTTTTAACAGATAACAATTTTTTTTATTGCAATAAAAAAATGAATTTGAATTCAATTGGAATATTTAATATTATGTGAAATTTGCATGGATATAGCTAGATGAAGTCACTCCGAAACCTGTTCAACGTAAGTTTCATGGATATATATATACATGAGGCTATCTTCCATCTCTCATATGTGCTGAGCCACGTATAATATATTAAGGGCATGTTTGGATAAATTTCTTCATAAGCACTTATTGAAGAAGAAAATAAGAAAGAAAAATGAAATAAGTTTCTCCAAAAGTTAGAATTAGCTTATACATAAGTTAATTTGTAGAAGTTCTCAAATATTATCTTTTCTTTAAAATCTGATTTTTAACTTATGCATTGCATAGTTAATTTTAGCTTATGGAGAAGCTTATTTCATTTTTTTAAAATAATCCAAACAAGTTTTTTTTTTTGTGTATTGTTCTGATTTCAATGTCATGGTAACTGAATACTTTCTAGGATTAAAGAAATTCAGAACAAATTTAGTTTCGATGTAACAATGATTGATAGTTTGATACTGTTTTAGAACAAGGCCATGAAACCATGCAACAAGATCAGCTGAATCTTGAGGAAGCCTGTGTTATGGTGAATGGAGATGAAATTCAATTAGCTCCCAAAGCAGCTGCTAATTTAAACACTAACAAGGTACACACTCACCTCTTCTTTTCTGGTACATATTCACATTCAACTCGAACTAAAGTATTTTTCCATTTTAAGAAAAAGACGAGTCAAGCCTTTTCTTTCTCTAAGAAGTCTGCAAGAAAGCAAGAGTATAAGGAGCTTGCAGCATGGCATCTAAAGAGTGAAAAAGTAAAGGGACATTGCATGGAGAATTTAGATCCAACTTTACCACAGAATCAAAAGAAAATACTGCTTCCTAGTATGTCTGAACCTGATTGGGAGCTTCTCTAAATGCCAGGGTGATTAAATTGTGCTAATCCTACAAATTTGGATTCACTCATTAGTCCTTGTGTAGATTAATTTAAGATGCTGAAATGATTTAAGTTCATTCAATATTTATGCTGTTTATAGTTCTTTCCTAGCTCCCAAACTTCACTTCCCAAATGAGAAACTCGAATGAGAAAAGGGAAGCTGTAATTAGGCCATTAAAATGAGAATCCAAATAGAATATATGAAACTGCTTTCTATTTTATGAAACACTGAAAGTTCCTGTTTACATATTCTCTACTGATTGGCATTGTCAATTGCACATCCTTTCTGATTGATTTCATAATCCTAAAATGCCTCTTGAAGGGATGAGAACAACTAGTTCCCATCAACACGTGACTTTTTGGTGGCCCTTGTGATGTAAAAATACTTCACTGGAACTGAAGTGTTTGTTTGGTTAGCATCTAAAATTAATCTTACATTCTGACACTATTTAATATAAAATCAACTATTGGGATTAATTTAGGTACAACATTTAATTATGTTCAATCATTCAAAATTAGTTTTACTATAATTTAAAACAAGCAAACACTTAAATTCAAAATCAAAACCATGAGTTTTAGTTTGGTTCTATTCTAAACCATAGCTGATTTATGCTTCAAATCTTTACTGATAAGTTAACTGATTACATATTGGCATAATTTAATATTTTATTAAAATATAAATTTGTTTTTGTTAACATTTCTCTTAATACATTCAATTCTAAAAATAAATTAATATCATAATGTTCACTAAAATTTTAAAATCTTACACTATAATATTTGCAAATTTACTAATGGTTAATAGGTGGGTGAAGGTGGGGCTTAAGACAATTGTCTTAGTTGTCTTATCATATCCCCAACCGCTAATAATTAATCATTTGGCTTAAATTTTGATAGAATTAATTTTAATGAAATTAATTTTGAACCATTAAATGTGATTGAGATATGTGTTTAATTAATCTAACCACATGGTTTTGTTGGACTTGGGGTCGATGTCTGTGTTTTTATTGAAAAATACAATTGATTTCAAACAAACAATTTCTATGAGAAGACTTTGATTGTTTTCATTCGAAAGGGAGTTGTTACCAAAGATTTTAATTATCATTAGACGTGCGTGGGAAGTGATGTCAGATAAATATATGATCATTGATTTTCATTTCATAAAGTGTGCATATTTATCAAATTCCATATGACATACGTTACTAACAAGTTCTAAATAGTGACAACGTCTCATATTCTCCTTAACGAGGGAAGACCATTGAGAATACTAGTGGCTCAAGGGTTCAAGTTCACACTTCATGGCATAGAAATAATTAGAAAGTGTGGTATAGAAATAACAAGAAACTATGGCATAGAAAAAAAAATCAAAACAGTGGGACAAAAAAGTCCATTCCAAAGGAAGAAAATAAATAAAAAACATTCAATGGTAGGAAAAAAAAAACACACTAGCAAGTTTCTTTTTTATTCATCTTTGAAAACAATCATGTTCGCATTATTATCAAATATTAAACGCGTTTTTTTAAATAAAAATTTAAATCGTAATTCGTGATATTACGAGAGATTAATTATTTTTACTAACTCGAGCTTCAATGATAATTGAATAGATTTAATACATATTTATATGTTAGAGTATTATTCACTAATAGGATTCCATGTACTTGAAGAGTGCATGACCATATCTTAAACTTCTAAACTAATTGAATGATAACCCCGTACTATAGTCCATAAATGTGTAAAAGAATAAGATATTTATTTTGAAAGGACCTTAAGTAATCCTTAGATCAGTTACGTAAAAGGAGTTCATTCATGGACAAAGACAGAAGAGCATTGACACATGACGATCAGAAATTGAAGATTGGATAAACAAATAGTGTCAATAATTTATGCCAGCTATGCAAGAATTGATTTAATCTAGGCTAGTTAATAATAATAATAATAATAATAATAATAATACAACTATAATAAATATAGTTTTTTGTTTTTTGCCTTTGTAAATAGTGGTAATTCGAAGCAACCATTACATTAACTAAGTGTTGTCTCCTGATTGGTGAACTAGCAGCTGGACCTAATAACTTGATATCTCTAGTGTAGTGTTATTCACCGACACTAGGGTAAAGCAAGCGTTGCGTTGGGGAAAATTAAATCCAAGCCTACTATAATTAAGAGTATCCTCAACTCCATAAAATTAATAATATATAGACTAACCTTTTGGGACCCCTTTTGTGTATTAATTACTTCGTGCCTTTGCAAATATCTTACATTAATGTTTCTGTCTTATAAAAATAAAACTTTTGCTTTGAGAAACGGTTAGATCTCTTGAGTGTTAGCTGTTTTCTCTATCAAGAATAAATTTTATAATTTTTAGGTGATGAGATATCTTCGGTAGATAGTTAGAGATTAATTTTTTGAAATACAAAAATATATTTAAGAAAATTGATTTATTTCAATAGATATTTTTTCGTACACATATTTATCTAAGAATTGAATTTATAATCACATGCTTAAAAGATATAATTATCTGATAACTTAATACTATTCTAGTTACTATTTGAAGTGTATCGTGAGAATTACATGACCACCTAATCTAGCATTAGTATTTGGTTTGGTTGTGGTGATAAAGGTCATGACTTTTCTTAATAACCAAGTTAGGTTCATAATGCAGCCATTTGGTGCCTCGATGGATAATGCCTGCCATTATTGACCAATGAAATGGAAAGGGCAACGAGAAACAAAATCATGGATAAGCAATTACTTGGAAATTTACTCATTTGTAAAACAACCACTAGTAGGAGTGTAGGAGTACCATCAAAATGGGCCAGGAATTTCGGCTGTGTACGTGGTCCACATAGTCCAACTCGAAACAACATTGTCTTGAACACACACCAGTAGCACAATTATTTATGAACTAAAACAAAAATAAATAACACAATTACTTCACATTCTTGTGTCCACCTAAAGCCACTATATTTGGTTGAGAACCAACCATGCATTTCAAGTACTTATTGCTTTAGATTATTATCACCAAATTAACAAGTCTAAAAAGTTGCTTTGATATTTGATCATAAGATCACTAAAAAAATGCCACGGACTAAAACTGTTTAATGTATAACATTTATTTAATGAAAATTGCATTATTATTATAAATATTATATGCTTATTATAACAATATGATGCATTTTATTAACATTTAATATATTGATAGTATATATTATTTTTATACTTTTTTAAATTGTCTACTAATATAATATATAATATATAATGTATCGATCATAATGTTAATTAGTATATATTTGTAATGTTTATATACAGATATTATAAGGAGCTTCTTCTTACAAATAATCTTGTTTGAGTTAAAATTATTATAGGTGACAAAGTTTTTCTTCTAAATATTTAATATTTAATGTAGTTGTATATTTAAGATTAAATTCGAAAATACTAATTAAACTTAAACAATTTCAAATAAGTGAAGCTATGTTCAGCGTTGTAATGTTTATATTATATATTAAAAAATTGTTAAATAAAATTTATACTAACTGATCGATATTATATATATATGTAACAGATTTTTATAGTGGAAGATGACAGCCCAACAAAGAAAGGTGCCTAGAAGGAGGGGTCCTAATGGCGGCCTAATGCCAGCAAAGCTGACAACGATGCTCAGAATTTATGCTAAGATAAGAGGTTTAATTAAGTTTGAACAATGACAAGTGAATAAAAGAATCAAATTAAATGCTGTTGGGGATACATGTTTCAGGATATATAAACTCAAAATTTTAAGATTTCCATCATAATTTGTTGTTACAATCTTTGGAGTTAATTATACCTTCCTCAGACCACTTTGTCGTCACTTCAGTTTATTTCTTGGTTGTTTTCTAGGTAATTACAATTCAAAATTGTTTGGCTATAAAACTATAATGGAAGAAGAGACATATACGTAAAGGCATTATATATCTAAATATAGATTGCATGGATTAATTAGTTGTCTGAGAACAATCAAAAACAACTAAATATATACTGGAATTTACGTGGATTTTTTTTTTTTGCTACATGTTTTGTATATCTTATTATAGACAATACATTTACGGAGCTTAAGATTTGTTTTATGATATCTGCTAGTAAACTAATTTCTTATGAACACCTTGTTTCTGCATATAAAACTAAAGCAAAAATAAATAGAACTGACAATTTGCCTCACTTATTGATAGCGATACCGGCAATTGGTATGCTTTTGATTTAATTTTTGTAGGGTCGAAAATTATTCTATCCATTTGTGATGAGTTTATTAATTAAATTGACATATGATATAGATCTAACTTGGTGAACATTTATTTGGCACCACTATTACCAATTGCATAAAATGCCAATTGCCGAGCTCAATTCATGCAGCATGCTTTCTTTCAAGAGAGTTGCTAATGATATTCATAAAAATTTAAGAGTTTTACAGTTGATTTTTGGATTAATATCAAAAGAGATTAAATTATTCTAAGAATAATTTTAAAAGAGTCAGAATTACTTTTCATTCTAATCATTTGTTTTTTTTTTAATTTAATACTTTTTTCTCTATATGTGTTAAGGTTATCATAATTAATTTTCACTAAAAACCTAATTAGTTATTTTTAGTGTGATTTCTTTTTTTAACTACATTTTCTCATTTACAATACTTAAATTTGAGATTTTATTTAAAAGTAATTTAACTTCAATATCACTCATACAAATGTAATATTGGTAAATTAATTAGTATATATAAGTAAATTTATTATATTTTTAGTTTTACTTGGAGGGGGGGAGAACAACTAGATAGTTTTTCGAAGCATCAAACATGGCCTTTATTCTGTGAGTCAGTTCTGGTGTTGATGTGAAAAGTGGTTTGGTGATAGTTATTCCTCGACGCAAGAAGACAAGTAAGAAGATAACTAATAGAAGTTACTCAAATGATATGATATTCTCGTGCAGCAAAGAGCCACTGGCCCTACACCACGTTGAATTAATATATACCTCTTTAATTATTTTTTACATTTTTGAAGGGTCATCTTCGTACAAGACACTTCCATTCTTTCCTCTTTTTCCAACTTCTCATTAACTTGCCTATCCTTAGAAACAGACTGTGACACTACCTTGTATGGTAATGACTAATGAGGTTAGTTTATGTAGTTCATGCTCATTTTTTTAAAATATACACAAGTAACCGTACTCGCTTTAACATAAATTGAAATTATCCTAAAACAAGTTTCAGAAAGCACTCACATGCATAGCGTAGTGCAATTAGTGGAATAAATTCCCCTAAGTGAAATTCAAGTACAACTATAATTAAGACAAATATTTCTTATTTATTAAACCATGAGAAATGTTATTTCTATAACGAATTTTACAATTAAGAGATGCCAACATTAAGCGCATCCAGAGCAAGAGGTTGAGACTTCTGGGTTTAACTAGTCAGTATTTGATTTACAAAGAGATTTTTCTGTATGTTTTCTTAGAGTGCGAGAGAGATCATATAATAAGAATAACAACAAAAGTCACATTTCGTCTAAAACCTAATAAAAAATTAATAAATATCTATTTTTGGTCTTCAGCTCAACATAATGATTCATTCACTAATCAAACAAAAATAAACAAAATATAACGTTCCATCTATAGATTTAATAATGAAAATGAATATATTTATTTTGCTCTTCAAATTGGCATACTGACCAATAAAGTCCATTAAGGTTGATAAATAGTAGAGTTCTTTAAATATGTTAATCAGAATTAAATTTAATTGTACATACAAAAAATACTTTATTTAGAGAAATGAAATTTATTTTAGCAACCTTTATACTTGTATGATTTAAAGGAATTAGTCTTTTGATGGTTAGAGGGAAGATATTCATATATATATGTCCTTCACATCAAAAGCTAGACATAGGGGTTCATTATTTGTAATATTGATTTGTTCACTATTGTAAGAAAAATCTATGTTATTTCATTGTCATGATAATTTATGTTATTTGTTTCCTATTTCTAAGGATCAACAAGTACTATTATAAAATGTGAAATCTAGATTTTATAATTATACCTATGTACATTGTCAACATTAAAAATTAATTAACAATTTAAGAAATTATATGTATTTATCTTGATTTAAATATTAACTATTCAAATAAAATCGAATGGTTTCTATTTAATTAGGTCAAATCTTTGTCACTTCCTTTCTAGCTTGCAATATGCTCCACATAAGTTTGGAATGGCATCCTTCTGGCTTCTACTTGGATTTTCATTTGTGTTATGTTCATAGTGGGACTGAGGAAAGGGAAGGGATCACATGGAGAACAATAACTACAATTCGTTGGTTATATCCTCTCTACTAGCCGTACGTCCCACCTTCAAAGGTCAAATACAAGTGTACAAACCTAATATATATGAAACAAAAAAAAACCTAATATATATATTGGCATTAATATTTGTATTCATGGAAAGAATTCATGATATTTCAAACCTCCAATTATTAGAAAATTTAAAATTTATTATCTAATAATTTTATGGCTAATTTTAAAATTAATAATTATTTTATAATTAATTTCTAGTAAAAATAATTAACTACAAAATTATTATAATATTAATGATAGTATGAAATAAGTAATAAATTAGTTAAGAAAATAATCTTATTTAATTTGTAGTAAATTTTTAAAATTTGTAGTTATTTTCTAACTAATTTGTAGTAATAAGAAGTATAAATGAATATAACTTAAATTTAGCTAAAAAAATAATATTCTAATTAATTAATAGTTAATTAGGTAGAATTTAACTACTAATTTAAATAGTAGTTAAAATTAATAATAAAATAAAAAAAAATCTTGTAATGATACAACGTACAATAATAATAGGGCTTCTATTTTCTCATAAAAAAATAATATTATTTTATTTCATTTCAACGCATTATATTTAAGTTAAGCAAAAGTTACTATTACATTAAGGTAGTGTAACAAATATTATTGGCTAGCATTTTTTGTGGGTAATAAAAATTTAAGGAAAAATGATATCTCAATCCAAGGAAGGAAAATTTTGAACTAAAAAAGTGCTTACAATATTAGTGCTTATATTTACCTCATTTATAGAAACGAGTAAAAGTTCAAAACTAATTTTTAATATTAAAATTATATTTAAGAAGGGATTTATGAAAAATGGTAATATTTTTGTAATATTATTCAAAGTTTACAAAATTTTGGAAATAAAATTGATGTTAAATCGTACTTTAAAATGTCACTAATTGAAGGCATTGTTTTATTTAAAATTCATTATACAAATTAGAATTTGGTAGGTAGAATAAAATTATATATGAATTGATGTACCTATCACACTCATGCCATGTGCAATATATATAGGTTTTACAAATTATATTTATGAAAAGATTGTATAATGATAACTATAAATGGTAGGAATAGTAGCTGTTACTAATAAAGTGCATGTGAGTAGAGACCTGCTTCTCTATCTATTATTGGAGTAAGCTGACTTAACACTCGTGTAAGAATTGTTCTTTTATGTAAAACATGTTCTTAAGCACATAGTTTAAAAACAACTTTTTTTTAATTAAAATCATAAAACTATTGAATGATTTTAAAATGACTTTTAAATTCTAAAAAGGTTAGGTATCATCTTAATTAAAAATTCGTCCAGAATATAGTAGTTTTGAAATTGGATCCACCTTCCAAAAGTGTAGTTCATTTTCTTCGATACATGTGATTTTAAGAATTAAATATCATCTAAGATTTTTTATTCATATCCTTTTGAAAATATCGCACGGGAAATGAAAGACAACTCACAGTTTGACTTGTACATTTTTATTTTTATTTTTATTTGTAATTATAAGTGATGTTGTTGAATCCAGCTTGGGCTTGAACTGCTTTGAGTTTGGGGCAAGAACAAGACAAGAGGATCAGTGCCCACTCGCCATTAATGAACGTTTTGGACTCCTCAATGCTTCAGCCACCCTCATTGGTCTTCCATAAATTATTTTTAATATTTTACTATATTAATTCCTTTTCATTTTTAATTTATCATCAAAATTTTCAAGCACGTGACTTTTTTTATTAATAAAAGTTCATAATAAACTTTTAAAGGAGAGAAGGACGTCACAGGGAAACGAAGATATATATCACATTTCATCGAACTTCATTTTTATTTTTTAAAACTATGTGTATTTTTTACGTAGTTAATATTATACAATTATTATAAATAATAAATTTTTATTTTTAAATATTTGATACAGTGATATACTAAATTTCGAATTCAAAATTATTGGTTAAAGTCCAACGACTCTAGCAATTAATCTATGCGTTGAAACTCTCCTTACATATCATAACTTAATTATATCCTTTAAAAATACATACTAACTAAATTTTAAGTTATGACAAAATTGATTATATCCTTTTATATTTATTACTTATTTTAATATTTAGTTTTATTTAATATAATTAAATTATTACCTTTAAGTTTTTTATTTTTATCTTCCATTTGCCTTTTCACCTTTCAGTTAGTTTATATGTCATTTTTACCCTAAACATATTCTATATACAAAATTAAAGCAAAAGAGAATGTGGCCAAGTTATACGTAAAAAATATCTTGTTTTTAGTGTAAGCTTATATGTGTGATTCAAGATATACTTTTATTTTATGTGACTGTGTCATGCGTCTCTGTTAATATCTAACACCCTTTGGTTAATTAGGAGATCCATGCATTTGCAGGGGATGCAAGTTCTCTTTTGTAAAGATATTTTTCTCTAACTTTCAATGAAGAGAACTATGTTAACTCACTCTTAATCTCCCTACCAATACTCAAGTAAATTAGATGCTCCCTTAGAAAATGTCACACAAAAAAGAAACTGGTCTAGTTTAAAATTTTGAGGTAATGAAAACAAAATTTTCCAAATGGAAAGCCATGTATATATCCTACACGCTGCACATGAAAATAGAAAGTAGCATTGTTTTTGTCCTCTAAAAGCACAGCAAGCACATGATAGTGAGGGAATCACTCCCCTGTGGAGTCAACAAAGGTATGCGCAGTTTATATTATCCACAAAATCCCAAATGATGTTTGTGAGATCTTCACAGCATGGGAATATCAACCAGCATGGCAGCAGCCACAGAGTTTATTGAAGAATCACAACTGAGGCAGGGTAGACTTGAAAGATTCATATTTTTTATGGTACCATACAAAAGGTCAAAAACAACTCAAGGGTAAATTTGACATTTAGCATTCATTGATATTTAAAAATGTTTTTTTTTTATCATTTCTATAAAACAATTTTCTTGTCTTCTTTAACTTTGAAAATGATTTTAAGATGTGCTAATATAAAGTATAAAAATAAGTAAAAAAATAGCACAGTTACATATAACATTAAATACTATGATGGTTGTTTATTTTTTGCTATATCCAATGTTATTCAGATTCGTGAGTTTGACTAATCTTCTTTGTATGTAATAAGAAGTGTAATGCTTCTAAACATTGTAACTCCATATCTCTTAGTGAAGTCATCTAATTAAATGAGGATTAGTTAGACTAACAGGTTTTATTATACCAAAAGCAAAATTATGATTGTATTTATTGATATATGTAATTATTTTATTTGATATATGAAACATATTGAAATGCATGACCTTTTTTCTTCTTATATCACACGTTTAGTTAAATATTTTTGAATAAAATATATTTGAATTTTTTTAAAGTTTAGTTAAATTAATTTTACTCTATATTTTAAAAATGATGGTTTTGATCTTTGTATTTTTTAAAATATAATGAATTTAGTCTTTGACCTTTTGCCTTATTTTGACTTAACTAAAAATAAAATATTTTATATTTTAAAAACACTAAAATTAAAACTACTACCTTTAAAATACAGGGAATAAAACCCATTTTGTTGAATGTAGAGATACATGAAATACATTTAACCACCAATTTTTATAGAAAAGTTAGAAATAGTTGAGCCGCTTATTTTTGTGTGTGAAGTTTCTAAGCTGTTTCTCACTACACATATATTTTCCGTATGATATTTGTTTAAGAATGGCGGCAAAAGAAAAAAAGGAAAAAAAGAAAAACTATAACAAGACATTTTTAATTGTGTCTTTTTTGGTGGGCAAAGAGTTGCCATTATTTTTTGAATCACAATGATCATCATTCCAAGAATTTTTAAAGCAAGGATTGCATCCAACCCCACAAGATGCCACGGTTAAAAGAATCAACCCGTTCAAAGTTTCACCATATTATTATTAAAGTAAAAAAATAAACATAAAAAAACAACAAAAACGAGGAATCAATTAAACAAAACAAGTTGTTGTGTTTGAGTGTTTTCACATTCCACGTGGATTGTGGAACACACACTCTCTCTCTCTTGCAGACACGCTCACATTCCCATTATATAAGACCTTGATTTTGGGACAAGTTTTTCCTCACTCCTCGTCCTTTTTTCCTTTCGCAAAATCACGGGGAGGGGTCGAAGCTCGAGAAAATGGCTTTGCCATTAGTACATGCTCTGTTCTTTACTCTGTTTCTGCTCTGCCTCAAAACAAAAGCAGAGGATTTTGTTGCAGCCAGGAACCTCGCAGGAACATGCAACTTGTTCCGTGGAAAATGGGTCTATGATGCTTCATACCCTCTCTACGACCCTTCAACTTGTCCCTTCATAGATCCACAGTTCAATTGCCAAAAGCATGGTCGCCCAGATAAACTGTACCAAAAATATAGGTGGATGCCATTTTCTTGTCCCTTGCCAAGGTACTTTTACTTGTCTTAATTTTTATTATAGTCTCTCTTTTTATGGCATTTTTTACCATGTTATATGGTCCTAGGCTAAGTGGGGTTGTGGGATTGTTTTGCAGGTTCAATGGATTGGACTTTTTAGAGAAATATAGAGGGAAGAAGATTATGTTTGTTGGTGACTCCTTGAGCTTGAACCAGTTCAATTCATTGGCATGTATGATTCATGCTTGGGTGCCAAAATCCAGGAGCACATTCAGACAGAGGGATGCTCTCTCTTCAGTCACATTTGAGGTTGGTTCTTTCATTTTTCTGCTTTAATTTATTTATTTGTTTTAGTTTAATGGTTATATATTATTTCTGTAAAAATTTTACGCAGTTAACTAATAAAAAACATTATTTTTAAATAATTATCATAAAATTTAATAAATTTATCTTACATAGCTATAATTGCTGTGTTAATTTTTCAAGTGACTTGTTGAGTTAGAGCTTAAATATTCTATTTATGTTTTCTCAATGAAACATGCATTTTTTTGGTGGTGTTGTTTGTCCATCACTTTCCACTATTGTTTTCAAGTTTTTGACTCCAAGTTGAAAAGTTTGAACTCAAAATCAGCTACCCTCAAATCTGATCTATATCTGGGTAACTTGGTGTGATGCATGTGCGTATATTGTGGGTACTGTGTGGCAGTGAAGGAACAGCAATAAAGGTGGGATGTGATTGGTGGGAACTTTGCCTTTTGTTGGGGACATATCTGATAGTTAATTTAACAGATAATAAATATTTGTGTCTTAATATACTTCACTTTACTCAAAATGGTTCTCTTACTCTCTCTCTCTACACTTAATGCAAACATTTCTGCACATAAAAGAAGAAAAAAAAAGTGAAAAAAAAAATATTTCTGCAGTTTTATTATTAACTATTAGAGCAGACGTGGAGTTTCATTTGCCACATATTCATTTGATTTGGTAGAAAAGGAAAACCTTTTTTCTTCCTTCATATTTAAAACTACTAACAGTTACTAATAAAATTGGGTCTAATAAAAAAGTTAATCTTTTAACAATAATGAATTAAGATTCAAATATTTATTAAAAGAGATACTCATAGTGCCCCAACTTGTTTTAAACATAATTATTATTTAAAGAAGATATCGAAGAAAAACCAAAAAAACTACCGACAGTTTTTTTTTTCCTCATTCTTTTGCATAGAAAACCTAATTTCTTTTGTAACATCCATGAAAACTAGTGCTCCCAGTTGCCAAAACCCATTTACTTTATATAGAAACTTTGTCAAAAACAAATATACCAATTAGCAATGATTAATGTTGGAGATCTAATTTTCCCTTCAATTCAGTGTGTGAATTGACATCAATTCCGGATCGAAGAATCGAACAGTGGTTCAGTTACCATCATTTGCTGTAACTAAATTATGAGTAAGACAACTACTAACACATTATAATTATTCAACAAACCGTTTTTCTTTCATGATTGGTTTCTGTAAATGAAATGAATGATGCTTAGATATTTACCTTTTTTTACCCTCTCCTTCCACCAGAAAATCTTATTATATGCTTCATTGTGTTCGTTTATTTATTTATTTGCTTTAACATAATGTTTGTTTATGATATAAGCTTCAATAATGGTAGTTATATAATATTACAGCAGATATAATTATTCATAATTGCATGTGAGTTAATTCGGTTCAAAAGAAATTTAAAACAAATAGTTGAATGGGAAAATTGAAACTCCAAACAAAATAACATAAAACATTATTGACATATTTGATATTTGATTTGAGAATCTTTTTGTAATTTTAATTATAAAAATATCATATTATTTTCACTTTTTATTTTTTATTTTTACAGTGGAAACAATAAGATATTTAAAAAACAGAAAATAAAAAATATTTCCTCAATTATTAATAAAATAAAAAATACCTTTTTCAAACTAGACTGACGTATTCTTTAGATTTCTGGGTATGTCTTCTAAAATATGTATAGTTAGTAATTTAGTTCTCTGCCTCTTAGAGAATGGACCACTTGTGGTTAGTGACAGTTCTCTGCTTCCACTTTTACTCCATAAATCTAGTAAACTGCAGTGTTAAAAATTGGACCACTTCTTGATGATAAGAAAGGGTCATTTTTGGACTTTTATATATTTTTAAAATTTTAAAATAGAGGATCAGTATTCTCACTACTGGTGAAGTGAGATAATGATAATTGATTATCAACATAATTTTTTTTATTAGTCAAAATTTATATAATTTTTACTAATTTAATAATAAGATCCATTATATGAGGAATAAGCAGATATTTAATGTGATTTACATCAATTTTACTTAGAAAGCGAATGTAACAAAAAAAAAAGTACAACATTAGAAACAAGTATTTAATTTAAGTCACACTATATTCGAGTTTCTTAAATATATGTAAAAATTTAAATTCTAAAAGAATCGTATAAAAAATTTGTTAACAAATAACAACTCTTCTATGATTGTTAACATTTTTTTTTAAGATTGAGATATTGTCTTTATAAGGAGGTTTTACTTTGAGTAAATTAAAAAAATGTGACAATAGAAATAGTGTTTTTTCAGGACTATGGGGTTGAGTTATATTTGTACCGCACAGCATACTTGGTTGACCTTGACCGTGAGAAAGTTGGACGAGTTTTGAAGCTTGACTCTATCAAGAATGGTGACTCTTGGATAGGCATGGACGTCCTGATCTTCAACACGTGGCACTGGTGGACCCACACCGGAAGTTCACAACCGTAGGATCATTCTTTCACATCACCCTCACATATATATACTTTCCAATTCCAATGGTTAATTACTTTAATAATGCTAATTTTGGTCCCATTAAAAATTCATGACAGATGGGACTATGTTGAGGTGAATAATAAGTTGTTCAAAGACATGAACCGTTTTATTGCATACTATAAAGGCCTAACCACTTGGGCTAAATGGGTTGAAAGAAATGTCAATCCAGCACAAACCAAGGTCTTCTTTTTGGGAATTTCTCCTGTGCATTACCAGTAAGTTCTTCATTTCTCCTTCATTCTCAATTCTAATTCATTCCTTTAAGTATCAATAGGCATTCAGAAGAGCTTTTATGTAATTTATTTGAATTTATAAACTTGACTTATATATAAGTTTTTTTTTTTTTTAAGTGTTAAGTTAGTTTAAAAGACTTAGATAGAATACTCTTTTAGTTCCCATCTCATTATTCAGTTTCAATTTTATTCCTTAAGTTTTAAAAATATTTATTTTAATTCCTTTAAATGTTTTTATTAGACCATATTGATTATTTGTCCAATAAATTCTCATGTGACAAATTCTAATTAAATAAGTGTTTAATTAAGCTACTCATTGAAACATGCCCTTCATATATTTTATGATAATGTAAATGTGCTAGTTTTTAATCAGTAATGTTTGGTGATGTGGTGATTAGGGGGAAAGATTGGAATCAACCAACAAAGTCATGTATGAGTGAGACACAACCATTCTTTGGACTGAAGTACCCTGCAGGGACACCAATGGCTTGGGTGGTGGTGAACAAGGTGTTGAACAGGCTAACTAAGCCAGTGTACTTCTTGGATGTGACCACACTCTCACAGTACAGAAAAGATGCACATCCTGAAGGATACAGTGGAGTTATGGCTACTGATTGCAGCCATTGGTGTCTTCCAGGGCTTCCTGACACTTGGAATGAGCTTCTAAATGCTGCTCTTTCTGGTTGAAAACTGTCTCAGTGATAACAACTTTGTTTATTAGGTCCAACTTGTTAGAGGAAAACCAATTGTTTTCAACTTTAGGAAATATTTAATTTGGCACTTTGCTTCTTGTAATTGGGGGAATAAAAGGGTTTGATGCTCCAAATTGTAAATGTAGATTTATTTTGGCAGAAATTTGCCTTCAATTGTACCAAATTCCATTTGGAAATTTGAAAAGTATTTTGGGAAGACGTGGTGGCTCATTGTAAAGTTGTTGATGATATCCCCTTTTCTAAAGCATTAAAAAGAGATGTGGATTGTGGAGTTGCAAATTTGATTCTAATTTTTTAGTTCCATCTCTGAATATTATGCTGACAAGGTGTTGGCCTCCAATGTCACACTTCAATATAAAATGGCATAATTCCATGTGTGTAACAAAATCAGTGCATGAAATTGGGCTGTGTAATTGATGGTGACTGAGGAATCAATTTTCAGTTTTCACATCATTTGGGCTTTTCACAATTAGCGCCCAAATAACTAACTTGGGAATTGGGATATGTCCAATGCTACAACCAGATGCAACATGTGCATGCCAAAATGCTAATATTAAGGGCTCACTTGTTCATCAGATAAAATAAAAGTAAAAGAGTAAGATAGAATAACATAAAAATAAGATATAATAAAAGTATATAAACTTTAATTTTATCTAATATTTAATATATATTAAATAATGATAAGATAATATAAAAATTAAGTTTAAAATAACAAAGTTATTATTATATATAATTTTTAATTTAATATTTAATTTTAAATTATAATTTTTTAAATTATAATTATTATTCAAATATTTTTTGAAAATATTTATATGATAAATATTTAATTTTAATATTTTAATTAGTAATACATTTTAAATTTACATGTAAAAATTATTATAAATATATATAAGATAATATTTTGAATACAAATTATATATATATATATATTGCCTATAAATTATATTATTATATATTATACAAATTACTATATAAAATAGATATTATTGTTATATATTTTATGTAAACTAATATATATTACTATTCTTTTATACGTTTTCTTATTTTATATATTATTATATATTATATATAAATTATTGTATATGATATATAAATATTTTATATATTACACATATTAATGTTATATACATATTTTATAATATACTATATGTTTTATATAGAGAAAGGAAGAGAAAAAAAGAAAGAAAAAGTAAGAAATATTTTTATCCCAATGTTTTCTAACCCTTAAGATAAAAAAATACTTAATTAATATAGTAGAATAAGAAATAAGATAAGAGGATCATATTCTACTAATACAAAAAACAAACCATGGATCACAGCAAGATATAATAGTTATTCTTTCTTATATATTTATCCTATACATCAAACAGAATCTAAAAGTCTAGTTGTGACGAAAAGGATAAATATTTTAATTAAAAAATTAACTTAATTATATTTTTAGTTTCATAAATATTATAATTATGTAATTTTGGTTTCACATGTTTTAATTACATCAATTTAATTCATTTGAGTTATCTCTCATTTCACAATAGGTTTCTCCATCATCTTAATTTTAACTAATATTTAAACGAATAAGTTGCAAAAACCTAAGCATAATATAATAATGAATATATATAGTGTGCCAATTAAAAAATATAATATTTAAATTAAATGACTTAAATATAGTGATAAATTAACATAATTATCGTATTGACGAAGATAAATAATTATTTTTATGATAAAAATAAATAAAAAAATATTTTATTATTTTGAACAAATTAATAAGGTAAACATCTGATGACCAAATAATAAATGAAAGAAAATTTGAATCTTAATTTGAGGCAATTAAAATCTGGAAGATTAAAATTGTAAATCACACTGTATGAAAAGCTAACTAAATATAATTAATCCTAAAAGATTGTTAAAGCTATGTAAAGACAATATCATGACATTTCCCTGCTCTAATTCTAATTAGGGTCATTATTTTTATGGATCATTTTTGTGTTGATAATCTTGTTTTAAGAATTAAAAATAAAAAGAAAAAAATAACATAAAAATTAAGACAATTATATCAATTACGTAGAAATAAAAGAATAAGAGAAAAAAAAACTAACAAAATGAAATAGCAAAGATGAAATAGATGAAAAATAAGAAAGAGGACACTTCACTCATAGAGAATGATAAACTAAGCGAGGATATGTCATAAAAATATGAAATTTTTTATAAAAATTAAAAGAAATTCTAATTCAAGAACCAAAAAGAAGAGTAAATACTCTACTCTATGAAGAGAAAATTTTAGTATTATTCAACTTGTCAAATAAGAAAGATTATATATATATATAGAGTTTATTCCAAAGTACTGGTCACACAAAGAGATTAATCCTAATTTAAAAAATATATATAAGTAAAGACCCAAGTTTTAAGGCTTAAATTCTAACTTCTATTAAATTATAAAACAATATAATCATTGAAATTTTGGATTATGTGAATATTTCATTAAAAAAAAGAAAAAATTTTTGAAACAATTGGAATTTTTTGAGATTGGATGCAATTCATTATGTGATGTCCAGAATAAAAACTCTATTCTCCATTCTACAAGATTTTTATAAAAAATTTTCATTTGTCTCTCTTTGATGGAAGTTTTATTTTTTAAGAATGTAAAAAAAAATATTTTAATTCTATTTTATCTCTTCAACAAGTTTAATAACAAATATAACTAACCTATAATTAGTTTTTTGAAAATTTTCTAAACCAACAATTAACTCTTAACTAATATCAAATCAACTCATTTATTACAATTAAAATACATTCTTAACAAAATAATCAAGTTATAAATCCATAATTAATACATTATTAAATCTCTTAAGTTATACCTTCTTCTACCTAAATGCATCATTAAACTTGAGCTTGAAGTACATTAAACACCTTTGAATTCTCCTTGTATCTCTAAAATTAAACATGTATTCTTAGCCCCATATAAGCTCAATCTGCTCAACTTTTTCCTTGATAAATCTTCTTGTTACAATTGAAGTGTCATTCATTTTAGAGGAACTTCCCAGACCTACCTCATCCCTCGCCCGCCTTCCAGGCTTTACATATTTCTCAGTTTCTGAACTCTTATTAATATAATTTTGTTAAAAAAATTGCATTATTAACTTGCTTTAAATGAGTAACAAAAAAGAAAATGTTTTTCTTATGTATCAAGCCATATCAGTTATAATATAATATTGAAATTATTGTCAAAATAAAAAGACGATGTGAACTCTGGATTGATACACATTAAATTATATAAATTCAATAATTAATACATTTTAGAAGAAAACAAACACAACCATCAATACGTGTTTCCTGAAGATGAACTGTTTGTCATCAAAGAAACAAGGGATGGAATATTTTAAAAACTCCTAGTGATCTAGGACATTGGTCATCATAAGCAGAAAGTTAGAGACACTGATTAGAATATTCTTGTACGAGGCATTATTCCAATCTGTCACGTGTCTTGAAACTAAAGCACTTCAACATATGTTTGAACTTTGGATAATAACACCCACCTAGCTTTCAACACTACACACATTATAATATACACAAGGCACTGTACCACTTGTCCTTCCCCCATGCAAACCTCATCCACCACCACCTCCTCAAACCGACACAACCCTTCTTTTTAAGCACCACACTCAACTCAACAACACAAAGCAAAGCAAATTGAAACTCCACAAAAAGAAGAAAGTGTCTTTATTTACTAGGGAGAGAAAAACAATAATGGCATCTGAGCAAATGCCTCGCAGGGAAAATGACAACAGGGTGATAAAGGGAGAGATTCACGTTGAGACACACGGAAAAGAGTCCCTTGGTGATGATAAGGGGAGGGGTGAGAGAGAGTTGGTTTCTGATAGGGCCAGGTCTGGGGATGTAGTTAAAGACAAAGAGGCTGAAGAGGGAAGAAAAGAAAGAGAAAGTGGTGGTGGTGGTGTTCATTGTGTGGGGAAGTTTGAAATGGAAGGTGGAGAGAAGAAGGGTGTAGGGGAAAAAGATGAACCCGAGAGAAGAACAAGAGAGGTGGTGGGAAGAGAGTGGAACAAAGAGGAGAAACAAAGAAGCAGCCCAAGAGGGAAAGTAGAGGCTGAGAAAGCAAGACCAATTGAAAAAACAAGAGAGGAAGCTATAGGAAGAGAAAAAGCTCAAACCAAAGAGGTAAAAGTTCTATATATGCTAACTGAGCCTCTATGACTTGGTACTCTAAAGTCAAGGAAAACTTATATATAGTCTCTTTGACTTAGTACTAAGTCAAGGAAAACATATCATATAGTCTTGTATCATTATGAAAGGAAAACTTATATATATAGGCTCTATGACTTAGTACTAAGTCAAGAAAAACTTATCATATAGTCTTGTATTCATGGTGTCTGATCAATTTCTACGAGATATTTAGTTAAATTTTTTTTATATAAATTCTTTTTAAATATTAACCGGAATTATAAACACGTATATTCTCAACCAATACAATAACTTCTCTAAAGGAGGATCTTTCTCACTTCTTTTTTATAAAGAGATTAGCTTTTGTATTATTAATCGCTCAAGCTTCAAAGGAGCATGTTAAACATTTTGTGAATTGTTGGTTTATGCAAGGGCGGTGGTGATAAACAAGGAAGAGGAAGAGAAGAAAATAAGCAAGCTAGCCTGGAAGAGATTGCCAAGCACAGAGCTGAAGCTCAACAGAAAGCAATGAATGCAATTGAAGGTGCCAAAGAGAGATACGAGAGAGCAAAACATGCAGAAAATGAAGCTGCAAAAGAGAGAAACATGCAAGCAAATGAGAAAAAGGCTGAAGAAGGCAGAAGAGAGAGAGAAGGACAAAGTGGTGGAGATGTTCATGATGTGGGGAAGTTTGAAGAGAAGAAACGCTCAGTGGAAAAGGCAGAACTCGAGAGAAGAACAAGAGAGGTGGAGGGAAGAGAGTGGAACAAAGAAGAGAAACAAAGTAACAGGCCAAGAGGGAAAGTAGTGGCAGAGAAAGCAAGACCAAAGGAAAAAACAAGAGGGGAAGCTGAAGAAAGAGAAAAAGCTCAAACCAAAGGTCAAACCAAAGAGGTAGAAGTTCTTTATATGCTAACTCAGCCTCTATGACTTGGTACTCTAAAGTCAAGGAAAACTTATATATAGTCTCTATGACTCAGTACTAAGTCAAGGAAAACTTATCATATGGGAATTTGTACTCATGGTGTCTGATCAATTTCTACGAGATATTTAGTTAAATTTTATTATTTTTTTATAAATTCTTCCAAAATATTAATCGAAATTATAAACACTGTATCACTATAAATTTTTTTTATTTTGTTACTCATTTTAGTTACCATTTAAAATTAACTTTTAATTAATTAAAATATTATTTTTTATAATTAAATTTAAGTTATGTTTTATACTTCTTATAATTATAAATTGATTAAAATTATTTTTTTAACTAATATATTATTTATTTTATCCTATCACTTAATATTATAATAATTTTGTAATTAATTATTTTTATTAAAAATTAATTAAAAAATAACTATTGAATTTAAAATTATTCACAAAATTATTTTGTAGGTAAAATTTAAATTTTTTAATAGTATATTTTGAACAATTTTCTAATAGTATATTTTGAACCAATTCTATAATTTCTCAAAGGAGGGTCTTCTTCACTTCTTTTTTTTGTAAAAAGATGAGTTTTTCTATTATTAATCGCTCAAGCTTCAAAGGAGCATGTTAAAAAGTATAATGAAGTTGTAGTAATACGAAGTGTCACATAATTTAAACATTTTGTGATTGTTGGTTTATGCAAGGGCGGTGGTGATAAACAAGAAAGAGGAAGAGAAGAAAATAAACAAGCTAGCCTGGAAGAGATTTCCAAGCACAGAGCTGAAGCTCAACAGAAAGCAATTGAAGGTCAAAAAGAGAGATACGAGAGAGCAAAACATGCAGAAAATGAAGCTGCAAAAGAGAGAAACATGCAAGCAAATGACAAAACGGCTGAAGAAGGCAAAAGAGAGAGAGAAGGACAAAGTGGTGGAGATGTTCATCATGTGGGGAAGTTTGAAGAGAAGAAGGGCTCAGTGGAAAAGGCAGAACTCGAGAGAAGAACAAGAGAGATGGAGGGAAGAGAGCGGAACAAAGAAGAGAAACAAAGTAACAGTCCAAGAGGGAAAGTAGTGGCAGAGAAAGCAAGACCAAAGGAAAAAACAAGAGGGGAAGCTGAAGGAAGAGAAAAATCTGAAACCAAAGAGGTAAATATTCTTTATATGCAAACTGAGCCTATAATTGGATCTTTCTCACTTTTAAAAAAAATAAAATAAAATAGAAGATGAGTTGTTGTATTATTAACCCTTCAAGCTTAACAAGCAGGCAAGTGAGGAGCAAACAAAGGCAAAAGATGTCACAAGAGAGAAGGGTCAACAAGGCAATGTTAAAGCAGAGGATGTGACAAAAGAGAAGGGCCAGAAGGGTTATGGTGAAGCAAAGGACACAATCGGTACTGTGGACCAGACTACACCACTTGCTGAGAAGGCCAATGAGTACACTGCAGGGAAGAAAGTGGAGGCAGCGAGGGATTTGGAGGCCAAAAGAGAAGCTCAAAATCAGGTGGTTATTTCTATCATTGGCTCTTATAAATAGTTTGAGTAATTATGAATATATATACCTCATTTTACTATAAGACTATGGTTATATTTTGTATGAGTATAACCTTAGTCTTAAATATTTAAATGACGGTATGGTTGGTGAGAGTAGTCTTTACAGGTGAGATTTATATACATCCTTAGAATTAAAAATTAAAAATTATTTAATAAATAATTAGAATTAAAAATTATTTAATGACAACGACTATCTCTTTTCCAATCTTAATATTTTATGATTTTTAATCTTAACATTTTGATCAAATAGACAAAATTCACTCCTGTCACTCTCTGATACAATAAATGTCCTTTCACTTGATACTTATCTAGGTGAAACAGTAGAACAATATGATTTTTATCAACTGTGGTGATAAAATATTTGTGTCCCTCATCATTTTTATTTAGGCACGTGTAAACTTTTAGTTTACAGTGAACAATTTCAAATTGAGAATGAGAAAATAACTGTGTTATGTTTTTAAGGGGTTTCTCCAAGTAAAATCTTAAAAAAAAAAAGAGAGAGAAAAAGACTCAAGGGATTATACTTCAAAAACTTGGACATACTTCTTGAATGTAGTAGACCATGCTAGAACCTGATATGCAGCAAAAATGTGGCCTCATTATGTTGAAGAGACTTTGTTGTAATAACTTAACAGGAGAGACCATCAGCAAAAGCCACCACTGAAAGCTTTGAAAGAGGACAAGAACAGCATGAGCAAGGAGGAAACTGGGAGCATGGTGTTATTGGCCAAACTGTAGGAGGGGTTGGGGGAAGGGAAGAGAAACCACTTGGAAACATCATTGGAGAAAGCTTTCAAGGAGTGCAAGAAAAAGGAAGTGAGGTGATGGCAAGCATTGGAGAAACACTAGGCAGTGCTGCACAGACAATGAAGAAGCCACTGGACAAAGCCACTGAGGGAGGAAAAGAGATGTTGGAAGCTGTAGGTGAAACTGTGGTTGAGATTGGAGAAAATATGGTGAAGCCAGCACAGAAAGTGCAACATCAAGGTGAAGAAGGGGGAGGGGTGCTGAATGCCATAGGTGAAACCATAGCAGAAATAGCACAGACTACTAAAGTGATTGTTGCTGGAGAGGGGGAAAAAGAGATGATAATATCACACGAGTATGATCTTGGGGAACAAGGAGACTTGAAACTTGATTAGTGATATGTGCACAGTGAGTTGCATTGCATGGATGTTTACATAATAAAGTTGTTTTATGGAAATACTACTTAGCTGCAACAAGTTCCAAGTTTTATGGAGTTGTAACTAAATAACAATGTCTTCTTGTGTGATACAATAGTAATATAATGTATATAGGTTGCATGGATGCTTATAATAAAGTTGTTTTATGGAAGTCTATCATGCAGTACTTAGCTGCATTATGGAGTTCTAAATAATAAGAATGTCTTTTTGTTCTTCTATATATATAATGTGTTGGTCTTGTACTTCTATATATATAGTGTGTTTGCCTTGTACTTTTTTGTGTTTTATCGATACATCAAGAAGACAATAAATGTAATCAGTCCCTACATTAAGAAAATATCTGTTGCCTTCTGGTTCCTGATAGCAATATCTATCTGCTTGTGGAATATCATTAATTAATTATTTAGAATCTTTTTTTAATTAATTATTTAGAATAATTTTTTGAATTATTAAATATACTAGTTATTGAAGTTATTAATTTGATCTTATCACTTAATTAATAATTAATATTTTTGTTATATATTTTTTTTAATGTAGATGGTGGTTATGGAAGTTATTAATTTGATCTTATCACTTAATTAATAATGAATATTTTTGGTATAGATTTTTTATTTTTTTATGTAGATGGTGAAGAGTTGGGTTGTTCATTTAGTCTCTAGGAGAAATTTGTTATCATCTAACTTGATTATAAAAGTCATTATTCATTAAACTGTCTAAGAGTATGCGCTCCTATGAAAATCTGAGCTATTAGACAGAATGTTTAACTTCACCTTAAGAAGTATTGTTTACCAAGTTTTTAAAAAATGGTATATGCCAGCAATGTTAAAGTTTTAGAAGTATTTACAACCACAATTGTAGCATCATCAACTCTATTTATTTACAAATTTTCGCAATATCATAAAGTGGAACAAATAGCACGTTTGGAAACGGATTAGGAATATAATTTTTTACATTTTACGCTACTAATTCTAACTTTTATATTTTTATATTAGGAACATGATTTGTATACTATATATATGTATTTTCAAACACGCTAGAAATTACTATCACAATTTAAAGCTATGTTTTTCACTTTTGATGATGAGAATAGAAAGGCAAGGTATAGCATAAACACCAATAGAGATATGCTTGTTGCTAATTGACTTAGTTAATTGAATGCTCATGTAAGAATAGAAAACAGTGGACTTGCCAAATCAACAGACTAGATGCAGCTCAATTGTGCGGGCGTCACATAGTGTTACGCTTCTCTCTCTTTTTTAATCCGAAATTCGACAAGGAATATTCTCCCATCTAGAAATCATGGGACTGATTCTCCGAAAAAATGAGTATCAATTAAGAGACAATTTTGTTTTCTTTGCATAACTGAGAATCACAAACACTCTGTCATATGCTCATTGACAATGAAAAAGCTACAATTTTCCAATCAATCCTTTTTTTATGGGAAAAACTAGGTATTATTTCCATCACACAACTTCACAAACAGAAGGGAAATGTTTTTCTTTTACAACTAAATTGGAACAATTCTTGTTGTCTTCTTTGATTTTAAAAGGTATTTTCGAGATAAAAGAATATAAATAATTGTGATGTTGATAAATTGCAAACGAAATTCTTGACTCTTTCTAATAAAACAATGAACGGTGATCAAGTTGAGAACATGTGTCATACGTGTATCAATTTATGGCTTGTGATATTATCATTACCTTGATTCTGTAGATTTATATCTCTTTACATTACCCGACAGTACAAGGTGATGAACATGCTATTGCTATATTTAAATGATAAAAACTATGTAAGAGCTAAGTTATGACCATGTAATTAATAATTGATTCTTTCTCTAATATCAATGCTACTAAGAAACAAAAATGTATTGTGAACTGTTCAATTTTCTTTTTGTGCAACCGAATTTCATGAAACACACTGCTGTGAATTCGCCAGAGAAACCAAAAGAAAACAAATCAAGGACAAACATGAAACCCCCAGTCTTGAAACAAGAAAAAATGGCAAGACGACAGAGGGAACTATCAATCAACACCAACAAATTGAAGGAAGATAAAAAGAGCAGGTCATCAGCAAGGGATCTGAGAGGTGAACCACTCCATGACATGCAGTGGAGCCTTCATCAATTCTAACGCAAGCTCCACTATTAGGGTCAGGCACAAGCAGCATGGGCATATGCATGTCAGCAACAATCTGTAATTATAACCCAAGTTTTGTTTTTTCTTCCAATCAGATCCAAACCCACAACATAAAATAACATATTGAACAGTGAACCATCAAAGGAAGGAAGAGAGAGAGAAGAGTATTTTTCTTTTACCCAACAATCCAGACAACTAGACCGACCATTGAGAGGAGGAGGCAGAGAAAGGCAAAGGGAAGACCCAACAGGAAACCCAAGGGCCTGCAATCTCCATCTGAGTTGCACATTTTTTCTTGCGCTTGCTTCCTCTGATACACTATTTTTTCTTTTCCTCGTCTCAGAAACAAAATAAGGAAAAAAAAAAGGGTACAACTATATGCTGTTGGCTATCCTTCAACCTCCCTTGTCATTTTAAACCAATAGCCAAAGGAAAGTCATTTTTTCATTCTATCCCCAATAAAATATGTCATATTTGCTGGAGCAATTATGCTTACGCATCTTTCTTTTTTAAAGAACAAGTACAAAATCATTTCTTTGGTTTGTAGACAGTCTATTTAAATATAATTTTTTTATTCATCCTATATAATTTATTATTCCCTTGTTAGGCCCGCCACCATCGAATATTATACGTAAGTGAATAATATTAACGAGATTTCTTAGCTGATTAAAAAAATTTTCAAAGTCAAGAAGTTTAGGTAGAAAAGGACCCAAAGTTGTTTGTCATATGGTGCAAAGTAAAGTGAGATTATATTTTCCGTTGCATTCTCAAAGTTGTAAACTACACGGAATGAGATTTTGAAGAAGGAATTACAAATTATCTTCGTATGATGCTTAATCTGTCTGCTAGCACAAAATTAAAAAACATGTTATCAATGGAACTTAAATGCGCAGCAGTAGTTAGCAATGTACACATGCTACGGAAACTAGCTAGCTACCTAACTATCCATCTTCACATTCTAGCAAATATTATACAAGAATTCGTGTCAGCAAGGCCGGGCACGAGCATTGGAGTAGCAGTTCCAACAAATGGAAAGAAAATATCCCATGCTGCATCCGGCGGCCTTCACAATGCTTCCTCTATAATCCAACTCTTAAATTTAAAATCCATAATTTCGTTGGAAGCTTCAAAAAACCAATCTAGGCAGGCATCAAGACACTATCTACTCTAAAAAATCTGGGTCCTGCAACGTCAAATCAAAAACAATTAGTCAGCAATAGATCGATTCCAAAGTTGCTATGAAACCATATATATTAATTAAGAAAAAATACGCTTCACACAAGCAATCGCATACTACTAAAGATCTGCTATTTCTTTTGGGGCCAATAGATGAGATGATATTACATGTAACTAATTGTCCAAGGGAATTATGCTCCACGGTAATGCATTTTTATTCCACCAATTTTAAAAAGCAAGTTTCAGAAAACCTTTAAGAGTCTGATTTAAATTGGATCGAGTCAAAGAATGTTAATTAGGTCTTCTAAGTTGTGAACCAAAATGATTATGAATAGAGAACAAGAAACAGAATTTTTCAAAATCAACCGTATAAACCTGTACAGCAAGGTTATTAAATAGAAATTCAAATCATAAATCGTCAAGCTAATTTTTTAATCACAAATTACAATTTGTATCAAATTGAAATATTTAGAGAATAAAAAATAACTTTATATATATCATATAGATGCCATATAGTATTCGATGTAATAATTTTAAACTAGAAATAGATAAAAACAACTCAACAATAAGCCTCATAAAACAAAATTATGTGTTATATATAAGTTTGAAACCCTCTCTTTTGGAAGAACGAAAACAAATCAATGAAACAGCCAAACAGAGTGCATGCATTAAATGATAGTAGAATAATCAAATTGGATAAGTTTAGAAGTCTGCATTCAAATTTTTTTCATTTAACAGCTGGTATGACTTTTTTCAAATTCTTTCATGAGAAATGATGAAAAAAGAAAAAACAATCATTCATCCAATTGATTCATGTATAGTAAGATTCAAAGTCATTTAAGATTATCTCACAATAGGAATTGATAATGGTAGGATTCCAATTATGAGTTGTAAGATTCCGATATGTCGTACAGTAAAAGTAAAACCCCTACAATTTTGACAAGATGTGACAAAGCTGCTAATAAGGGGAGTGCAGTACACCAAAATTCAAAACAAATCACGTTAAAAAAAACACAGTAACACTCATTACTCGCAATTCTCGGAATACCCCTTCCATAACAGATCTTCCATAAATAGCTAGTTCCAGGGACCAAATATTGAGGTATACAAGATAAAAAATCAAACATAAAAATTCTCAGATAACAGATATTTACGATTACAACAGAACTTACTTTTAATATTTTTTAAGCAGATATTATTAGTCTAGACAACAATGCAATCTTCCAAACCACTTAAAGTATAAATACTAGATACACACGCAGTGGCCCCAACTACTAGAGAAAACAAAAACTGCATGATAAAATTTCCAAATATATAAAAAGCAACATGAATAATTCATCTATTCATTCAGCTTTAGCATTTATTAATTTTAATTTTAACTCAACAAATATGGTTTAAATCAGAACAAAATCAGAACATCAATTTTGTTTACACATAAAAGTTCCCGAGAGAGAGAATAAAGAAGAAAATGTCAACCATCACATCCAAAAAGGGCATGAATAGAGGCAAATGCGCACACAAAAAAATCAACAGCACAAAAGCTACAAAAGTAAAGGCATGGGAAAAAAATAAGCACTAGCAGAAACAAAATAGTGACAGAACAAGATCATGCTAAATGCTAATAAAATGGGGGAAAAATTGGTCGAGAAATTAAACAAAATTACTTACAAAGCTAATGATATAATCCACTGTTAGAAAAACACCCACCGGTCCCTAGGATTTCTAAAAGGCAGGACACAGTAAACAAGAATATTTTCCCCTCAACCCACTAGGATATTTAAAAAAGCCATGAAAATAGATTACTAGACCAAAAGTACAGTAGTAATTAATATACAATATAATTGGTTTAACAACAGAAGATGACATAAGGTAATGATATCAAAGAAAAGTCAAGGCATCTAATAAAATCATTAACTCAGGTACAGACTACACACAAATAAATAGCCATCTTACTGCCACGCTAATATAAAACATGGCCACTAAAGGTTATGGACTTTGTGCAATTGTGTAAACCCTTTCTTTTATGAGAGACCGTAGAAGGACTATGTTTTCAAAAGGGCAACAATACCCCACTAGTAGACAACATTGAAGCGCCAAGAGAGGATGAAAAAGCAAAGATCTCATGAAGAAAAAAACAGCCTTCAAATCTTATCCTGACAAAAACTAAACTGATTATGAACACTAAAAGAAACACCACCCACTTCTAAAATATTTAGACAGGTATTCAATTTCACAATATGACATATGCAACACATACACAATGTATTCAACCACACACTTCATGGCAAACCAGCAACAATCATTCATAAGCAATAAAATCATTTGCCTTTTCTTTAAAAAAAAAAAAAAAAAACAGCTTGAAAGCTACATACATCTCTCTTCAGAATGGAAAGGCAGACTAAACAATAATTAGTCACAGAGCACAACACAAGATAAAAACATCAGAGGCTGCAACTCTACCTGACAGGATATTCAGGTCCCTTGCGACCCTGCATCAGATCCAGATGCTGAGGAACTGTCACTATCAGAATCTGCAAAACAGCATACAAATGAGAAAGGCAGAACGTTTGACGTCAACAATCAGCAAAAGCATGTATATGAATAAATAACACATAAGATAGATGCTAAGTCTGTAATCAAGTACCACTCGAAGAAGATCCAGAATCACTGCTGGAGCTGCTTGAACTGCTTGACCTACTCCCATTATCTGCTTGATTTCCCCCTTGCACAGGCAATGATTGGGGAAGATTTCTTTCATCTGGTACACATACAGGCAGATGAAATATTTCAATTAAGAAAAATAATTGAGATAAATAATCCAAAAAAACCAACCTTGATCCGAAGAAAGTTTACCTGTTTGTGTTTCTTTTGGAATCTCAGTCATAGCTGGTGCCTGGCTCTGTAGAAAGCAAAAGATAAAAAAGAATTTATAAATAATTGCTCCCTAAAGTAAGCATTGGCAATTAGAAGTAAAAATTATATTCTTTACCTTTTGGATGGCATTCTGCTGCAAAGCTTCTGCTCTAGCTCGAGCAAGTTCAGCCTTCCTCTTGTTTTTGCTCAAACTTTTCTTATAGTTGGTTACAAATCTATCAAGCTCCCAAAGAGTCTCAGCATCCACACTATCAATGTCTACTTCAATTTCATCATCATGTTGATTAAGTGCTGAATTTCTCTTCTTAATGATTTGTACAATAGCATCAAGCTTCTCTGAAGGTAAACCCTGAAGGTTAGTGCTTAATTTTTGCTTTTCCTCAAATGTCATGTCTCTTTTATGAGGATCTTTTGCCTTTGGCTTTTTTGGAGCTGGGATTCTACTTGATGGAGTAATGCTCATGGGTTTTGGAGTCTGTGTCAATGAATCTGATCTATCCAAAATCCTTCTCATATCAAGAGGTGGTGGTGTAAAAGCAGAAACCTTTCTAGACAAAGGTGAAGGTGCAGGTGGAGCTGCCCCATAATCTAAGCTATATCTCATCTCCCGATTGTAGTCTGACTCAATTATAGCCCATCTGTCCTCAAATGTCTTTGATAACTGCTCTGCCATTACATGAACATCTTGTCCCTTTGGATTATATGTCATGGCATTGTGAAAAGTGAGTCTCACATCCTCTGCAAATTCCTTTGGTGATTTGTACCAGTTTTTGTTCAGCCTTGTCTTAACAGTTCCCAAGTCCATTGGATGAGTGATTATAGTAAAATAATCATGCAAACCAAGACCCTCAACATCAACAGGAGCATTAAACACCCAACCATGCTTGTGTTTCATCAATTTTTCAAGCAGTGAACTACAGCTTTTGAAAAACTTAGATCCCATCCCAAAACCATGTCCCATATCTCCCCCACCTTGCTTCTTCCAATTCAATTTTGACTTCTTGTTACTCTCCACTGGTGGAAATTTATCTTTCGCAAGCAAGAACTCCGAGTTACGATAAAATTGGTTTGCTTTAGGTGTTCTCTTCTCCTTCTCAACAGTTTCACCGATCCCTTGACTATTCTCTAACATTGACAAACTTAACTGGTGCAAAGGCCTGGCACTGGCAGGTTCCCGTGGAACACCAGCAGATGCCACCTCTGAGTGAGCACGCTTTGCTCCACCCACAATATCAATCCCACCACCAAACAGCACACTTGAGTTGCCATATCCCCCAGCTTGCCTCTGCTTCACTTCAATCCTATTAACCAAACTTCTCACAACACCAAGCTCACTTTCAAGCTTCCACCGAAGCTCCCGCATCTCCTGCTTTGATTTTGAAGCCAAGTTTATCTTGATTCGGTCCCTCTGCCGCCTCCCCACAGCCCCATTCCCTGATGTAAGATCTCGGGTTCTAGGAATTGCCTCCTGCTGACGGCTGGGGCTTGAAGGCCCATCCTCCTCCTGCTGAACATTGAGGCTAGAAGGTTCATCCTGTTGCCGGCTGCATGAGTCATCAGAAACCAGCACTACCGGTGGCTGAACCGTCTTCCCATCCAATCTTGAATTCACTTGCACCAAAGGCAAAACCCCATCCTCCAATCTTGAATTCACTTGCAGCTGAGGCAAATTCCCATCCCCCAATCTTGAATTCACTTCTGGCTGAGGGGACTTTCTACCCTCCAATTTCAAACTCACTAGTGGCTGAGCCGAATTCCCATCCTCTGATCTTGAACTCGCTTGTGGCAGAACCGAATTACCATCCTCTGATCTTGAACTCACTTGCAGCTGAGCCAAATTTCCATCCTCTGATCTTGAACTCACTTGAGGCTGAGTCGTATTCCCATCCTCCAATCCTGAACTCACTTGAGGCTGAGCTGTATTCCCATCCTCCAATCCTGAACTCCCTTGGGGCTGAGCCATATTCTGAGCCTCCAATTGCAGCTGAGCTGTGTTCTCATCCTCCAACCTTGAACTCCTTTGGGGCTGAGTCATATTCCCATCCTCCAATCTTGAACTCACTGGCGTCTGTGCCCTATTCTGATCCTCCACTTGTGGCTGACCCATATTCCCATCCTCCAATCTTGAACTCACTGGCGTCTGTTCCTCCACTTGTGGCTGAGCGGTATTCCCATCCTCCAATCTTGAACCCACTTGCGGTTGAACCATATTCTGATCCTCTAGTTGCGGTTGAACCATATTCTGATTCTCCAGTTGCGGCTGAACCATATTCCGATCCTCCAGTTGCGGCTGAACCATATTCCGATCCTCCAGTTGCGGCTGAACCATATTCTGATCCTCCAATTGCGGCTGAACCATAGTCCGATCATCCAACTGCGGCTGAGCCGAATTACCACCCTCTAATCTCAAACTCACTTGTGGCTGAGCCAAATTCCCATCCTCCGGCACAGCCTGTTGTGGCACCAGAGGGCGAGCCGAGACGTTATCACTATTGCTCTTGGCTTCACCGGCGTTGCTGTTCTGGACGGTGATGTTATTGTTACTGTTTTCATTGGTGACGGTGGAAGTGGCGGTGGCGTTGTCGATTTTACTATTTTCGGGGGCGGAAGGAACAGAGTTTGCAGCATTAGGATCTTTCCTGGGGCCTCTGAACACTCTCCTCCTGTAAACCTTTTTCTCCGAAAATCTCTGTTTCTCTTTGGCTCCATCATCTCCTCCCACCATAGGCCCCGAAGCCATACATCCAAAACCCTAATCCTAACACCAATCCCAAATCCCCGAAATCCTAGGGTTTTTACACACCAACAAATCAAAGAATCACGCGAAAAAGGTAAAAACAAAGGAAAAATAAAGAAAAGAAAAGACAAAACCCTAGAAATTCCTAGGGCTTCCTTCCACCGCCAAAACTCCTAGGGCTCAGTCAGAACCTTCTCCGAAACACAGAACCAAAGCCGTAAAACGAATCACGAGAGAACGATTCAGTAGAGCTTCAAAGCTCGATTACCTTGGTTCCGATCAGATCTCGCACACTCAAACGCACACGCACGCACTCTCTCTCTCTAGAACTCTTCGTGTTTCTCTCTCTTTCTCGAAACGCTGGTCGTTTTATTGAATCGTCACAGGTGTACGGCAACGGTGCGTTCGTGGGAAAGCGTGGACCAGGCTAAGCGTTTGGGATGCAAGAAAGAGCCGTGCCCGGGAAGCATTATATCACCGAAAATTCGGGACGTGGACTCACTCGATGTTTTCGAGCGTGATTTCAACGCACCAACCAGGAGTCACATGACAAGGAAAGTGCGCTTCACGCGAGGGTGAGAAGGTGATGGGTTTTAGTGGCGGGGAGTTTCGCGTGTCCTGTACTCTCCGGTTTAGTGGGTTTCAGCCCTGCTGGTGCGGACCTGTGCTCGGAAGGTTCTAGCACGCGCCCT
This sequence comes from Mucuna pruriens, assembly GCA_025330945.1. NCBI lineage: Eukaryota > Viridiplantae > Streptophyta > Magnoliopsida > Fabales > Fabaceae > Mucuna > Mucuna pruriens. The sequence continues at coordinate 282,965 of JAENHJ010000459.1, read as the reverse complement.
CTTCGCGGTTGGAGAGTATTGGTATTTTTCAAAAAAATATTTGTTTGGACAGGATAGGGCTTTTGTGGGCTTTATGTTATTATGGGTCAAAGCCTTGAAGAATCCCATCAGGATAATGAAGCCCGTGGCTATGAAATCTAGTGTTCGCTTTTACAATATAAAAAAGGTTTTGTTAATATTTATCTTTTAAGATTAAAAAATTCAATCCTTAGAAATTAGTTTGAGTAATTACAAATGGAAAAATATTACAAACTCTGGCGGAAAGGAAAGCGGTAGTCTTATGTAAGGATACGAACAAAAATTTAATTTTTATTAAGAAATATGTCAACAATTATTTAGTGTTTAATAGTGTCTTTAATATAATTGCGTTGATAGAAAATATTTGTAGTGAATAAAAAAAATGAAAAAGTTTTATTAAGAAAAAAAAATTAGTTTCAAATATAATTTAAGACTACGTAATTATAGTTTTGTCTGGTTTTTGTTTTTGTAAAAAATGTTGTTTTTTTATTAAATTTTTAATATTTTTTTAATTTTTATTATTCACTTTAGTTAATTTAATATTTAGTTTAATATTAACTAAGATAATTAAATTATTTTTAGATATAAAATTTAATTTAGTAATATATTTATTATTTTATATAAATAAAACCATTATATATAAATTACTTTTAATATATTATGAACAATATTATGCTAGTTCTTCTGGGTCTTATGTTACGTATCTCGTATTAACACTTCCAACTAAAACCTCACAATTTGCACAAAACATGATTATTACTTAGTTATTGGCACATATGTTTCAAATGACCTATGAAGTCAACACAACAACACCTAACCCATAATCATTAACCTCACAATTTATATGATTACTTTGGTTCATTCGTGCTCACAACAAGAAATAGCTAGAAAGGCTAAGAAACTAGCAATATATTGCAAATACCTTGGTGAGAAATACAAGAAACAAATTGGTCCAAAGGGAGAAGATGAAGGACATGACATTGATAAAAAAAAAAACAATAAAGCACAAGTAATGATACAACTTCTAACTTGTAAAAATCTAGAATGAGTAATCACAAATAAGAATGACGATAACAACGAGATGAATTACACAAGAGACACCTAAATTTTTTATGTGGAAAACTCTTTCAATGTGACAGGAAAAAACTACAAGTTATCTAGATCAAAGAAATTAATCCACTATGATCAAATAGGAGTACAAGAGTGTTCAATCAAGAATACAAATTCGTGCATACAACCAACCAACACAATCAAGCAACAAAGCTTGCAAATGGAGAGGAAGAAACGAGAAACGAGAAACGAGAAACAAGAAAGTGAAGAAACTCATAAAGTCATGCTATTATATAAGCATGATACCTCACACCACACCACAGACCATCAAATCAATATTTGAATGGTCAAAATGAAGAACTATGTGTGTTGAACCTACTATCAAATTTCCAATCTAATCCAACAGTTAACGAAGAAGATGTTACGATTTTAACGTCGTGCTAATATGTACTGAGATGAAAACATAACTCTTTTTTTTCCTCTTTCTCTTCTCTCTTTTGGCTATGAAAATTCACTCTCTCTCAATCTTTGTGTTTCTGTGTCTCTATCTCTTCAATCTTCTCAATCTAAACCTTTTTTCTCTTGTAAAGAGACCTAGCAGGCTTAAGAGTATTGAGCTTTTGTCCACGTAGTTAGGAGTCTAAAAGTAAACCAACAGACACAACATGAAAAATTTTGAATGTATAAGTTAACTTACCTTTCACTCAAACAAACAAATGTCAAAACCGAATTTAACAACATAGGCAGAACATATAAGTCATTTTTGGTATGTTTTTACATGATCATGCTTTTGTAATTATTTTTGGGGAGGGAATTATTTTTTTTTAATGAAATTATGGACCACATGGAAGGGTTAAGTATGGTAACATATATGCAAATTTTAAATTAACAGTTGTAATATAAATTTTATTTTGATATTTTCAATGGCATTTTGATTGAATTATAACCTTTATTGTTCATTTATTTAATATTATTCATTATATGAATTCATAACAAAATAAAGTAAAATCTTTAACATAATTCTACCACGAAATTTAGTTACATATACCACATCTTAATTTGTTTTTTTTTTTAATAGAAACCATAAACATTATCACTAAACCAAAAACAAGTGGATCTAGCATATTCACTTTATCATGAAACGTTGAACCATAAACCACTGGATTGATTAATTTAACTAGAATCCACATCTATTGTGCTGAATCACTAGATCAATAGTCCCAGAAAACCATATGAACACATAAACTACATTATCATATGAAGTACATAAACTAGACTATTGAACCACTGCATTAGACCAACCACATTGTCTTTAAACCATAAATAATATTCATCTGTTACATTGAATAACCGGTCAAATTTGTCACGGTGAACTAGCTAGGAAACATACCAACACATAAACCAAAAACAGGTACACTATTCCAAAAGTTTAAAAACATATCAATAGTAAAGACTTTCCTACAACATTTTTTACTTTAGTCAACAACTAACTAAGCCATTAGTGAAAGCAAAAAAAATGATGTTGGAAGAATAAGTAATAGTTTCTTAAATGTGTTCTAAGTAGTGGTTACTTATAGTATAGGCACCAATTGGTCCAACACCTATAAATATTTGAAGTTATTGTTGTAAATGAGAATTAAACCCGTGTCATGAAAAAGAATTTATGCATTATAAACCACTAGGTCATATATGTTTATATTTTTGTTATAATTATTATATTATTATATTTATAACATTCATAGTATTTAATAAGTATGTATCAATAATTTTTAATAATAATAATAATAATAATAATAATAATAATAATAATAATAATAATAATAATGATAATAATAATAATAATAATAATAATAATAATAATAATAATAATAATAATAATAATAATAATAATAATTGTTATTATTAACAGTTGTTTTTTGTTTTGTTTTTTATGATAAATATTTATGTAATGATTATATAACCATTCTTAAATCTTATAAAACTATTTTTGGATATAACATGATTAATAAATAGAAAATAATTATTTTATTATTGTTTAAATAAATAAATTTTGGATAAGAACTATTGTGTTTTGGCAATAAACATAAGAAACAATTTTATTTGTTATTTTTAATAAATTATGTGGGGGTAACTATAACAGAGCAATAAAAAGTTAATAGTTAAAACATAAAAAACCAGGAGTCTTAAATCATGAGGCTTTTCACTTGCATATGAACGTAGAAATTACTTGCAGTTTTATTAAATTGTATTCTTAATTAGGTGATAAAAAAAAGAGACTTTTTTTTAATAAATAAATGGTAATACTTTCGAACAAACAGTAGAAGAGTCAAAGTAAAAGTATGATCATTAATTTTTTACCACCTTTAATATCTCGAGGAAAAAATATAAAATGTCTATCTAGGGCACGAAATACAAATAGGTCAAGCCTCGTACCTATCCTAACCCTACCAATTATTATAGTTAATTATGGAAAATATGATAATTTAATGCCCTCGAATACAGTACATGAAGCAATGATCACAGCTAATAACGGAAAGCCAAGTGCGTATAACTGTTACATAACTGTATGGGGTTTTATTTTATTTTTTAATTCAAATATTTTTTTTCTCAAGCTTGATTTAAACAGAACTCTCTTAAAAAAATAAATAGACACAGGCTATTCATGAATAATTTTATGATTGACTAAAATAATTTATGCTAGAAAAACAATTATGCATTTTAATAAGTACGTAAGAATTAATTTTTATATTTTAATAATCAATTAATAAGCAAAATTATATAATGTCTTAATTATTTTTCAAAATATTTTTTCTCAAGCATGAATTGCAGTTAATTGTTTCAGCACTCCTTCAAATCGAGGAAATATACTAAATTGGAATGTATATATATGTTTCCATATTTCAGAATTCAGATGAAGTCGGTATAAATCTGTATTGGTTCAGCTCAATATTAATATGCATTAAAAACTGATTATATTTGTATCAACAACTTATATTTTTGTTTACTAGATATTAATTTGAAGGTTTCCATAATCATCTCTAGTAAGTTTATTTTGTTCACGAATATATAATTAAGTCTATTATTTTTTTAACTTAAAACATAAATAAAATATACATATATAGGGATGTATCTTATGAGAATTTTTCTTAAATAAAAATAAGAATAATCAATTTCAAATTGTTGGTATTGTCTCTACTTTCGTCATCACTACCAATAAGAGACAATAACAATAGAGATAGAGATAGAGATAGAGATGATAATTACAACAACATTAATAATGACGATAGAAATAAAAATAACAATAATTGACTTTACTTCCCTCTCCGTCATTATTATCATTGTTATTATTCTGTTTCTATCGTCATTGTTGTTCTTGCCAGTAATAATTGTGGCATTGATAGGAATGAAGGTAAAGATAAGAATAACAACAATATTTAAGTGGAAATTGCGATTATTTAAGTGAAATTTTCAAATGAATATTTTTGTTTTAATATTTTATTTAAATTTAAATATTAAAATTAATCATTATTATTTTTACTTAAGAAAACCATACATCTCTTCTCTCTGTACATAAAATTTGGTAACTCTAAGCGATTGGTCGATATTCAAACTTCTTTCTTAATTTATATAAATTCTCTTTGAATATACTTTATTAATTTGAAAAGTAAATGTAAAAACTTGAATGGAACTGTCTTTCTTCTTCTTCTGTTTCGAGAGTAATATATGCAGTACTCGCTATTACGAAGTCCCATCATTAACTATCTTTTATAAAAATAATTTAATCTTTATACATAATAATGACAAAAATTAGAGTAAAGTTTAAAATAGACAAAATTTAGATGCAGTTATATATGTCTTTTTAGTGTTATCTTCTAATCAAAATTAAAGTTTTATTAATTGATATTCATAATAAAAGTTTGTATTAAAGATTAATATAAATTGTTGAGATGAAACTTTAATTTTAATTGAAAAATAGTATAAAAAAAATCTAAAAATTGTATATAAGTTGTTTTAAATAATAAAAAATATTAAATATAAAATTATTAAATATGTGATTTTCATATAAGTTAAGTTTTGGCATAGTTGATTTGTGGCAAAAAAAAAATAATAATAATATGCTATATAAGTAAGGAAAACTATATATTATGTTACATGATTAAAATTAAATTGCGAGGAAAAAATCCCGGTTCCTCTTCGTTGATCTTCTAAAACACCTTCTAATAAAAGAAGATTATATAAAATAAAATAAACGAAAGAAACATAGATAAAGTTAAAGACAAACAGGAGTGGTATATCACCATAGACAAAATAACAGAAACAATATACTATCCACCCTACATCACCCACGTATGCTCCAAAACATGTATTCAACGATTTTTCAAGCATGTAGGGTTTTATTTGAAAGAGTAATGCTATTTCCACGACAATCTCTCACAATAATTTTTACCAAAAAGAGAAAGATAGAAAGGGAAGAGAAGGAAGTTTGACATAATAAAAGTAACATAATAAGAAGAGAAAAAGAGAGAAAAAAAATTGTAGAAATTGTGAGTAGAAATAGCATTATTCTATTTGAAAATACTATGAAGTTTAATTACCACATGCAGCAGATAATTAAGCTCACAACACTTGTAGCTTTAAGTTCTATGCGTAGATAAACCAAACAAGACATGCATGCATGCGTACGTAGCCACGAAACAAAAACTATGACTTGCTGCGAGGTGGTGCTTTTCCATTATGCTGAGGATCTGGTCCTCCCGGTGCGAGTCTATCTCCAGGAGCGAGTGGGACACTACCATCTCGAATATATACATGCTTTGATAGGTGAATACCTGATTTCTGGAGAAGTTTTTGGATGTCAACAATTTTCTTGTGGACGATTAATGGATGGCCATGGAGACTACGAGCATGCAAAGTCATGAAGAACGTAGAGAAGAACATGATTAGGGCAAGAATACACACTTGGGCTGCACTTGAATTCCCCATCGTACGTTTTGTAAATCTTAGAGTTGATCAAGGTGCTATAAAGTGAGAACGATTATATAACCTTGAGGTCGATGGCTAGTAGACTGATCGAGGGGTTGGAGTAGTTTGGAAGGCACTATATCTTTATTTCAAAAGTTAAGTCATTAAATATATGGATTTTGTCATTTATATATGTTCCTTAATTACTTACCTTATTCTTTAATAGTGGCTTTATTTTATTAATATCTCACTCTCATTTAAGATTTTAAAATTTCAATTTTTATAAAAAAAAAGTCAATGGATTGATTCATTTGAATCACATTAGGTATAATTTAATTTCAAAATAAATTTATTTTTAAAATAATTATTCTGTAAAAATTAATTTAAAGGTGTGTTTCTATAATGATGGAAAAGGTGAGGGACAACAATGCTAGTGAGGGAAGGGGGAGATACTACAATGCAAATGGTGGTAATAGTAGTAATGATGATCAATGATATCAATAATAATAATGATAGTAGCAATAGTAGTGATGTAATGATACCAATAATATTAATAGTAGTGGTGCTATCAGTAATAGTGGTAATAACGATGTCAATGATAATAATAATTATATCAATGATAGTAGTGTTGTTGATAATAGTTATGATAATGACTGTAAAGTGATAGTCATTGTGACAATAATGTCAATGGTAGTAATGACAATGTTAATAATAACAATGCGAGTAAGGTGGTGCTAATAGGATAATATCACTAAAGTTATAGAATGGTGGTAACTAGTGTTGATGATAATAATAACAATGACAAAGAGAAATATCATCATTAGTATAATGAGAATGTATTTTTTTAAAACTAAAAATTAAATTCAGAATTTTAAATAAATATAAAAATATTTTAAAATTAGATTAAAATATATCTTAACATCATTTTAACTAAATATATTTAGTTTTAAAAATTATATTTAAAAACTAAAAACAAAAAACTCGCGTCCGTCGTCAACAGACCCTAACATATTGAGTTCGTAATAACTAAGTAGTCGTTGAGATTGATCGTTATTATACTTATATTCTTCTAATAAAAAGTTAAATTTCAATGGAACGTAGACAAACTTGTGCATTTACCAATTATCACCTTTCAATCCCAAAAATTTATTTTACATAGGGGACGTATTAATAATGTAATATAAAATAATTACACATCTCACTTAATAACTTCAAATTTTGATATAGAGGATTTATGATAATATTTTCATCTTTATTTTGTTGGTTTGTATTTTTTTTATTTTGTTGTTTCCATACTTGGTTGAAAGCCTCTCCTAACTAATTGGTTTCTTGTGCACTCTTAAAGGTTATTTACTTTCGCCTTACTGGAGCATATATACAGTGTTGACAATAAATTACTATCTCAGGAAAGAAATTCTATATATAGCTGCGATTTACATCATATTCTAGTTTTCTTAGGTATCCTTTAGATTAGGGTTATTAGTCACAAATACTTATTGTGAGGATACAGCAATGTTTAAAACTAAATCAATCGTATCCAATCAAAATTTAAAGAATTAAACTGAAAATTGAAAAGAAAATTAATAATCGAGTTGAATCGATTTTCCAAATTAAATTTAAAAGTTAACAAAATCCAAATTATATCAAAATTTTGTATATATCTTGAAGTCAAGTGTGATTCACATCAACAAGTTGTGAGTGGACGCCGCACTTATTGATTTCCCTTCTTTCTTTCTTTTTTGATAACTATTTCCCTTCTTTCTGGTTTTTACTATCGCATACGTGAAAGCATTATAGGATATAGGTTTTAGAAGTCAAAAGAGAGTTCAAAACCTTAACCATAAAAAGAAAGAAAGAAGCATAGGGTTCAATTTTTTATTTCGTTCATATTAGTTCTTAATATAATTTTTTTACATCGAGGATATTCCCGAGCAATAGTCAAAAATTAATTCTTTCAAAAGGTACTAAAGCATTGTTTTTCCTAATAATTTTTTTATATACATGATTAAGAATTAAAACTTTGACAGCATGCTTAAAAAAACTTAACTATGTACCAACATTACTGGACTTTGTTGGTTCTTAATATAATTTTAGACATTTAGAAGTAATAAATTTTATTAAAAAAGAAAGTATTAATTTATTACATTTTTGTAATTTTTATATAATAGTTATTTTCAAGAATACTGTATAATGAAAGCACGTAAATCTACGAATGACTTAATTAAAATTGAGTAACCAATTAAGTCGTGGTTTGTAAAAAAATAGCTTTGTTATTTAGTACAAAAAAACCGAGTATGAAAAATATCGAAAAGTGGTTTTAACCAATCATGTGTGTATTGTATGGTGGGTCAAAAGTAGAAATTTTATGTCTAATAAAATTTTTCCAACACATATTCGTGCACTTCGTAGAGTCCCTCTTTCGTACTATTTATCTTTTCTGGTAAAAAAATATATGGAAGAAGACGTATTATAAGATTTAGTCATATATATTGATTAATATTATCCTTTTTTTCAATAAAAACTTATCATTGTATATGCTTGAAATCAATCTTAAGAAATTGACATTAATATATTTCTTTTACACTAAAATGAAAGGAGAATTTGTAAAGAAAGACAGTAGTAGGAGTCAGCTTAGCTTAGGCATGTTTGGACCATCCTGTGTGATATATTGGAGAATGTCTTTATAGGACTCAATATACAATATAATATGGTTCAAATTAAATTATTCTGTTACCTTTATTTTGAAAGGTCCCTTCAATAGGTCAAAACTTATTTGACTTCCGTTGCCATTGAGCAGCTAATAAACTTTACGATAGAAAGCGATGTGCCTTGTCTTGTCCTAGATAATTTTTTGTGAATATTATATGATAGAGAAAGTTTTACATATAACAGCCAAGGCTGTTAATTAGTAAATTATAATATTAACTCTTCAGCCTCCTTCATAAGCTTGACCATCCCCTCCAAGACTTAAGGGGCATAATCTCATGATAAGAAATGAATAATAATTGCTGGGATTTTTTATTTTTTTATAATGTTGGTTCATTACTACATGTATGCTTTTTAGTAATATTTACAAAATATTATGAAAATAAAAAATAATTACCTATTAGTTTTGGTAATATTTTAGAAAACATTGTATTTAAACTATGTGATAAAATGTTATTAGAAATATTTTATATTTATTACATGTTATTAAATATATAAAAAATTTTACTAATCAAAATAGTAATAACATTTTTATAAAATATTAGAAGTGATATATATATAGTGGTGGCAGCGTGACCTCCATTTTTTAGATTTGGATGAAATAATTAATGGATATAAATTTTGTTGTTTAATCTAATAAAATTTTAAATTATTTGGTGTGGTTAGTCCTCATGAAAAGATGTGCATAATATGGCCTCTAAGAATAAGTAGCTTGTATAAGTTGGCTAGAAGTGTTAGGCATGCTTGGCTCAAATGAAAATGATGAGAGGTTTTGAAGTAATAATGCCATTTGTCATGAATAATAGTTTTGCCCAAAACCGTCCATGAACAATACTAAACACAATTGAGAAGTGAAATTGGTTGGCTGGTTAATTAGCATAAGCACAAATTCTCCATGGACTTGAATTTTGTGCAGCTACTGCAGGAAATCAGTTAAGTTAATTTTTTTACAGCGTATCTTGCAAGACCCTGCAATTATTTCCTTGACTGCAAAGAATTTTGAATCCTTTTACCACTTTACGGTTCACAATGCCATGAAAGCACAACCAAAGTTATTCTATTATTCTTGTTTCATGTGTTAATTTATTAAAAAAAAATGAAATTATGATTGAGACTCATTAAATAGTGAGTAAAACATAGGTCATCTCATGAATCTCAATATATTTTAATTAATAATAAAAAGGTGGTTGAAAGAGTATATTAAAGAGTAAATTTTTAATATTTGTTCATTGTTGATTTTAGTATTTTTCATGTTTGCAAAGAGTACAAATGAAAAGAGTGCAAGGAGAAAAGTAACTCGCAGTCTTTAGGCGAATGAATGTGTATAAATTATCAAATCGAATTCTACCCATTTTTATTGTAGCTTTATATTTTCAGCTCTATTAATTTGGAGTACAAGAAAGCTCATGTCATGAATGGTGCAACTAATGTTTGAAGCACAATGTTGTGCGACATGGTGATTGACTATTTGATGACAATCGGTACTTAGAATTGTCAACCAACACAAGAATAGAGATGTACATGGAAGACATAATGTACACAACAAATATATGCATTCACTCTTTTCTGCTTAGGCTAGCACGTAGAGAAGAACATGATTAGGGCAAGAATACATACTTGGGCTGCACTTGAATATTTCCCCATGAGTACGTGATGTAAATCTCACAAATGAACAAGGTGCTATAAAGTGAGAATGATTATAAGCTTGAGATCGATGGCTAGTAGACTGATCGAGGGGTTGGAGTAGTTTGGAAGGTTACTATAAGTTCTATATCTTTATTTCAAAAGTTAAGTCATTAAATATATGGATTTTGTCATTTATATATGTTCCTTAATCACTTTACTTATTCTTTAATAGTGACTTTATTTTACTAATATCTCTCTCATCTAAGATATTAAAAATTTTCAAATTAAAAAAAAAAGAGGCTATGGGTTGATTCATTTGAACCGCAACCTGCAAGAGATTGATCTAGGATAATAAATTTCAAGCTTGCAATTAAATTAGGTCAACTTAACTCAAGTTTCTTGAATTGCGATGAGCTAAGTTAAATACGCTAAGCCAACCCATTTAATTTAACAGATTTACAATTAATCAGCCACCATTTCTTTTAGAAGAATGTAAACCATTATATATGCAAATTGTTAATTATCCATAGGTTCAAAAGAATACACTGTTAAATATTTAATATAAAATCAAAAGTATGTTTTCACTTTAAAAAAAAAACTTTTAAGGGTTTTTTGGGGTGATTTTTAGGGATAAGTTTCAACAATTTTAAAAATTAAAATCAATTTTTAGTTTTTTAAAAATTAGTTTTAGTTTTTTTTTAGTTTTAAAATAAATTTATTATAAAAGTTCTGTATTATCTAAAAATTAGTTTAAGAATGTGTTTATATAGTTACGTAAAAGTGATAGTACCAAGGTGATAACAATGTTAATGATGGTGATAATGGTGATGAAGTCGACAATAATAATGATAGTCACAAGAGTAATAGTAATGATAACAGTGTTAATATTATAATAATAAGATATAATAATAAGAGTGAAATTGATAGTAGTTAACAATAATAATAGTGTTAGTAGAGATGTCAATAAAGGTAGTAGGGATGTCGCTAAAGATCCCATATGAGAAATAGTGATGCCGGTAGGATAGTATTTATAGGATAGCGTCGATAGGTGGTGATGATGCCAGAAGATGATGGTAAAAGTGTTTGAAATTAAATTTACTGATTTTTTTTCCCTATCTTCTGAAAATGAACATAAAAGTGTTTTAAAATTAAATTAATATTAATTTCAACTTCATTTTTGTGAAACATATTTTATTTTTAAAATTAAAAATAAAAAACTCACTACGCTCCCAATTAACGGGCTTAACATATTCCGTTCGTAATATATTGCATTAGAGCATTTAGATTGATATAATTAAGTATTCATTGAATTGATCGTTATTTACTTTCTTTATTTTGTTGGTTTGTATTTCTTTATTTGTTGTTTCCACACTAGAAAGTCTTCTAAATACTAATGGGTTTCGTGTGCACTATTAAAGGTTATTTACTTTCGCCGAACTGGAGCATATATAATGTTGACAAATGACAAATTACAAATGAGCAATGCAATTCTATCTGTGATTTGCATCATATTTTAGTTTTCTTGTGTATCCTTTAGATTAGGGTTATTAGTCACAAATACTTTTTGTAAGGATACACTACATTAGTGTTTAAAACTAAATCAATCATTTTAATCAGAATTTAAATAATTAAACTGAAAACTGAAAGAAAATAATTGATTTAAGTCGATTATCAAATTCAAATTTAAAAATAATAAAATCCAAATTATATCAAAATTTTGTATATATCTTGAAGTCAATAGAATGATTTCACATCAATAAGAAGTTAGTGGACGAAGCACTTATTGATTTCCCTGGTTTTTACTAACGCATACGGGAAAGCATTATAGAATATAGGTTTAGAAGTCAAAAGAGAGTTCAAAACCTAAACCATAAAAAGAAAGAAATATTTGAAAGCCGAAAGGCTCGAAATTGTGGGAAGTTTTTTTTTTTTTTTTACTCCTATACCTTCCTCTCCTCTCATTCAACATATGATTCAATTTTTTATTTTGTTGATATTAGTTATATATATACAGAGGAAGAGATGAAATGATATAAATATAATTTACATAATTATTATATTATTTAATAATTTCATATAATATATAAATTTTATTGATTCAATATTAGATTAAAAGTTCTTTTTACATTAATCATATATACAAATTTTTATGTTAATTTATAATTATTGGATATCTCATTTATATTTATCAAAATTAACGAAATATATAATTCAAAATATACTAAAAAAATATGAATAATTTAATTCCTTTGTATGTTACATTACAATAGTTAAATTATTAAAATTTTTATTTTATATATTAAAATTTTTATTTTATATAAAATTATTGAATGGTGTAATTAATTTTTATAAATTATACTAGTATCATTTTATTTTTTTCCTGTATATATATTCTCTACCAAAGATATTTTTTATTTCAAGAAATAAAAATCATCGAAGTATGTATTGCTTCTTCAAATAAAGTACTTTTCCGATACATAACCATGAATCATGCTTCTGACAATGTTTAAAGAAAAATATTTATAATTTGTTTTGGACTTTGTTGGTTCTTAATATAATCTTAAACATTTAAAAGTAGTAAATTTTATTTAAAAAACTATTAATTTATTATATTTTTGCAATTTAAAAGTAATATATTTTGTAATTTTTATATAATAAATATTTTTTTTCAAGACACTGTACCAAAAGTGATAGCACAAATTTTACGAATATGACTTAATTAAAATTGAGTAACCAAGTAAGTTGTGGTTAATACAATAAAAAATTTGTAACATGTAGTATTTTCCTCTTTTCAGTAAAAACTTATCACTTGTATATGCTTAAAATCAATCTTAAGAATTGACGTTAATATAATATTTTTTACACTAAAATGAAAGGATAAATTTTAAAGAAAGACAATAATAGGAGTCAGCTTAGGCATGGGCTCCTTGAACCATTTGAATTAAAAAGATGCAGATTTGGACCATCCTGTGTGATATATATTGGAGGATGTCTTTATAGGACTCAATATATAATATGGTTCAAATTAAATTATTCTTTTACCAAGCCCTAGCTACTAGCTTTAGATTTTGAAAGGTCCCTTCAATAGGTAAAAAATTATTTGACTGCCGTTGCCATTGAGCAGCTAATAAACTTTACAATAGAAAGCGATATGTGCCAACTTCTCTTGTTGTAGAAATTTTTGTGTGAATATTATATGATAGAGAAAGTTTTACATATAACAGCCAATGCTGTTAATTAGTAAATTATAATTTTAACTCTTCGGCCTCCTTCAGAAGCTTGACTATCCCCTCCAAGACTTAAGGGTCATAACCCCAGGATAATAAATGAATTGAATAATAATTGTTGGGATGCAATTAAGGAAAATAAAAGGTAAAGGAGAGAAAATATATATGCATGTTTTAATAAGTACTAGGTTTTCTTCCTTTTTCTTCCACTAGTTCATCCAGCTATAAAAGTACAGCATTTGTTTATTCTAAGCAATTCAACTGTGTGCATGACTAAAGAGTAATGATATGCTGAGAAGAAAAAAGAGGCACGAGGAAAGAGACAGGAGGATTAGATAATTAAAAGTATTAACTATGGCAAATAAATTGCTGGTACCATATTATATAGAGATCATTAACTTCTTCCATAGTCCATAGTGGTGTCAAGACATGCAGAAAGCGACATCTGATCGATGAACTAGGGACTTTTTTATTGGCAGCATAATCCACTATGGTGCAAGGAATATGCTTGTCCAATGAGGCCATATAAGACGATTAATATGTAAGAAAACCAATCAATCGTTGAGATAACAGTAGAAAAATCAAGTGATAAAATTGAGTTAAAGAAGCCATTGAATACATGTACATAGGTCAAATGATACTAGTTGTTTCAATTTAATTAATAGTCTTAAGTTTGAGTTTTGTATATACAGCTGTATTATGTATTTAGAGAAAGTTTTGTCGTTTATATTGATTCAACCTAATTTAAAAAATATTGTTTTTTTAATAGAACATACATGTAATGTAAAAATCAGGACAAAAAAAAAATTAAAGAGAAATAAGATTAAGCATGGTTTGACCTTTGGCACTGTGATTCCACAAACACTAGATGTTCATGTAATGTAAGAAAATTCCTCTCAAAATAAAGTGTGAACACATAGTACAGGTCAAGATCTTCATCAAACACCCTAGATGTTTAATAGTATCGAACTGACTTAATAGCGACCCAATGATAAAAGAAACATGTTTTGATGGTTGAGCGTCTTGTTGGTTCTCTAAAATGGACTTACCACATGTAAGGTAAACACACATAGAGACGTAGATATTTGATACACAGACAATAATAAGAAACAGAAAGCATGTCTTTCTTTCTTTATAATAACTTACGTGAAATCGATCCCTAAATGCATCCAAGATTTTCTCATATGTGATTTAGCATTCTATCTCCGTCAAAGCATTGAGAAAAAATATTTTTCTTCTAGCCTGGGCCGACTGGCCAAGGCCCACTTAGGGCCCAACAAGATTACATGCTCCTGTACAATTGAAGCTTGCTACACCATGCACCTCCTTGGTAGGAGCCCTATTCAAACTGTATTATCAATAAGGAAAAGTTTGATGGATCCAAACTCTATTGAGTCTATTCAACACTTAGAGAGAGAGAAAATTGAGAGAAGTGTAGATATAAGTGATACGAAAAAACATAAAGAAAAATAATAAATATTAATGAAATGTATAATATATAGATGTATTTGTATATCATTGCTCTTTTCAAGAACCAGTCCCAATACCATTGCATAGGCACGTAGCAAAGGCAGGTGTGGGAGTAGTAGGTGGCAGGTGCATGTTCCATCTAATCCTTCCCACCTATTCTTCACCACCCAATGCTTTATATGCCTAGGAGCTCCATCTCCCAAGGTATGTAACACTCTTTGGTATTGTTACTTTGCCGAAACATCTTACTTGAGCATCGGAGTATTTTGTAGGTCTCAACCACCCCAAGCAACTACCATTGCTGGTTTGAGAGGATTCTTCCGCTTAGCCATTTGGCTGATGGGTGTGCTTGCCCCAACCAACTTCTTAGGAACAATTTTAATGAATAAATATTTATGTGATGACTAAGTTGATCTGATAGCAAATAGCCACATGGAATATACAGAGGAAATAATTTGGACACCAAAGGAACTTATGGATCTCATAACTAAGACCCTGATATGATGGGTTAGAATTTGAAGTTATAAGGAGGAAGACACAAGCTTGGCTACACAATATGCACAAAAATGGGTAGAATGGCACGGATTTACCTGGCTATAAAGGACGGAAAAGAGTACACCTGGGTAACTTTCAATTGTTCCCCTAATCATGGTCCCTACCTTGCATTTGGGTTAAGGTTAACCCTTGCATGTCTGGAGTGGATTATTTTTGGAGAAATAATGTTTTTTTTTTATTTAAAAAAGCTATACAATAGAAAGTTGATTTCTTTTTTAAAATATGCAAAATCAAACACGTGCGTCCAGAGTTAAAGAATGTTGGAAAACCAAATTACAAAATATGTCAGCGAATTGTTGCCTAAAGATTAATAAAGTTTTGCTGTACAAATCAATATGCAGTTTCTTGCCTACTGGAGCCTTCAAGGAAGCTACGCCATATATTGGCACTTGGTGGGAAAGGCATGCTTGCAATGATTTTCTCAGCTTCCTTAATTTGTCCATTTTTAGCCAGGAGGTCAACTATGCAATGGTAATGATCATGTTCTGGTGGAATCCCATAACTGGTTTCCATCTGCCTGAAAATTTTCATGCCTTCGGTCACTAATCCACCATATCTGCAAGAAGAAAGCACTGCTCTAAGTGCTAATGCATCAGGCTTCAACCCCATCGATTCCATGTTTCGGAATCTCATTACTGCCTCACAAGCATAACCATTCAGCCCAAGGGCAGTGATCAAAGCTGTCCATGTAATAATATTTTTGTTCACAATTTCTTCAAAAACTTTCACTGAACTATCAATGCTTCCACACTTCCCATACATATCAATTAGTACATTGCCCAAAAACGTATCATAGTTACCAAGATTAGTCTTTATAATCAGTCCATGAAGAGAACTGCCCAAATCCAGACGGCAAAGTTTGGTGCTCACACATAATATACTCATGAATGTGTAACTATCTGGATGGATGCATGCAGAATGCATATGCTTGAAAAGCACACAAACCTCGTTATAGTTATTGCTCCGAGCACAAGCTGAAATGACAATGTTCCAGGATACAACATCAGGATTTTCTAGCAAAGAAAGCAGCTTTACTGTTTCATAGTACTGGCAAGTTCTGTTATAGATTCCAGCAATGATGTTAGATGGGACTACAGGAAATGGGTTATTAAGTTCTTTGACAAATGAAAGTGCTTCATTTATGAGACCATTTCTGGTGTAAGCCATAACAAGAGAGCTTAACACGTATTCATTACTCTCGTACCCTGATCTTATAATCAAACCGTGGAGCTGATGTAGGTTTGAAATTGACGATGACTTGAGAACAGCAGAAAAGGAAAACTCATTAGGGGAATAACCCAATCGAAGCATTTCTTGTAACAATAGAATTGATGTGGAAGAGAAAATATTTGAGTGACCTAATATCAAAGCATTCCAAGAAACCACATTCTTCTCTTCTATCTGATCAAAACATTTATGAGCGGAAACAAATCTATCACATTTGGCATAGAAGTCAACCAATGCAGTACCCACAATAACATCAGATTCAAAACAACTCCTGATTACCTTAGCATGGACAGATTCTCCACATGCCAAGTTTCTCAAATTAGTACACGACTCAATAACAGCAACAAACGTGGCCTGACTTGGCATCAATCCTCTGCTTGCCATATTCAAAAACAGCTCCAGCGCCATCACAGGTCTCTCACTTTTCACCAATGCATTAATGACTGTATTCCAGGACACAACATTCTCAACAGGAACCTGCTCAAACAATCTTTCCACCGAGAACATGGCTTTGCACCTGACATACACACTGATGAGAGAATTAACCGCAGTAATTTCACAACCAAACCCACATTTAACCATTAAACCATGTATCTGTTCACCATAGTCCAAATCCTCCTCAGAATCAACAAGTCCGGACAGAACAGCAACAAAAGAACCTTCCGACAAGGACATCCCCGTCTCCACAAGTTCACGAAACAAAATCTTACACTTTTCAACAAACCCACAACGCGCCAGCAAGGACATCATGGAGTTCCATGTCACCAAGCTCTTCCAGGGCATATCTTCAAATGCCAAAAACACTTCATCCCAACATCCATGCCTCCCAAACAAGCCCAACAAAGCCGTGCCCACGTAAGCATCGGCATCAAAGAGTCCATTTCTTATGCTCAACGCCTGCAACTGAACACCCTGAGAAAGATTCAACAAGTCACACGACAACAACCCGGCGAGGGTGTAATGCGTAGGCGCAAAACCACTCCCCCTCATGTGGCAGAGCAAGTTCCAAGCATCATCTACATCCCCATGTCGACAATAAGCAGTGATAAGGGTGTTGTAAGAGACCACTGTTCTGTGGGGCAAAGCGTCGAACACCTTGCGTGCATGGAGTACTTCGCCAAGGGAAATGTAAGAGGAGATGACGTTGTTGTGGATGAATACGGATTGCTTTGGATTAGGACCAAGTGTGATGGAGAGTGCATGGAGACATTTGGTGGCATTGAGGGACCGAATGATGGAACACGCTTCGAGTAAATTGAGGAGGAGTTGGCCATGTCGGAAACCCTGTCCATGGCAACTCATGCAGCTAAACTAAGCACAATGATAGTACGGTATTGTTACGTTGTTTTATATTGTGCCCAAATCTTCTTCAGCTAAATTAGGCATAATGATCGTGAGTGGGACACTTATGGATTTTGCTATTTACACCTTTTTATCTACTCTTATTTTTATTACTTTTGTTTTAAATAATTGAACGTTTCCTTTATTCATTATTTTTTATTATTTTAAAAATCTTCTTTCATATAAGGTCTTCATTTTTGTATGATGTATATCTCCTCTTTAAGAGATGGCATTGTCATTTTTATTGATCTCATGTTTTTTTTAATAATTGTTATATATTAATTAGCAAAATATACAATAAATTAAAACACTAAAATGTTATTTAAATCAGTATTTTTTTCTTTCGTTTATACATATTAAATTAGATATTAGTTGATGAAAAAAAAAAGAAAAATAAAATTAAAATGTAAAATAATATTAGAATTATTTTTTTTTTAAAATTTATATAAAAGTGAGTTTCAAAGCTAAAAATTAAGTTTTGGAACTCACTTTTTAGAACATGTATAAATTTTTAGAAAGATAATTACGGTAGAATACGAAAATAAAAATATAAGATAATGAAATATTTTTGGGTAAAGTAATTATTATTATTATTATTATTATTATTATATATAAATGCAACTCACGATATTTCTCAATATACAATATTAGATATAGATTTGATGCAATAAACATATGATATTGTTGGAAAATACACCAAGTTAACTAATAATAAAAATGAAATATAAAATTAAAATATTAAGAGTAATAAAAATAAAGATAAAGTGTAAAGTTAGGGTTCAAAGAATAATAGAAATATAAGTACAAAAATAAGATTTAAAAAATTAAGAATGTAAAAATATTTTTATTATTTTTTAAAAAGATATTTTTTTATAATAACAAATATAACAAAAAAAAAAGAAAATACAATATACATAGTAAATTTAGAGGTGTAAATAGAAAAAATCCTTATTATTGTCCATATTTTCTTCGACGGGCCACAACCATGGGCTATTTTTGAAAATTTTCATTTGCGCTCCTTTTTTTATTCTTTACACTCCCCTTTCCTCGTATAGTTTACATAGTAATAGTTGTTTTTTTGTCTTTTACATAAGGGGAAAAGAGCAAATATTTGAATTCAAAGAATTAGTTTCTCACTATTTTCCTGTGCATTACTATGTTTGTTGTGCCATTTTCGCCATATAAATTAATTATATTTATATATATAATCTTATGTCTTTTAACAAAGAGATATCTTTTAGGAAAAACAAATAGTATGACTTGATTGAAGAGACATATTTTTTGAATTTTGATAAAGAGACATATTCTTTCATAAACAAATACATACTATCATGAAAAATATAAGATTTCATACTTACATCTCTATCACTTTGTGAATAGATACATCTTTTTATGAAAAAAACACACATTTCTATAAAAAGATACAATTTTTTTTTGAAAACCTCACGGATTCAACAACCACCAATAAATACAAACACACCTATTGTGTGGTAAAACAAACAACAGTGGAATATTTAAATCTAAGCACTTTAAAGAAAGATGATTAGAAGTTGGATATCATTACAATTATTTTATGAAAATTAGTTTACATAGTTTATATAAATCTTATGATTTAAACACATAATGTTTTGAAAATGATGTTAATGTTTTAGAAAATTTCAAATCGTATTAAAAAGTTCTAACATTTAATTTAGGAATCAAATAATCAACTATGGCATATGATATAATTGATTATTGCTTATTAGAATAAATTCTTAAATATATTTTAAGTATTTATAAATAACTTTATATAGTTTTAGTCTTTATAAAAAAAATTGTTTAGTTCTAAATTTTTTGACATCTTTTTAATATTTTTTTAAATCTTTATTACTAACTATAGTTAGTTTAGTGTTAATATATTTAGTAAAATTAATAATATTAATTAAGATAAAAAATATTTCATAGAATAATTAAAATATTTTTAAGTCACAATTCAATTAAGTAATACATTTATTATTACATATAAAAATAATTATTTTATTTCTTTTAATAATATTCTTAGTTTTCAATTCATTAATTTATTTTTAATATTTTACTTTTTAAAAAATTATAATTTATTTAGATATTTATAACTTAATTTTAATTTTTATGTTATTTTATATTTTAATTTATTAATTCTGACCGATGATAATATAATTTACTTTAACATATTATATTTTAGTTTATTTTTGTCTTTATAGATAAAAATACTTATATATTAAAAATTAAATTAATTACAACCGATCAAAATTCATTAATTAAAATATAAAAGTAATATAAAAAAGAAATTATATAATCACATAATTAAACTATATATTTTTAAAAGTAAAAATTAAAATTAAATTAGTTAATTGAAAAATAAGAATAATATTAAAAATAATAATTACCATTGTTCATATATAATATATTAAAAATATATTATATGTAATTATTTTACCTTATTTATATAAAATAATAAATACATTACTTAATTGAATTATGTTTCTAAAAATAATTTAATTATTTTAATTTAAAATATTTTTTATTATCTCATTATATTAATTAATATTGTTTATTTGTTGACTATATTAACACTAAATTAATTAGAAACAATGCAAAAAGTAAAAAAGAAAAACCACTAAAAAAACTGTAGAGATTTTAAAATAAAAAAATGATTTAAAACATATTTAAGCTTAGAATAAATCAAAGAATCAATTAGTTGATGAAAATAAAAACATATGATATTGCAAATAAATGAAACAATTTATTATAATAAGGGTTTCAAATCAATCTGATGTCTCTTCTCTTATCTGTGGGTAAACTTTCTTTATTGAGATTTTCTAGTGTGCAGAGGCTAGTTAAATAAATGTATCTATTTTATATTCGTAAAGTACGTACTCTTCTAAGTATATTTATGTTGACAGTATCATTAACATCCTATGTGATAATATTAGTGTTACTTCCTTTTAGCTACCACCTTTAAACATAAACAAATGATTATCATAATTTAGTATTAGATTATTTTGTTCGACCTTAAAACCCAAAATTAGGGTAAAATTAAACAATTAATTATTGAATTATAACAACTAATTATTTGTGTGCTATAAATCCTTTATACCGTTAGTTTTTGTTTTTTAATTATTAAATATGAACCACAACTCCAAACAATTATGATTCTTCATAAATTATAGAGGATTTAATTTTCATGTATAGCCAATGGGGAGGGAAATTACAGATTAAGGAGAAGCAACAGTTAAACAAAAGTAGCACATAAGGGCAGCATTTTCAATTTCTGAATCGGAAGATTCCGAACAGTGAACATTATTTATACTTTTTTTTCAAATTCAATCATTACAAAATTGAGGTGAAGTGCAAAAGAAAAGAAGTACAAAAAATTAAAGGCAATTTGCATGATATAATAGATATAATAATTATCTGAATCCCATCCTCAATGTCCTTGCAGAAAGAGCAGAAACTCGATGAGGGAAAATAGTTGCAGCAGAATTATCGAAGCGATTGGTGATGTCTGCAAGAGGCATCCTCTTGACATGTTTCTTGTTATTGGAACATTGTGGGACGCCCTTGCTGTTACATGCTGGAGGGACATTCTCCTTGTTGCTGGCCTCCATTAATCTGTATATACAATTTGTGGGGTGCTCCTATATATATTCTAT
Source organism: Mucuna pruriens (assembly GCA_025330945.1). Taxonomy (NCBI): domain Eukaryota; kingdom Viridiplantae; phylum Streptophyta; class Magnoliopsida; order Fabales; family Fabaceae; genus Mucuna; species Mucuna pruriens. The sequence continues at coordinate 261,112 of JAENHJ010000459.1, read as the reverse complement.
TTTTTAAGGGACTACAAAGAGGGATAACTTTCAATTTTTTAGTTCGAATTGTCAACTATGCAACTTCACGAATTTGTTCATGGCGGTTTCTTGTTAATTGTCAATGGAGGGTAGAGGAAAAAAATTAAAACTTTGGGGCGCGACTGCATGGAGAATTCAAAATTTAGATTTAAGGTAAAAAAATATTATTAGGCTCTTCTTTTCCTTTTTTACGCTTTAGGTGTTACACAAAATAATACTATTAACAAATTATCTCTTTAGAATTTATTTTGAGTCAAAAGTTTGAATTTAGAATTTAATGGTGTTGGGATTTTTTATATAAAAACTCAACAAATTTATTACAAAATATACACATCTTATTGAATTGAATATTAGTATCAGGTTGTTTTGATTATCTAAAGGTCAATAAATTTATTATATTATATATATATATTTTATAATTTTTAAGATAAATTGTAATTAGAGTGCATTAACTTTTAATAAATTACAAAACATACACATCTTACTGAACATTAATATACATTGTAGTATTCATTTGTCTGTATTTTTTATTTTCTAGAATTAGATTTGTTAAAATGGTGCATTTTTTTATCAATGTAATTAATGTTGGAGGTTGAAATAGAATAATGGGGTGATGTGAGTGAAAAACTCTAAAAAAAAGTAAAAAATAAGCGGAGATATCTTCTTAATTTATTATTATTATTATAGATTATAGATAATAATATAAAGAAAACAAAAAATACATTAATCTAATTTTATGGTTTTCTTTATATAATTATTATAAAATTTAATGAAAAATATTAACTCTTAATTATTTTAATTATTTTTTATATTTTATTTATGTTAAAAATATTAGATGTGTCAAAATATTTATAAATATATTTGAAATAACACATTAATTATAAATTTGACTTAATATATGTTAGGATTTATGATTAAACAATTATATTATAGCAAATTTACTAATAAATTATATGTGTAGAATTTCCTTCTATATCATGAAGGAAGGATCAATTACATCTTTTATGCATGAATTGAGGCCTTGCTTAGATATGTGCTTACCTAGCTTTGAATAAGATCTTTTATATATAGTCTTCTCGATTCTAGTTTAGGCATAGTTTTCTCCGACTAGCATAAGGTATTACGAGTCTTTCTTTTGAAGTTTTTTTTTTCTTTTAGTATTTTGCTAAGCTATATGTGACATTCATTAATCTAGAACTTGATTTCCTTGTCCTTTGTCATCTCCTAGCGCTAGTAATTTCCAATAACGGACCTATGCTTTCCAATAAGGGTCATGCAGTCCTAAATCTCTTTCGCTTCCCTGTAGGAAAAATAAATATCAAAGATTTTGGTAGATAATCTCCAAAGATTTAATAGACTTTTTCAAATTACTGTCAACTAAGGTATTAGATTTTTTTTATTAACTTAGGAACTTAAAAAATAAAGAGATGTAAAAGAGAGGATGGAGTGGAAAAATTAGCAATAATATAACTAGGGTTTTCAAATTGGGAAGATCAAGTAAAAAAATATATACAAAAGTTTGATTTTTAAATATGCTTAAACTCGTAAACAAAGTTAATTTTAAAAAAATTAATGCAAAAAAAATGAAAGTTCAGGAGGTCCATTATTGGATAAATAAAAATCATATTTTGTAGACTCATATAGTTAAGGTAATATATAGTTATAATTCAATAATTAAATTAATAAAAATTATCTTTTATATAAAATTATTAATAAATTATGATATAAATATTTATATGATTCACATGGACACAAGAATATTGAGCTTGTAACCACACTTGTGTAATATGGCATCGACACCCTTAGACTCACCTGATTGACATCTATATATGGCACTTACTTTCATTTACACCTAGTCCTCTTCCACCCTCTTCTTCAGAGAAGAATCATGACATGGAGAATTACTTTTGTATTTTAACTTGTATCAGAATTATAGAAACTATAAATTCATAGGTTTTTTTATTGCTAAATAAATAATTAAGTAATTACATAATTAAAAACATAATTCTTCATAATAAGATAAATATTAACCATACACTCTTTAATATATTTTTACCATTAATTAAAATTAATTAAAACAGATGAAATTATAAATTAAACTCGTTAAGTAAAGAATAATATTCCATAAATTTCATTTACTTTAAACTAGTTGTGAAGAAGTAATTGAAAAAATGTAGATGAAATAATTACTTATTTGATCCTAATACGTATTGATCCCTATATCTAGAAATTATACATTTTATTCTCTATACATTCATTATTAATTTTGTTTTTATTTTTTCCATTAGTTATGTCTTAACTTTATTAGATAAAATTGTAAAAAATTTCCTAATAATTTAACAACCATTAAAAATTTATTGCTAAAGAGATAATTTATGACAATTTAACGATTGTTAATTTTTTTTATTTGATACTATTAATTTTTATTTTGTAATAATGTTGCTTAACGAAATTAAGACACATTTAATAACAAAGAGTAAAACAAAATTAAAAATACATGTAAAAAAACTAAAATGTATATTTTCAGCTATACTAAAACATAAAAACAACACAATTACATGTACCTGTAATTAAATAAAGTATAGATTAAGCTTTAGCTTTCTGGAAGAAACTTCTTTGATGCAATCTGCCACACCTACACTCAACACTTGCTGAAAACCATTTTTCACCGATATAACTTTGTTGGGTTGACATCTACACTGCCACCCACTATATTCATGCATGCCCTCTTCAACGCTAATACACTTTGAAATTTGAATTATATTTGAACTTCATCTTAATTTATAGCTTAAGCTTTTAAGAAAATTAATTATTGGCACCAATTAATACTTCTTTTATATTAAACGATCAGTACTCACATTCTTATTAACCAAATTATATACAAATGAACTTTGTCAATTTACACCATTCACTATATTTAATATACATATGGTTTATTTTCTAACAACCAATTGCCGAAATTCCTAATGTATATACTTAAGGTGTTTTATATATATATATATATTCTTAATTTCTCGTGCTGTATTGTTGAATCAGGTAGAACAGTGCATGATTGTTCATTTCATCAATAGGTACATATATTAGTTGAGAATCGTTGTACATTGCCCTATATGGGTGGACCAAAAACCAGCATCTGAATTTGACCACTTATTGCAGTAGAAAGGAATACACAGAAAATAGACATCACCCCAGAAACTCAACTAGCTTAGCTTCAAAAGGTGTCCATGGATAACGACTTTATGAAATACACAAGAAAAAGAAAAATAAAAGAAATTTCTGGACAGTTTTTCGTTTATAAGGACACTTTTTATTATTAGTTTAAATTTATTTAAAACTCTAAAAATTATGAGAAGATGTTATTAAATATGAATAAAGCTATAAAATTTTTTTTTTTTACTATTGTATTTTTTTACTGAAAAATACATGACCCTTGCTTACCAAACAGCGAAGTGGGTGTGGAAGTGTTGAGCAAGGCAAGACAATTAAAGTGCAATTAAATGTAATTGCACTTTTTTCCACCTTGTATTAGTCAAGAATAATGTTGTTGCACTAAACTAACTCTACATTTCTGTATGGTGTGACCTTTAATTGGATGGTGTTCTGCACAGGTGGTGCTGAAGAATGCCACAAGATTGTGTTCAACCAAGCCCATTGTTACCATAAATGGCAAGTTCCCAGGTCCCACCATTTATGCTAGGGAAGATGACACTGTTCTAGTTAAGGTGGTCAACCATGTCAAGTACAATGTTAATTAGCATCCACTGGTAAGTGTTCTCTGGAGTTTCTTATGATTCTAGTCTCAATCTTATGCGCCATTTATTGTTAGATTTTAATTTATCAACGTAAAAGTTTTTATATTATCGACTAATAATAAAGATAATTATTGTAAAAGTTAATATATATAATGATTTGTAAATGAATGGGTGTAAAATCTCTTTATATGATACATGCATACACACAATGTATTATTATTATGTAAACATTATTAAAATTGAACAGGCATGGGGTGAGACAATTGAGAACAGGTTGGGCTGATGGGCCAGCATACATAACCCAGTGCCCAATTCAACCGGGCCAGGCCTATGTCTACAACTTTACCCTTACAGGTCAGAGAGGCACACTTTGGTGTCATGCACATATCCTTTGGCTTAGGGCCACTGTTCATGGTGCCTTGGTCATCTTGCCCAAGCTTGGAGTTCCTTACCCTTTTCCCAAACCAAATATGGAACAAGTTATCATATTGAGTAAGTTCCACTACCTTTTCCTTATGTTTGCTAAATATTTCCCAAACCAAATGAATGTTTTTCTTTGAACCTTGATTAATAGTCTAATAGAATAGAAGCCATACTTAGTAGTTTTCACAATATTTGAATTTGGTTAAGGTGAATGGTGGAAATCAGATACTGAGGCTATAGATGACTTTACTCGACTCTATAGTTCCAATAAAATAATAATTATTGTCAATGAATAGTAAAAAGGTGTCTCAAGCTCTATAGATGAATGTAAAAAATATAGATTAGAATTAAAATTTTATTCTACTTATTCTTTTATATAATATATATATATATATATATAAGTGCTAGCTAGATCAAACACATAAGTTTTTGAGAAATAAAACAAGTTGATAGATTGTCCTACAAACAGATAGTTAGTTTAATGTCGCTTCAATTTAATATATTGTTTTACAGTGTACTTGATTGTTACATCCTAATATCTTTTTCAAGTCATAAGAACGTTTTCTATATAAGAGCTGGGGTGTATCAAAAGTTTTGAAGTAACTCACTTTTTTCAAAGTCAAACATTTATGACCTATCTACCTTGTGAGAAAGGGTGCAACATAAAAGTGAAAGTAGACAAGAAAGTGCTCAATGTATTTTTCATTAATTTAAAAATAAAATTTATCCTTTACATGAGAAAAGAAAGAAAAATATATAATCTATTTTATCTCATGTGATCAGTCCATGAAAGTATTTAATATTTCAATGCATGTTTTTCGTTAATTTTCCATTCTATAAATAACTCAAAATATATAAGATAACTCAAAATATATAAGACAACTAATTAAAACACAAAGTAGAATAAGAGCACAAACTCATATTTGTCTTTTAAGTCATTATATGACTTTCTTAATTTTAATGTTTCAAAGATAAAAGAAAGACTAAGCTCATATCTTATATTTGTCCGTGAGACGAAATAATTAACTAAGTTTTATCTTTAAGCTTTGTGTGTGTGTGAAATAGTTGAAAGTTGGATGAGATTTTGATTAAAAATATACTTGGGTTTGAACCTATAATGACTTATCTGAAAAGGATACTTGAGTAAGTTGTATGGAAAAGCAAGTAAGTTTAAAGAGAGTTAAATAAAAGAATATTTACAACAACACAACAACTTGATCTGTTAGTACAATCTTGGTTATGAAAAATTGTATGTAATTTTGAATAAAATGAACCAGTATAGTATTTATATTATTTATTTTACTTTTTATTTTGTTTTTTTATCAACTTATTTTTATTAGTAACTTGTTATTTCTTATCAACCTTTTACAAATTGTTATAATTATTTCAAGTTTAATCCTTCGTCGTTATAAACTTATTTTAAAAAAATAAACTTATCGTCTATTAAATTTTATCTTTTGTCCTAAGAAAACAAGTCATTTTAAAAATGATTTAAAATTAAAAATACGATTCAACTTCATTCCTTGTGAATATCATTTTCTTAAAAAACCAATTCAATAAAAATATTTAATTTGATTTTTTTAAAAATAAAAATTATTCTAATAATTTATTATTTTTTATTCTAAATATAAACTTATTATTAATAATAAATATTGATGTGTATGATTAAAATTTAGATTGTAGTATGATATATTTGATTTGAATTTTTTTATATAATTTAAATATTAAAAAATTAAAAATTATGTTTTATTTTTAAGTTTTAGTATTATAAAATTATATTATTATTATTATTATTATTATTATTATTATTATTATTATTATTATTATTATTATTATTATTATTATTATTATTATTATTATTATTATTATTATTATTATATTAATATCAATTCACCGGTTCAATTTTAAAAATATTGCTTTCTCTTTTCTCAACTTCTCTCTTATCAAATCATAACTGTTCAACACGCTTCACACGTTAGGAGAAATAGAGATATATGGATCCAGATTCCGTTTCTTCATTATTTTTTTTTCCTTAACTTCCTTCCGCTTATACATCCCAAAAATAAAGTCTACGATTGAACATTTTTCTTATTTAACAGTTTACAGTGTAATCGATTAATTTGTTCTGTGATTGGTCAAAAGGTGACAAGATTTATCATTATTAATTAAGATTCCGTCAATAATTGTACAGATTAAGTCAATTGACCAATCTCTAAAACCTAAATTTAAATTTAATTGTTACCATTTTACACAAATAAATAAATAAGCATTTCTATCATTTTCAAATTATAATAGAATTCTCTTTTCATTTTATTGTATCAACTTTCTGCTCCTCCCTACCATGTTTACCAACATAAGTGGTAAAACATAGCTTGCTAAAATGGAATGGACAAGAAAATGTGATGTGTGAAAATGCAGCAAATTAAACCAAAAATGGACGTACGGACATCCCACATGGTATATTCGCAAAATTTTTGCTATCCTGGTGTTAAAAAACCTATGTTTGTTATTTTTTTTAAAAATAAAACAAATCAATGTTGAAAAAGTATATAGTTCCACCAATGAGATAAAATACTGAACAATTTTCGTGGTTGACACAGAATTCATTTTTCTTTTTACACATGCGATTGGAAAGAAGTATTAGGTTAATCATAAAAAATTTTAATCATTTTTATAAAATTTATTGACATGAATAAGTAAGGTGTTCTCTCCTAAACTAAAAGAACTCAAACTATGTAGTTCGAATAAACCACTTAACTTCATAAATAAATCAAAACTATGCTAGTTAGTGAATTAATAATTTGAGCAAAATATTAACAATCTTAAAATATATATTACAAAGTTTCATAATACAATGTAGTTTTTTCTTTTTAATCTTCTCATTTATCCCTTATGCTCTGGTAATATTTTTTTTCAGAGTAATTTCTATGACAGTACTTTCTGTTTACCCTACTTGCTACCTACCTTTTAGTTTTATTTAACCTATATTTTTTTTCTTAACCAGCAAAGAAAAAAAGTGCTAGGTTACTCTAACCCTCCCATCTAATACATCACAACCTATTACATTCAGCAATAAATTTCAAATGATTCAAATACCAATCAAGATAAGTAAATAACTAGACCCCAAAACCACAACTTTCACTTATTCATGTATGTTCATTAGCAACCTTCATCAATTTAACTACATTATCGATATTTAAGTTTGTTTAAATAAATTTTTTTAAATACTTATAGGAGAAAAATACGATAAAAAAATAAAATAAATTTTTCATTAACTAAAATTAATTTATACATAAACTAATTTATAAATATTATCTTATATTAACTTTTTTAAAAATCTAATTTTTATCTTATACTTTTATCTTAATCTTATAGAAATTTAATTTATTTTTTTTCTTAGAAGTGTTTATCCACACAAATTCTTAATACATCTTCCTTAAATATCATTGACCTTATTGACCAAATAGCATACTACCATACCATAATTTTAAATTGAAACCTCCAACCATAATTATAACCGCAATATAGAAAAGTTTTTTTTGACTCACAATAATCATCATTATAGCTGCATCAACTATGATTTTCTGTAATTTCGTGTATAGTAAAAAATTGCGATGAAATTGCAACAGCAACCGCAATCTAAAATTAAACCACCAACCAAACTAAATACCTCAGATCTGCTACTACATTTTTAATCCTGCTGTTCTTTATTTCAGGAAAAGCTGAGAATGTTTTTGTTTAGAAAAATGATGGATGACATCCATATATGCTACTTGACACAATGACATTTCAAAATATAAGGAGATAAAAGAATAAGTGTAAATACGATAACTAATATGATGTGATAATAAATAAATAAATAAATAAATATTTCACCATCATTACTCTTTTATTTATGTACCTTAGTGTGGACCACGCTGCACTGTCATTTCAGTTTGATTAGGTTTGGTTTTCAAATTAACAATATAGATTTGATAAATTGCTTTCAAATACAGCTATGCATTGCTAAGGTGAATGTTGAGCTGAAATGAATTTAAAGTTGCAATCCAACCCCACTAGTTCAACATTTGGAACTTGTGATTTGTGATGACTTCATACTTTACCGCAGTTTCTACCAAATTCTAATTAATTTACACGTCCTGGTTTATATACGATTCATTTTATATACAGGTATGAGATAATCATACGATTCATTTTATATACACATTTAGTGAATTATAATTTATATACGGCGGTTTCTTAACAAAAGGCAATTTTGGTTGTGATAATTGTTTTGGGAGGCATTGTCACCCATCAAAGTGGGACACTGATTGGTTGGTCTGTCAACCATGCACGCGCAATCAATTTATTACCAAATAGGTTGCAACACATTGATGTTGAAACCTTGATCACATGCTCTATAAGAGTAAATATCAAAGAGACCTAAAGTTCTTTTCTTGAATTTTGGCTCTATACCCAAGCTTGATTATTTTTCTCTAGTGCTTTGTATCATTTTATAAGTGCTAAAAAAAATTTCATTGGGTTGCTATATTAATTATAAAATATCAGTCTAATATATTTTCTATTAATTTTTATAAAGTAAAAAGTTATAAATATTGACAAAAGATTTAATATATTTTAGATCTTATCCATATTTTGGTTGAGTGCTTTGTATTATTTTATAAGTGCTAAAAAAAATTTCATTGGGTTGCTATATTAATTATAAAATATCAGTTTAATGATATATTTATTAAAGTTCAAACTTTATGCTCCATAACAAAAAATATATCTTTTATTAATTTTTATAAAATAAAAAAGTTATAGATATTGATAAAAGATTTAATATATAGTTTTTTCATTTAAAATAAAAAAATAATTCAAAATTTATTTTAGATCTTACTCATATTTGGTTGGCTCTGTCGATTGGCTTTACTAACAATCAATCTCCACTAGAGAATTGACCCCTTTAATGGTATATCCCCTCTCAATCACAATTTTTTTTTATTTACAAGATTCAATCTTGAAATTTTACATAAAATATTTAGACTCAGTTTTATTCAAATTAACGTAATATTGTCTTTCAAGAAATTACAAAACCCAAAACCCAAAATCCTAATTAATTTGGTAACAAATTAAAAACAACACAAACCATCAACCCTACATATAACTCTATTCCTAAACGTATAGTGAAAATTTTAACCCTTTCTCAATTTTCTCCAACAAAAATGAAAAAAAAAGATAATATATTACCTAAATATTAATATTTTAGTATATGTAATGTACAATATAAATGTTTATTTTATATAACTAAAATTTATAATTTTTTTAATATATAAATTATATTATAATTAAAATTCATAATAAATAAATATTTATGAATATATAATTAATATTATAATATACAATTATTTTAAATAATTTGTTTAAAAATATTGAATTTAGAAATAAAAATGAAAATGATAAATTAAAAGAAATAAAAAATTAAGAAAAATTCATATATCAACACTCTTGTTGAAAAAAAAATTCTAAAAACACTCTTGTTGAAAATTAATTCATAAAAATATTCTTATTTAAGATAATTATTTTAATTTATATAAATACTAAATATTTTACCCTATACAATGCACATTATGAATGTTTATTTTATATAACTAAATCATATAATAAATCAATACTTTAAGATATATAAATTATATTATAATTAAAATTTGTAATAAATAAATATTTTTAATATGTAAATTATATTTCAGATTTATTATAATCAATTTATATTGCAATATAAGCGTTAATAAAGATTAAATACATAAAATAAAAGAAATACAAAATTAATAAAAATTCTTTAAAACATTTTTATTTAAGACATATTATATATATATATATATATATATATATATATATATATAAAATATTTATAAATTGTCAACTAATAAAATTATTATTCCAATTATAAAATTTTACATTTTATGAAATATAAAAACACACATTCACGCACACGTGTGTGCACTCAAAAAACATTTATAAATATACAACTAATGAAGTTATTGTCCCAACAATAAAATTCTACATTTTTATGAGATATAAAGTTGATATTTACCAATTAAACTAATTTTTAGTGGCTCCAATTTACATATACAGAAAATATTTAATGCAACATCCATAGAAAATTTTTAGTTGATTCTTCTGGTGAAAAAAGATTAGTTTTACAGCATATAATTATAAAATGTAAATATGAAGGAAAAGAAAAAGATCGTTATCAGTTATCACTATCTAGTGTGGTCTATCTGAGTGTGAGACACGCACACGCGGTACTTGATGCAGCTTAGAACACATATCTTGGATCACGAGCCATGTTTGGTGGCTTTCTGATGCATTTGAAGAGATATAACATGGTCATGGTGAGGCTCAAGCTTAGCCAGTGCCTCTATCTTTCTCTGACATCCTTTTCTCGGAGTGCACTATTGTTTTTATGTACTTTTGTCGCTGCTGCATGCATGCGGTTCTCAGCCAGCTCGTCACTCCCTATGTCCAGCTTTTCCATTATCATGTCAAGTAGTTTTCACAGTCATAATACGATAAACGCCTTCCATCACGGTACTTGTTGGAGAACATGCACTACTTGAGCATCTTGCATGCTTTCCCGCATGCGACATAAACCCTTTAAAGTAATGAGTAAGGTTATTTTCATTATCATTTTCACAATCATTTTTATAATAAGCTGGAGTGAGATCAGAAGAAAAGATATAGAAAGATATAAAATTATAAAATGTGTGATATCATATAGAACGATAAAGAAAATATTAAGAAAAGTATAACATTATTGAAAATTCGTACTAACAATGTAGGTTGGATTGTTTTCCTTATATGAGAATTTCAGTGATGAATAGTTTACAAAGTACATTTATAAATACTTTTTGAATGTTAATTTTTTTTTCAACCAATAAATATTTAATTCTTCACAACTCGTTTACGCACCTACATACAGCCCAAGATCCACAGGTCACCATCTCTAACATGCTGGTCTTCTTATAGGCAAGAGATATAGAGTATTCCTTTATATTTTTTCAGGATGTGGTTACTTAGTGTATTTTGCTTATATATAATTACATATTATTGGCTTATGCGTGACAACATAAAGTAAGATCCTGGACTGTTTATTGTTGGTTCTCTAATGATTGGTGTAAGTATATATATATATTAACATTAAACTTGTTTAAAATTTTTGTTATATGTTAAAAATTTAATATAAACATTTTATTTTATATATTTAGTTATAGTAATTAAATTATGTTTGCTACAAATGATTACATTAAAATTAAAATTATATGTATATATAATTTATAAGATCTTTTATATTTAAAATAAATTAAGTGATTTCGTACTATATACAATAAAAAAGAATTATATACTTGAAAAAAATTAAATTTACATATTTTTTTATATAAAATATAACAAATATAAACTCAAATGTGTTATGATGTTGCGATTTTTTTCATTTGTGTTGAAAAAATATTAAAATGAACAGTTTATACAAAATTTTTTCTATATATTTTATTATTTAATTAAATAATATATACATGTTTTGACTTTATATTTATTGCATGTAACATACTTATTTTTGTTCACTAACTATATATGTATTACATCATTGTTACATTTGTATAAGCTTATTTTAGCAATTATACACTCAGTTAATTTTAAGTACAAATTTTCAAATAACATTATGTGTAAAAATTAACTTTTTAATATCTTTTATCTAAACAAAAATCACATGACTAGAAACCCATGTTTACTTAAAATAAACTTTATAAATTCACATTGATTCAAAATCAATTTTATAAATGCATATCTAAACATGCATATGGTAGTTCAAAAGAAGGAAAAAATGTGAAACATTTTAATAAAGGGAAGAAAAGAAAAAAAAAGACATTAATTGATTTAATTCAAGAGAAATAAAAAAAAGGAAAGAGAAAAAATATCAACTTTTTTATTTATGAGAGGAGAGGGAAAATGTGAATAATATATCGTTGTACTTTTAATAATCATAATAATAATAATAAAAATAAAATATGATAAATAAAATAAATTTTGAGAAGAATTTAATCTGTATAATCAAGAAATTATAAACTACTAGCATTTATTTTGATAAATTTTTTCATAAATACTTATAAGAAGAATTTTTTTAAAAATAAAATGTTTTTTATAAGTTAAAATAACTTAAGCATAATTTAAAAATAAGTTTTTTTTAAGAAGTTAATGAGAAAGTTTATATAAATTAACTTATGGAGAAATTTCTTTTATTTTTTCTTTTTATTTTTTCTTTCTATAAGTGTTTGTGAAGATATTTACCCAAATAAACTCACTCATTTTTTTTAAATAATATTGAAAGAGAGATAAAAAAAACCATAGGAGAAGAGAAATTTAACTCGCTACTTTTCCCTCCCACTCCTTCCAAAATTCTGAACTAAAGAAGGTTAAATTAAAAAAAATTCCATATCCAATTACCAAGCCTCCAACTAAACACACTATAAAAGATGTTTAAGCTTTAGAAAAATAGTTAGAATCTAAACAAAGTATATTTATACTTATATTGAGAGGTTGTTTTAAGTAGCTTAAAAAGGTTATAACTATATATACTTATCTTTTAAACTTAAAGTATCTTTTTATTGTAGTAACAAAAACATAGTTTCTACTTTATATAAAATCTTTAAAAGTAAATGATACATTTTAAAATTTATTTTTATAAGAACATAAAAAAAGCATTAAGTTGAAATAAACATGAGTTAAAGTGCTCAATTAATAAAAGATCACCTTTGAAAACGTTAATATGCCATTTAAAGATAATGTTAGCTGTGGGTGTATTAATGCCTACATTTTTTTTTTCATTAACAATTTAATTATATTTTGAACTATCATGCAATTTTTTTTTTAAAGTGAACTATCAAAACCAACATTACTACAAAAGTTGAGAAAAATTATTGTTCATCACAGTTAGGGGATGTCAACTGGGTGGGGTGGGTACTGGCCTGTATCGCTGAATAAATATTTGTGAGATATTCATGATATTTGTATCTTTGTAGGTATTCATTAGGCAAATATTTATAGATTTTTTAATATCTGTTGTATTTGTGGATTTTTTTAAAAAATTTAAAATATTTTTAAAAAACACTTTAATCATAAATTTTAATTGTTGTTGACAATTTTTAAAATTGTTTAAAGAAAAAAAACTAAAACTATTTAAATATTCTACATAATTACTTTTTTAAATTTAAATAATAAAATACTTTAATCAAATTAAATGAAATAAAAGTCAATAAACTAAAAGAATTTAATTCCATAAATCTAACAAAAAAATTGATGAGATACAATAACTCAATTTTAAAGGTCTAAACAAAAATAAATAAATTAAAATATTTCAATTTTACAAATACAAGTAAAACAATAAAAGTTAAATTAGGATACATTATAATTATATATATATATATATGTATATATATAATATTCAGGTAATTTAATATCAACATATATTCGCAAGTATAGTTTCTATCATACCTGCCCACCCTATTAACAAGTAGATAAAAATAATACTCGTATATGCTATTCCATGTACCTGTTAAAACTACCAATTTTTTACTTGATGCAGATTTTATTTGTGGATATCTATGTGTACGGATTTTTTTTCATTTCTAATAAAAAGTATGCAAATTAAACTACATTCAAAATGCAGTCTATGTAAAATGTTTAACAAAATATCTTAATATAATTATATTTAACATATTTTTTAACCATAATCTCCGTAAAAATTGACCATTTGTATTGTTGATCTTAATAAAATATGCACGTACTATACTAAAATTATTATCTGTATTAAAAAGTTTATAATAAATTATAAATTAATATAATTTTTTTAACATATCTTTTATGTATTTAATTTTTTTTCATATTTAAATGAATTCATGCATCGGACAAATATTATATTTAATTAATGGTAAAATAAATTGAGTTTTGTTTTTGTGATTCATGATTTAATTTGAGTCTATTTGTCTTGCAATAATTTAAAAGATAAGTCGAATGTTTTTAATTGGTACATATTTTTTAAATTTGAAGTTATATACAGGGAAGATACATTAAGTTATTGGAAGGGTAATTTTAAAATAATTAATTTTGAAGACAATGAAAAATGATTTTACACATTTAATTATAAATAGTTATGCTTCTACAATAATTATTTTAAAATTATACTAACAGTAATTAAATCACAATGTAAATTATTTTAGGATTAACACTTTCGTTGTTATTTTTTAATCTAATAATTAAAAATAAGTCTATAATTAAAATCATTAGATTAAAAAATAATTCTTTTATAATATTATTTTTTTTTCTCTTTTCACATTAATGATCTTATGATACATAAATTTCTCTTAACTTTTCATATATATATATATATATATATATTTATTTATTTATTTAAAAATAACTTCACTTTTTATATTTTTTTAAAAGAAATAAATAAATACGTAAGTACAGTGTACGCGTGAACTTAATTGGTCTATTGTTGTAACAAAAGAATGCTAGCCATATTTTTTTAAACATTTTCTTTGAAATATTTTTTATATTATTAATTAAAATTTATTAAAAATTATAAAATTTTGTAAGATTAAATATCATTTAACGTGTTCCTATACTAGTTGGTAGGTTCCGATGGAGTTAATTAGAAGGAGCGAATTAATGACAGTGTTTTATAATCAACCTATTAACAGTGCTAAATTGTCTGATTGTCAAACTGGGCTTCTGTCATTATTAATGAACATTCATTACCAAATAAAATAAAATTAAAGATCAATATACATTACAAGCATTTGAGTGAAAGAAAGCTTATAGCTAATGTTACAAAACTAATGTGAAGTTTAGCATGTCAATATTTCTTTTCTTCCACGTCAAAATTTATCACTAATGCTTTCACACTATAGAGATTACCAATTAATTTGCTTCTCTTAAAATAAAGAATTTTCTGTACCCACAATGAGGAAGAGAATCATGACAAGGGCTACAAAAATTCAGGCAGTACTAATACTGTTGCAATCTAATTATACCTGGCTAAAATTATTGTAAGAAGAGAGATTAAATTATTTAAAAGTAATTATCATTATTTTTCATCTTTCAACTTTTATTTTTGATATTGTTATGCACTCACTTCTTTCATTTCACTTTCATCTTTTATTTTTTTATTCTTTTCACAACATTTATTATATATATAATGGTTGTAGTACAAATTTTACAACAAAATAATAAAAGAAAAAGAACCATAAAATATAATAAATGATGTGATAGATGAAAAGATAAATTTAGAAAATGATATTGTATAAATTATTGTATGAATGATATACTTTTTTCTTTTATCTTTCTTCTCATCCTATCCTAAAACAATGTGTATGTTATTTTTCCATTTTTTTTTGTCAAAATACAAATTTTTTCCTTAGAAATGAGTTTTTATTTGAAGTTGGTAGCATTGTTATACTTTTTTTTGTAATTAAACAAGTTAGCAAGCAAATAAAGAGAGAAAGAATAATTAAAGCAGAAAATAAAAGTAATCGAATTGAAAAAGGACAAGAAAAGAAAGTCTTTCTGTGTTGCTTTCGCCAGTTCTGTACCATATATGCCTTATCCAACTTTTTATCTCGCCCTCATCATGCTCATCATTCTAGTCATAGCCGTGATGCAACTCCATGTGATTTGACTTAGCTCTAAAGGAACATGCATTTACCTTTTCTCATGTAATTAACTAATTATTACGATCCAAATAAAAATGATCAATGAATTAATCAAGGGTAATAAAGAATAGAGGGAAAAAAATATGCATGATAAAGAAAAGGAAGAGTAATATAAAAAATTAGAAAAAGGAAAGACAACTTGGTATCTACAACACCACGAGCCTCCATTAGCAGAGCAACAAGCGCCAAAGAGATCATAATTTTAATCACAACGTCAAAATTTTTACGGTCATCACAATTACATCATAATATTAATTACAACTATATCAATTATATTTATTTATAATTTTTATAATATTAAATATCACGAAAAAAATTGTAATTGTGATCGTATTGCATGAACCTGTATCAGAATTTTAAACTTTAATAATGCAGTTTTTCTTTTCTTTCTTTCAACTCTCCTTTACCTTAGTCATCTTTAGACTCCAAGGAACCATCTTGCACGTGTCATGGCAGAAACACTTGGGTGGCTGCTGATTATCCAATTAAGAGCCTATAGGAGGCAGAACTTCCCTGTATACCTAAAAGGATTTGTAGCATGTCCACAGCCATCTCATCATAACCTCAATATATACCTCTTACATTATGAGCTAATAGATTAATGGATGCAAAATTATTTAATTATAATTTTAAATTTAAATTATAAGTATATAATTATATTGAATATTTAGATAAAATATTAGATTGTTTATAATAATTTTATCTTATTCGAACATAAATATTTTTAATATAAAATATATGTAATATATATAATGTATGAGATGAGAAAAACATTTATAATGAGAAAGTAAAAAACTAAATATAGATCATATGATCATATATAAAAAGTTAAAATTAAATATTATTTAACGTTGATATGAACATTTAAAAATATATATTTTTTCATCCATACCTTTAATATATTATTATATAATTTATATTTATTTTTCTCATTCTTTCCTTATAAAACTCTTCTCCTTTGATTTTATATATATAAAAAGAATCGTGTGTTTTCCACAGTTATCTTATCTTATCCTTGAATTTGTATATTTTGCTTTTTATACTTACATCCAAAGGAAAAGATGGAGAATAAAAGAATTATGGAAATTTCCTATCTTTTAACTATAAGCGGCTAGAAGAAAATAGATTAAAGGAGTGTATGTAGGACATTTTGTTTCTCCCGTTGCCTAATCTATGTTGGCGTAAAGTAGATGCAATGTATGAGAGAATTTAAGGGTTGAAATTAATACACTGAATAAGGTTTTATATTCAAGACCTAGACATCAACCTTGTTGGGTGCAGGTCCTGATTCTTGATTTTTTTTATCCTCATGATGAAATAATACATAACGGTGTTTTATATACAAATATTTAATAATATAAATATATTTACAAATCAACTTAGTTCAATAAAAAAAAAAACTGAATAAACTAAAAACCAAATAAACTGAAAATAAAAAAATTTTATTGGATTGAATTAAATTTTATATTTTATTTTAAAGACTGAATCCAATTCAAACTGAACTTATGCGTATATATTTTTATTTATAAATTTATGGTATCAATTGCGTGTTTATATTTTTATTTTTTATATGTTTACAAAATTTCCATAACTTATACTTATTTATAAAAAATATTTAATTTAAGACATTTTTTATAATTATCAAGTAAGGTTTAGTTGTATATATTTGAAGTGTTATATTATTATTAACTGCATAATGACTTATAAATAAGATATTTGATATTTTGAATTATTTTTATTAATTTTATTATATATCTTATCATTTATTTACTATTTTCTCTTAAAAAATAAGATTAAAAAATTAAAAATCTATACAAATCGCTTTAAATCTTGAGATGGAAAACAAAATATATAAATTATCGTGTTTTTACAAATATTCTGGGATAAAAAATCCCTACCAATAACACTAGGAGATAGAATTATACATGTTTTTTTTAATGAAAACATAAATTATATATTTTTTATTTTATCTAAATATTCTTTCTTTCTTTAAAATATATAAATACAATAGGGTAACCAATAAATTCTTATAACGATAATATATAATCATAAAAAATTTTACTATATAAAAGAAACCCAAAAAAATAACTTTGTGATGATCCACTATATAATTGAATGGTTAGCGAAATAGAAAATTAAAAATATTATAAAATTGAGAGTTTAAAAGCATTGAGTCTTAGAAACTTACGCAACAAATTATTCTCATTAAGAAATAAAAAAATATGTAAATGGATTAATTAGTTAAATTTTTTTCCTCTTTAAAGTAATATAAAATTATTTTACGTCCCCCTCAACTTTGTGGATTGTAGCCTCTCTAGCGTAGGCCCTGACTACCTCTAGCTGGGTGCAGTGAATGAGCTAGTCATAACAATATAACGAATTAAAGTTTAAATATATATTTAACGAGTTATTTATATTTCATATTTGATTGTGTCTTAAAGAAAATTATATTTGAAAATTGACATATATTTGACAAGAAAAAGAAAATACAAAACCTAAACTTATTTATCTGAACATCAGACTTTTTTTTAAGGTGTTATACAACATTTTTGAAAGTTTAATTTAACTTTATATAAAAATATATCTTATAGGATATTATTTTTAATTAATTAAAAAAATTCATCACTTCACTTACTATTCTTGTTTATATCGAGGGAAAATCCAGTGATATGACATCAACGTGAAACAATGGCTTATCTAATTGGACTTTTTCTCCACTTAGTCACTATATTACGCTACTCAAAACACTTTCTATATGTTAGGTAACATTCCTAATATTAATAAATAAACATTATGTATGGTCTATATATACAGCTAGTGCTCGACTAAGTTAATGTGTGATTTGACTATTTTCTAATTTTACCAAATCTAATTTTATTGACAAAAATATATAAATGATAAGTTTCTAAATTTTACTCTCAGAAACAAGGAAAACTGTTACACCCTCACTGTCAATTTTTCTTCGGACAAAATTTAAATTAAGTTCATCATATATTTGAATCAAAATACAATATGATACTTTTTTGGTACTAAATAGCTTCTATTAAATTGATAAATTAAAAAATGCTAACCAATGACCTTATTGGTTAAGAAAATAATAAAGAAATTATTAAAAGTATTTATTATATTAAAAGTATACAAAAATCATTTAACAAACTCCTTAACTTGGTCTACTACTGCCTAAGCTAGTTAGTGACGTGTGAGTAAATTGCACCAGATATTAAGTTCAATTTTATTATTACTATTATAAAAAAAAAAAAAAAAAACTCTAACTGATTTGCAAGATTCTTAGACTAAAAGGTCTATCTGCCATTATTTATTTGAAAGATTGTCTCGTTTTCTTTTTCTTCACTCGACTTCTCCATGTCTCAATCACAAACACAATAAGTATCACAAATTACAGTCCATTTAACTACTTCAATTCTATCTTTATTTTTATATATCAAATCAATTAACATGTAACTATCGTGCATGTTGAATTATTGAAAGCTTGAAAATTAAAAATTAGTTTGATCAAACATTAACATGATTGATATTTTCATCATATGCTTAAAACTTTCTGTAATAAGAAAATAAAATAGTTGGAATTCTCATGGATTGATAATAATTCAAGAATGTTTCTCATATTACTCACTCTTGCACTGTACATAACTAGGATATTACTACCCTGTTTACCCATCTCATTCACACCTAAAATCTTTCTTTACAATACGTATAACTCGTAAACAAATATAACATAAAAATAAATAGGCATAAGAAAAAGGTACACTCAACTTTCATAACAAATCATTCTCCTCGAAAGAATCCTTGTGCTCAAGTTCTATGCATATATATATTTTAACAATATTTACAAAATATTTATTAAATATATATTTATTAAATGTTGATAAAGATATACAAAATATTATTAATAAAAATATATATTAATAATTTTTTATAAATATAATTAATAAAATATTATAAAAAATTAGATATGTAATGTCAGTTAGGAAAGTTTATTGTGTTCTGTCAAAAAAAAAAAAGTTTATTGTGGAACACCAAATTAGCAGCCTCGTACAAATCTAGGTAGCTTTCCACTAATTAATTAACCAAGTTTTCAAACGCGTGCTCTTCTTTTTTAGCTTATGAATGTTCGAGACAAAACTGAAAATCATAATCGGGGTTCTATTTGGTCAATATATAAACCTCTTTTTTCGTAGATTCCATTTTGTCTGCATCCATATAGACCTTTTTTCTCCATCAAGTATACAGTCTCATTGATCTATCCCCACCCTTTGCTCTTGTCTAAAGAAATAATGATTACAGAGCAATATTATTGAATAAAGCACCTCTAGATTTATAATTGCTAGATATTCAGCCAATATATATTAATAATGAACCAACTATTGTCATCCTATGTTTTTTGTCCGATTGAAAAAAATTGACCAAATTTGGCCATTGCTTGCATGCTACTATACCCCACTTCAGATAGTTTAACAAAGAAAAAAAATTTGTAAGAGAATACAATTATATAAATGGTAAAATTCTCGTTTCACTTATTTAACGTGGTTATAAATTTATACTCAAATTTAAGATTAATGATTAAATTAAAAAAGTTTTAAGTCAATTAATTTATTCCTTCGATGATGATAATTAATCACACAAGTTATTATAACTGCAATCATTTATCTCTCTTACATCAAATTAGAACAAAAATTAAGTCCAAAGAAAAACTTCAATGTTATATGTATAATATTTTCTTCCACTGAATCCTCTCTCACTAAATAATGGGCGCTACTATAGCTATCTCATCCACGCCTAGTTAAAATCTTCTTTAGCTAATTGTCAAATAGAAATAACAGAAAAAAAGCATGAATCTACACCCTATTTTCCTAGCAATAATAAACATTATAAGAAAAATATTTTTTAGCAATCGAAATTAGCGATCGATTTTCACAGTTGTTAAATAGAGATGAAATTAATGACCGAATAGGATTTTTTTAAAAAAAATTAACGATAAAAAAAAATAAAAAAAATAAAAAATATATTAACGCCAAAATAGCGACCGAAATTCAGAAAAATAAAAAAATAAAAAATACATTAACGACCGATTTAGTGACCAATTTTTAAAAATAAAAAAAATAAAAAAATATATTAGCAACTAAAAATAAAATGAAAAAAAATTAAAAATTTAGTGACCGAATTAGCGACCAATTTTCAAATTTTCGAATTTTTTTCCCTCCAATTTTTTCCTTTCTTTTTCCTTCTCCCTCCCTTATTTAAACACTCCTCCTCTCCTCGCCGCCGCCACTGCCGTCGCTTCCTATCCCTTCCTTCCTCTTCTCCTCTTTATTCTTCACTCTCCTCTCTTCCTCCACAACCACCACCACCACCTTCCTTCCACTCCTTTCTCTCCTCCCTTCCCTCCCTTTCCTCTCCTTTCTCCCACTCTTTTTCCTTCTCCCTCACTCCCTCTTCCCTCCCCCCTCCCCTGACTACCAACAATCTACCATCACCTTCTTTGCACTTCTTTCTCTCCTCCCTTCCCTCCCTCCCACTTGTCCCTTTCCTCTTCTTTCTCCCTCTCTTTTCCCCCCTCTCCTAACCACCAACAATCTACCACCAACATCCAATTATTTAAAAAAAAAAAAAGACCAATTTAGCGACCAAATTATTTAAAAAAAACTAAAAGTAATAACCGAATTAGCGACAGATTTTTAATATATAAATAATTAAAAATAAAAAATAGGTCAGGGATTATTTTAATAAAATAAAATAACGACTGATTTAGTGACCGAATTTTGAGAGCCACCGAATATATTTCGATCGTAAAATGTTTAGCGGCTTGACTTTTCGCGACAGAAAGAAATCGGTCGTTACTTCCGTCTCTAAGTCATTTAGCGACCGAAATATAATTTTAGTGACCGATTTTCCAACTTTAGAGACCGATATTTTCGGTCGCTAAACATGAAGTTTTTTGTAGTGAAATTTTATTATATTTCAAAGAGTAAAAACCTTATAATTTCCCGTTATTCAATCCAACAGGTTAGTTTTGAAATAAATTTATTGTGCTTCCAAGTATGTAGTACGCAATCCATCAAGTCAAGTTTGAGAGAAATGTTAAAGCTATCTCTCATTGAAAAGAAAATGATAAATCAAAATTTTATATATTAATGTTAATGATTTTTTTTGTCAAAATTTCATTGTTTTTAATATTTATCATACATATTTTATTATTCTCTAAATTTAATGCAATTTAGGATTATAAGAAAAAAAGAAAAAATTTAATAAAAATTGAAATTTTTTATTCAAAAAGAGAAAACTTACATAAGATCAATACAACTATAGTTTTCGCTTAACATTTCCATATCACTCTAGAACAAACTAGCATAGCCATGATCTACTTATGCACGCTCGTACTCATCCTAGTCATTCAGCATGGTCGTGTCCAATCACAACATGTCCATACACTAACATAAAAGATATGTAGCACCATTGTGCTCCATTTAACATAGTCGTGCACCACTCACAGATAAAACTAGTACAATTGTGCTTCACTCTACACGTCTATGCAAGCCCACCAAAGAGGTCCATTTTCCATAATATAAAAGGGAGCAAGCATGAAGCAGAGGAGATTATATCATTCTTTCTATAGGTGTAGTCTCTTCTTCTCTCTATCTTCTTATATATTCTCCAGTTTTGAAGCTTTCGAAGAGTATTGAAATTGTAGCAAGGCTAAGGTGTAGTGCAGCAAAGGAATGGAGTTCCCAATCCCTATAGATTCTTTTTCTCCTATTTTTTTTTGTATTATTTAGCTTGTTTTGCTATCTGCTTGGACATAAGTAGCTAAATCTCTTTTGAGAAATATGGTGTAAGTTAATCCCTTAATCCTAATATTGAATGCAGTTTTCTATCTCTCCTTTCCCCTCTGATTAAATTATTTTATTGTTTTACTATAACTTTGAAGTAGTGACTACCCTTTGTATGATTAAATAAACTAATTAGTATACGAGTACCATAATTAATTGGTATACTTATAAAATAATGAGATTTAAGAAAATTGTATGACTAAACGTTTTTCTTAAATTTCTAATTTAGTTATTTATTAATCAACCTCTATAGTCTTAGTGCTTGCTTGAATATGCGTATTTTTATATGACCAATTAGGAACCAACTCAAAGAATATCAGAAATACATCGAGGTCCATTAATAGAATTAAGAGGTAAATTCAATAACAAGGAGAGAGTGGATTTAGGAAATTCCATATAGATAGGATTAAGAGAAAATAAGATAAGCAAAATCATAATCCTTAATTCAATATAAGTTTATATTTCTCTATCTGTTTTTATTTATCTTTGCGTACTTTATTTGTCTTTATCATTATTTTTGTTGGACAACTCCTTTTCAAAATCATATTTATTTATTTAAATTATATAAGAATTTTTGGAAATTAGTAATTACACACACTAGTCCCTTAGGTATGATATCTAGACTCATGTCCTCAATTTTATTGCAATAAGATATGCTTACCCATAACCACATTCTAAATCACATCAAGTTCTTGCAAATGAGAAACTTGTGTTATTTAGAAAGATTAAATAAAAACTTGTAATATTTAAAAGGACTAAAATAAAAATTATACATAATAAATATAAATTATAATAAAATTTATTATAATTATAAGAATTAAAAACATATTTAAATTATAGATCAACTATTGCATTTCATATACCAAGAAAAACTATTGCATTTCAACTTCTAATTAATTAAGTGTTAAATTAGTTTTATAGTTATAAATAAATACGTCTTGCTATGCATTAGTTATAGGATAATGGATAAGGAATAAAAATAAAAAGAACCTATTAAGCAGGGTAATTTTTTTACATATCATATGTATTTAATATGAAATAATTTTATTTATATTGAATAGGATTATTATGACGGATGAAAATTTTCTTTCAAATATTTAATATAATTATATAATCATTTAAATTCAAAATCATTAGTCAAATTATATTAGTGAAATTATAATACCTCACGCCAATTTATTCACCCATTCTTGGTGGAAAAGAATAAAAGTAGTATTACTCCTAGTACATTTTTACTGTAATTCTTAATATAGTTTACTTGTTAACTATTACCTTATAAGAGACATGTAAAGATAATTTTATATACATCAAATATTAATATCATTAATATGTTATAAGAAAATGACAAGAATATCACTTAAATTTAAAGATGTTAATTCATCATCACATGTGGCTTATGGGGTGTTTTGTTACTCGTTATCATATGGAATCGAATAAATTTAGATAATTTTTTTATTAAGTATTTATAGTATTGTTTAAATAAAAAAAAGAAATGTGTATTATATTTTAATTTTGAAGGTAAATATTTTAAAAAGAAAATTATGTACTAAAAAAATAGGTTTAAATATGTTTTTAATCCCTATTAAATAAATGATTTTTTATTTTAGTTCCTATAATTCTTTTTTATCAATTTCCATCCTTCTAAAATTGAATTTTGTTTTTGTTCTTACTTATTATGTAACACTTGTTAGTCACATATATTTTTATTATAGGTTATACCTACTAGTGTATTTGATATCATGTCAACATATGACATATTCAAAAAAAATTTAGATCCCTAAAATAAATGTTATTTATCTATCTTAAAATGAAAATTAGGGACTAAAAATAGACATTTTAAATTTTAGAGAAATGAAAATCAAATAAAAATATTTTATTGGAACCAAAACCAAAATTTGCTTATTTTATAGGGACTAAAATGAGTTATTATAAATTTTCGAAAGATGAAAACCGATCAAAAAATTTTACATAAACTAAAATCAAAACCTACTTATTTTACAAGAACTAAAAGCATATTTTAAAAAAAAATTATGTAACATGTTACAAGTATCTAAAACTTTTGCTACAGTAATTTTAGTAGCAAAAGATTTAAATAATTTTGTCTGAAGTCTTAAATTTAAACTCTATTTGCATGCAGTTATTATATATATATATATATATATATTAAGAAAATCACATGTCTAGTCTAACTTATAAAAAGCGGTTAAATGGTATTATAATGTTAAGAACCTTAAAGATAATTTATGGTCTAATTGTTGGTTTGTCCCAAAATATGTGCAACAACCAGATAGTATTATATTGTAGGCAATATATATACAAGTAACTCGCAGATTGAATTGCTGGTCAGTGAATACATGAAGAAAGTTTCCATATAATCTGTTACTATGTTTTTTCTTTTCCCTTTCCTTTTGTTTGTTTCTGTCTCCATTACCGAAAAAGGTATCAGCAGGCTGTTACATGTTCTTTTTAGAGGAATCACTCATTTCTTAACATAGAGGGAAGGAACAAACAAAATGTTACATGTCATTGTCATCAAAGCCTTCACAGGCGTGGGTGGAAGAGATGGCCATTGATAGTTACATGTGTCTCTTTCATGAACTTGATAATCATAGCTCATCACTAGCAACGTGTGGTTATATATTGGAGTTACCAAAGAGGTTAAAGAGTACATGCATTAGAAGAGATAATTCAGGTACAAAACCGATATAGTATGGTTCACTTATAATTATTATGTCCTTTATATATGTGGTAGGAAATTCTATCTCAAAGTCTGAGGGTTGAACCATATCTTTTAAAAGAAAAAAAAAAAAGCAACTCTTTAAATAAATTTCAATACTTAAAAATATTAAATTAGTTTCTTAACTCTCGATGGTAAAAGCTGAGTTAAAACTCCAAAGAGATATATATAACTGCAAGAGGGCATTGTGACATGGTCTCTTAACATTTGTGGGGCTAAAAGCTACCAAAAGATCTTTAATTTCTTCTCTGACCTGACCTTGCCATGCTTTGCAGAAGCATCTACGAGCTTTTTCAATAGGCCAAGGTACCTTTTTCCCCTCACTTTGTGTCCATCAACTCTTTGTTGCAACCTTTTCAATCATGTGATATTCTCTCGCCTCAAAGTTGAAGAAATTAATAGTTCAATGTTTTCTAGTAGTTTGTGCTTTTACCCTCCTAGTACAACCAGTTCAAGTTGAAAAAAAATATGCATGTTAATTATTCTTCAAATTTTGAGTTCCCATGTAGAGAACATGATATCATCATTTAACTTATCACCAATCTACTGATTTCAATTTACCAAGTCCCTTTTACTCTCTGTACATAAAGGGCAGATAGATATGATTACCATAGGTCACATAAAGAAGCATGAATAATTAAGGTTTTTGTTTGTATATATTCATTCATATGGCTTTGTGAGTGGGTAAAAGGAATCTGAAAGATTGCAATGGCAGGTGTAGGCTTTTTGGGACCAGCTGCAGTGGCAGAATAGTCACAATTCAAAGGTTGTGGATAACTGCAGCAGATGAAGGACTGCAGGCAATTATAGTTAAGAGCAAAGCAAAGTTGTCTACTTAAAGAAAACCTATGAGAAAACAAACCGTTGTAAGAAAAAAAGAAGAGAGCCACAGATAGGAAAAAAAAAAGTGGATTTCAGAGGGAATCAGCATCAATCATTAAGCCCTATACAAAGTGCACATGACTCACAACAACAAAACTTGATCAGCACACACAACTCATTTTCAACTATCCCAAAATCAACCTCAATATGCTGAAGGCATAACTTCAAGTTCCCACCAAATAGAACCACCTGCTTTGAACCAAGCCATATAACACACAAAGCACAATAGAGGAGGAACAATCACAAGAAGCATGAGGAGCAGTGTAGGAGATATTGTTCAGGTAGAAGGAGGGCACATTGTTAGGTCCACAGGTAAAAAAGATCGCCATAGCAAGGTTTACACTTCAAAAGGGCCACGCGATCGTAGGGTTAGACTCTCAGCACACACAGCCATTGAGTTCTATGATGTTCAAGACAGACTTGGCTATGACAGACCAAGCAAGGCTGTTGACTGGCTCATCAAGAAGGCAAAATCTTCCATTGACAAGCTTGCTGAGCTTCCTCCATGGCATCCAACTACTCATGAGGAAGAGCAGAATGATGCTGCAGATTCAACTGGAATCACAGCCATCACACAACAACAACAACAATCAGAGTCTTGTGGTTACAACTTTCAGCTACAAAGGCAATATGGGACTTTCATTTCACCCCATGTTGACACTGACCCCATGGCTTTGTTTCCCACAACTTCTGCCACTTCCTCCATCAATTTTCAAACCAACAACTTCTCGGAAGATCTTGGCCTATCTCTCCATTGTTTCCAAGAACACCCCGGCCTCATTCATTGGCAGTCACAACAAGCAGGTGCAAATCAAACACCTCCTCCAAATGAACACCAAATCCAAACCCTTTTTTCTGGCTCAACCCCAGTTGGGCTTGAGAATCATTATCAAAGAACTGTGACTTGGAACGATGAAGCAACAACCGAAGATCATGTGAACAGATTGGGGTTCATGCTCAACTCACAGCCATTTATAGGCCATGGTTCTGCTTCAGCTTATGCTCAAAGTGGGACCATTCAGTCCAGTTTTTCATTTCCAATGACTTCCTCTGAGCATAACAGGTCCCAACCTTCCATCTTTGGCAGCAGGTTTGCGTCTGATGGATTAGCTGGGTTCTCTATTCTAGATAGAATTCAAGGTATGGAAGAGAACCATGGAGTCACTCCCACTAGGTCATCTTTTGCTTCTCCTAGTTCTATCCACTGAACGCACAACAAGAACTGAGCAATGTTGTAGTCTTCCTATCAGGTATTGCACCGGTAATACAGTAATGTTATATCTTCCTACAAATCTTACTACTTTACAAAGAATGTATTAAATAAAAAAAATAAATGCATTTTTAATGTCTTGAAATTATAAAACACATTCAATATACTTACCATTCAAAAGAAGTAGGAAGACTAGTTGGAAGATGTTGTATGCTTTTAGAATTATTCCTTGTACTATTAGCACATAGTTATGAACAAATAATAAAAAGTAGGCAAAGCAATTTCCCATGCAAATCAAGTAACAAAACTATCCCTCCCTGTCATTTTCAAATTATAATAGAATTCTCTTTTCATTTTATTATCTCAACTTTCTGCTCCTCCCTACCATGATTACCAACATAAGTGGTAAACATAGCTTGCTAAAAAGGAATGGGTAAAATAATGTCGTGTGAATACAGTAAACCAAAAATGGACGAATGCAGATCCCAAACGACATATAATGGCCAGAAGTTCATTCTTTCCCTCCAAGACTCGTGATGTAATTTGTTGCTCATTCCCTTTTGCAAAAGTTTTACCATCTTGTGTCAAAAGGGGCCTTTGTTTATTCTTCTTTTTCAAAATGGAACCAAATGAATGTTGGAAAAGTATATAGTTCCACCAAACAGATAAAGTGCTAAACCATTTTCATGGTTGACATATCTGAACACTCCCTTCTGATTAACTTGCTGAATTCATATATATATATATATATATAATGCAAGGATATAATTGTAAATGAATATTTTGGTCAATTACCAAAACTTCTAATTTCTTTTAAAAAATCTGTTGGGACCATAAATAAATTGTTTTTTCTCAGTAAAATTTTCATCATACATCGAATATTTAACTACATGTACAAGGAATACGAATAAATGTCATTATACCCACCACATGAAATTCATATATAATCTCCGGTTAAATTAAAAAAATTGCACTGAAGTACTGGACCCACCATTATATTGTTTGGATGGGATGGGAGCTTCAGAAATAAACCAAGATAGTTTTTATTTAATCTTCTCATTTACCCCTTATACTCTTCTTTTCATGATCAGTGTAATTTCTATGTCAACTTTTCGTTTACAGTCTAATTTGAAGATACTTAATTGCTACCTACTTGTCTTGGTTTTGTTTAACTATGCCTTTTTTTTTTCTTAACCAGCAAAAGAAATTAACTATACATTAAAAAAAGTACAAAGGTTTACTCTAACCCTCACATCCAGCTAACACATCACAACCTGTTACATTGAGCAATAAAATTATTTCTAAGGATTTAATACTAATCAAGATAAGTAACTAAACCCCACAACCATAACTTTCACTGATTCATGCATGTCCATAAGCTAGCGACCTTGATTAGTTCAACTAAATTATCAATATCTAGTGCATCTTCCTTAAATATCAAGGACCTTATTGACCAGATAGCAAACATCCATGGTTTTAAATTGTGTTCCACAAGTGCAATTGTTGTTGCAACATAAAAGTTTATTAGCTCAAGGATTATCACAGAACCGCAATTGCAATTTAAAATCATACAAAATACCTCAGAGCTGCTACAACATCATTCTTAACTGCAGGTGTTCTTTATTTCAGGAAAAGCTGAGAATGTTTTTGTTTAGAAAAATGATGGATGGACATCCGTGTACTACTTGACACTTTAAGAATAAGGAGATAAAAGAGTAAGAAGGCAGCTAATGTGATGTAATATTGAAAAAAATATAATTAGTATTAATAGAATATTTATAATTAAGAGACACTTGCTACTGTAATTTCAGTTTGATTAGGTTCAGTTTTCAAATTAACAACATAGATTTGATAAATTGCTTTTAAATACAGCTAGGCATTGTTATGGTGAATGTTGAGCTGAAATGAATGTCAAGTTGCAATCCAACCCCAATAGTTCAACAATATTGGAACTTGTGATTTGTGATGACTTCATACTTTGTCTGTATAAAGTGTCAAATTATCATATATATATATATATATATATATGAGATAATCATACTGATATTTTATATACACATCTAGCGAATTCTAATTTACATGTCGTGGTTTCTTAACAAAAGGCAGTTTTGGTTGTGATAATTGTTTTGGGAGGCATTGTCACACATCAAAGTGGGACACTAATTGGTTGGTCTGTCAACCATGCACGCTCAATCAATTTATTAACAGATAGGTTGCAACACATTGATGTTGAGTCCTTGATGACATGTACTATATGAGCAAATATCTTTCCTTGAAATTTGGCTCTATATCCCAACTTGATTATTTTTCTATAGTGCTTTGTATTATTTTTCACTCAGTCATAAAATGGATAAAATCTTACTCTAGTTAAGTTTCAGCGGCATGCAGTTCTACACTGAAATTATATATTATATTGTAAATATATAATCATTAAATTTATTATAAATTATTATAAATCTCAATTCTCTGGTGTCGTGTATCTGAGTGTGCAAGAGAGACGCACACGCATTCGCTGTACTTAATGCAGAGGAGAATACATATATATTGGATCACGAGCCCTGTTTGGTGGCTTTCAGATGCATTAGAAGATATAACATGTATGGACATGGTGAGTCTCAGGCTTAGCCAGTGCCTCTATCTTTCTCTGACATCCTTTTCTCGGAGTGCACTATTGTTTTTATGTAATTTTGTCTCTATTGCATGCATGCATGCCATTCTCGTCACTCCCTATGTCCAGTTTTTCCATTATCATGTCAAGTAATTTTCACGGCCATAATAAGATAAACGCCTTCCATCAGAGTACTTGCTGGAGAAGATGCACACTAGTTGAGCAAATTGCATGCTTTTCCGCATGCGACATAACTCCTTTAAAGTAAAGAATAAAGAGTAACATTATTTAAATTTTTTTATATTTAAACGAATCTATGGAACGCACAAATATTATACTCAGCCGTAAAATAACTTGAGTTTTGTTATTATGATTCTTGAATTTGAGTGTATTTTTCTTTCATAATTTAAAAGTCAGTAG
Organism: Mucuna pruriens; assembly: GCA_025330945.1. Classification (NCBI taxonomy): domain Eukaryota; kingdom Viridiplantae; phylum Streptophyta; class Magnoliopsida; order Fabales; family Fabaceae; genus Mucuna; species Mucuna pruriens. The sequence goes on along the minus strand of JAENHJ010000459.1, from coordinate 230,464 downwards.
TTTTTATTGGTATATATTTTAAATTTTAAGTTTTATATATATTATTTATATAATTTTTTATAATATTTTTTATCACATTAATTATCTTATGATACAACATTTATATCTTTTCTCATTCTATTTTTTATATATATATTTTGTTATAAAATTTAAGTAAATACATTTTCTCAACATTGTATGTGAATGTGTTTTTTTTTTTTTTTTTGGTAAATAAGAATTTTATTGAGAGGATTAGACTCTATAAAAGCTAATACAAGTAAAATATGCTCCTAATTACAATTAGAATAAAAGAGAGAGCTAGATAAAAACATCAATAAAAAATTGTAGATTTAATTTAAATTTTACTAAAATAAGATATATGAATCTAAATCAGTTGACATTCAAATTGGTGAATATTTTAAATACCTTTTACCAAGTTATAACAAAGATGAGGATAACAATATTCATTATTTAAAACATTCACAGTTATCTAGAAATTAAAATGTAAGTAATGTTTCAAAATTTTAATCCAAACCATAAAATAAATTCTATAATTCAACTGCCAACGTTTACTCAACTTAACAATAAAACTAAAGAGAAAAACACTAATACTCCACCACAAACCGTCTTAGCACTTGCATTCATCACAATTACTCGCTACTTGATAAAGCATAGGTGACTTACAACTTATAAAATAATTCATAACGTGAATATGATATCTTGTAACCAAAACTCGAGTTAACTAGAATGAGCGATTTATTTAATGACAGTTTTAGAACCTATAGCCGTGCTACAATGTCTGAGTGTCAAAATGGGCTTCTGTCAATATTAATGAGCATTCATTGTAATAAAAAAATGGATGATCAAGACCGGTAACTTAGCTTAGACGTGTAACATTTTTGGAGGTGAATTACAAAACTTATTTTTTTTTTTTTTTTTCGCATCAAAATATATCTTATTTGATAGTTGAAAACTAAGTGCATGGTTTGGATTTACCATCAAAAGTATTTTTACTTCTAGACTAATAACTTCTTCCTTCTTTATTTTATGTATTAAAATTCAAAAATAAGCATTGAAATCAAAAAATATTTTCTCAACTTTTATCTAAATATATATATATTTAGATGAACTTTTTTTTATAAATACTTATAAGAGAAAAAAATAATAAGAAAAATGAAATAAATTTTTTCATAAATTAAAATTAACTTATACATAAGTTAATTTATTAAAACTCTCTCATATTAAATTTTTTAAAATCTTATTTTTAACTTAAGTATAAACTAATTTTAACTTGAAAAAAAATTATTTTATTTTTTTCTTCTTATTTTGTTTTTCTATGAATATTTATAGAAAAGTTTATTCAAACATTATATATTTTTAAGAACAATATTATAAATATATATATATAATTTTATTTATTAATTTTAGTAACATTTTAACAAAATATGAGTCATTTTGTAAAATTTTATTAATAATATTTTTATAATAAAAGTTACTAAAAATAATAAATGTAAAAGTGAAAAACCCTATAGCTTAATCTTTTTCACAGCGTGGAGATTACCAATTTGCTTTCCTAAAATAAAGAAGTTTCTATGCCCATATCGATGAAGAGAAATATGACAAGAGCTGCATAAAGTCAAGCAGTACTGTTGCAATACTCTTAATAAAAAATAAAAGTATCGTTGCAAGCAATACTTGCTAAAGCATCCCTAATTATAGCTTTTTATGATAATATCAGAATATATATTTATTTTCGAGCTATTTAATTTAGATTGTAGCATTGTTATAAGTATTTTATTTTAATTAAACTAGCTAGCAAATAAAGAGAGAAAGAATAATTAAAGCAAAACATAAAAGTAACCGAATAGAAAAAGAAGGAGAAGAAAAGAAAGTCTTTCTGTGTTGCTTTCGCGTGTTCTGTACCATATGCCTTGCCCAACTTTTTATCTCGTCCTCATGGTTCTAGTCATATCCGTTATGTGAACTCCATGTGATTTGACTTAGCACTCAAGGAACGTGCATTTACCTTTTCTCATATTCAGAGTGCATAATAGGGCAGAAGAAGGTGCATGCTGTTCTTTTTAGAGGAATCACTCATTTCTTAACATAGAGGGGAAGGAACCAACAAAATGTTACATGTCGTTGTCAAAGCCTTCAAAAGGCGTGGGTGGAATAGATGGCCATTGATAGTTATACGTGTATCATTCATGAACTTGATAATCATATCTCATCACTAGCAATGTGTGGTTATTGGAGTTACCAAAGAGGTTAAAGAGTACCAGATTAATAGAATAACTCTAATTAAGAGATAACTGCAAGAGAGCATTGTGACATGGTCTCTTAACATTTGCGTTTGTGGGGCTAAAAACTACCAAAAGATCTTTAATTTCTTCTCTGACCTGACCATGCCACGCTTTGCAGAAGCTTCCACGAGCTTTTTCAATAGGCCAAGGTACCTTTTCCCCCCTCACTTTGTGTCCATCAATTCTTTGCTGCAAACCTTTTAAGCCATGTGATATACTCTCACCTCAAAGTTGAATAAATCAATAGTTCATTTTTCTAGTAGTTTGTGCTTTTACCCTCCTAGTACAACCAGTTCAAGTTAAAAAAAAAAAAAAACTTGCATGTTAACTCTTCTTCAAATATTGAGTTCCCATGTAGAGGATATGATATCATCGATTAACATATCACCAATCTACTTATTTACATTTTACCTTGTCCTTTTACTCTCTTTAGATGAAGAGCGGATAGATAAGATTACCATAGGTCACATTAAGAAGCATGAGTAATTAAACTTTTTGTTGATATATATTCAATAATCATAAGGCTTTGTGAGTGGGTAAAAGGAATCTGAAAGATTGCAAAGGCAGGTGTAGGCTTTCTGGGGACCAACAGCAGTGGCAAAATAGTCAAAATTCAAAGGCTGTCGATAGCTGCAGCAGATGAAGGACTACAGGCAACTAGAGTTAAAAGTAACAGGAAGCAAAGCAAAGAGTCTACTTAAAGAAAACCTATGAGAAAACAAACCCTTCTAAGGAAAAGAGAAGAGAGCCATAGATAGGGAAAAAAATGGATTTCAGAGGGAATCAGCATCAACCACTATGCCCTATATAAAGTGCACATGACTCACAACAACAAAACTTGACCCCCACACACACAACTCATTTTCAATATCCTCATCAAGTATCCCAAAACCAACCTCAATATGAAGGCATAACAACAATTTCCCACCAAATAGAACCACCTGCTTTGAACCAAGCCATATAACACAGAAAGTATAATAGAGGAGGAACAATCACAAGAAGCATGAGGAGCAGTGTAGGAGATATTGTGCAGGTAGAAGGAGGGCACATTGTTAGGTCCACAGGTAAAAAAGATCGCCACAGCAAGGTTTACACTTCAAAAGGGCCACGCGATCGTAGGGTTAGACTCTCAGCACACACAGCCATTGAGTTCTATGATGTTCAAGACAGACTTGGCTATGACAGACCAAGCAAGGCTGTTGACTGGCTCATCAAGAAGGCAAAGTCTTCCATTGACAAGCTTGCTGAGCTTCCTCCATGGCATCCAACTACTCATGAGGAAGAGCAGAATGATGCTGCAGATTCAACTGGAATCACAGCCATCACACAACAACAACAACAATCAGAGTCTTGTGGTTACAACTTTCAGCTACAAAGGCAATTTGGGGCCTTCATTTCACCCCATGTTGACACTGACCCCATGGCTTTGTTTCCCACAACTTCTGCCACTTCCTCCATCAATTTTCAAACCAACAACTCCTCAGAAGATCTTGGCCTATCTCTCCATTGTTTCCAAGACCACCCTGGCCTCATTCATTGGCAATCACAACAAGCAGGTGCAAATCAAACACCTTCAAATGAACACCAAATCCAAACCCTTTTTGCTAGTTCAACCCCACTTGGGTTTGAGAATCATTATCAAAGAACTGTTATTTGGAACAATGAAGCAACAACTGCAGATCATGTGAACAGATCGGGGTTCATGCCCAACTCAGAGCCATTAATAGGCCAAGGTTCTGCTTCAGCTTATGCTCAAAGTGAGACCATTCACTCCAGTTTTTCATTTCCAACAACTTCCTCTGAGCATCACAGGTCCCAGCCAGTTCACCAACCTTCCATCTTTGGCAGCAGATTTGTGTCTGATGCATTAGCCGGGTTCTCTATTCCAGATAGAATTCAAGGTGTGGAAGAAAACCATGGAGTTGCTCCCACTAGGCCATCTTCTGCTTCTCCTAGTTCTATCCACTGACCCCACAACAAGAACTGAGCAATGTTGTAGTCTTCCTATCAGGTATTGCACCGATAATAGAATAATGTTATATCCTTGTATAAATCTTACTACTACTTTATAAAGAATGATTGAATGAAAAGGTAAATGCATTTTTAATTCAATATTTACCATACAAAGGAAGTAGAGGACTAGTAAGAAATGTTGTATGTGGATTTAGAATTATTCGTCATACTATAAGCACATATTTATGGTACACTTCTTTTTATGGAACAAATAATACCCAAAGCTGCAAATCAAGAAACAAAGCTATCCCCCCTTCTAATTAACTACTCTTTGTTAAATTTCTCTCATCCTTCTTATTATATGCAGGAGTGTTCTCTACCAGATTTGCAACTGAGTGAAGATTCAATAGGCACATTGTTATCAATTTGGCTTTCCTTCTTTGGTTTTAAATTTAAAGTGAGTTCCCTTGATTCAACCCTTGCTATCTATATGTATAATTTATATTGATGAAAATGACCTTGACCTGAATTTGGTGGTTGTAGTCCTCACTGTGTTGTGAATGTTGAGAATAACATATTTCATCTGATATCTAGTGAAAATCAGAGGTTACATGTCCATTTTTGGCCAAACCGACTTCCAAAAAAACAGAATCTCTTTAGATTTGGACTTATTCTCTCCTATGATAGGAAAAGAATATGGCTTTCTTCCCTTTTCCTTGCCCCTCAAGTACAACCTCTAAAGGAACATATTTGGAAGTCAAACATTTCCTTAAACCATTTGGCAGAACCAGTGTATTTGTGTGTCAGCTTCAAGTTCCCTCAACAGTAGTGTGCTGAAAACTATAAATTCCATAACGTATGCAAATTGTTTTTTTATTTCTGACCTTAAAAGGGCTGACACCTCTTTGCATTTTGCATGTCAAAAAACTTTATGGAATAGTTTCACTTTCAGACCTTTCATGAAATTCAACTCTTTTATTTTGCTTTGTACATTCACACATGTGGTTGTCGAAGCAGCATAAATAATGGTCAACCTCCCTCATGATGAGTATCCCCTACACGTAATTGTAGGTTTCACCAGCATTACAATCAAACGGTGTGACATGATTTAGAAGAAAAGTTAAACAATAATATATTAAAGACTCGGCGTTTCAGGCTATATTAGTAGCTACCTATGCATTGTTTATGGTGTGTTAATCTCGCTTTTTACACAAAAGTCAGGGTTGGCATATAGACCATAGGAATAAGAATGCTGATCCTACCTTGCTACAATTTTTATTGTGCTGACTTCAACTATATCAAAACTTTAAATACCACCAAACTCTTGGGTATTCCTTTGATTATGTCCTAATTTTGACGAGAAAAGTTTGTTTCAATCGGAAATGGAGATGGGTTTGGACTTTTAATTACATAATTTTATATGTTATATGTAATTATTTTTATACTATTTTTTATAATTATTAAAATATAAATAAATTAGTGTAGCTTTTAATAATTAAAGTAATAATAATAATTAAATAACAAAGATAAAATTATGTATTTAACTAAAAATAAATTTTAATTCTTCAATAATTTTTAAGTTCTTTATTATTTATTAATTTTTATATATTATTTGAATTAAAAAATAATTATTAATTTAATATATTATTTATTTAAAAATATATAATTAAAAAATATATAGAATGAATTTCCTACAACCCCAATAAATCCCGAGAGAGTTGAAATTGTTTTATAAATCAGAAACGGATAGAACTAATCTCGCACCTGCCCCTTTCCAGACCTAACCATGATTTTGTAATATATAGGACGCTATTTATCAAAGAATTTATTGCTGGCTAGTTTTTCTAACGTTCTTAGTAGGGTAACGTTAGAATTTGGAAAATGTGATTCTGCAATTGACTGTGGTAGTGTTTGATAATTCACAAACTTGCCTATATAATTAGCAATAAAATTTCTTCTTAATATATACAAGTTAAATGTAGCTTATTATCAAAGGTGAAAGGGCATCATGTTAATGATTGCATAAGTCCATAACTAGTTCTACCAGATAGAGAACAAGAAGTAAAATGATATTGGAGATATAATTTCTAACCAGTGGTTGCAGATCTATTACTACTTATATTAGCTTGTTTCTCTGTGTGCTAGAGAGTATATTTTGTTCAGAAATCAATCATTTTAAGGTTTTTTTTTCTGTTTTGTTTGTGAAGATATTAGATATTTCATAATGAGTGTGCTGAACCTTTGTGTATTTGTATTTATCAGATAAAATTAATATTAATTTGATTCTCTGTTTATTTATGTATTTGTTTCAATTTCATCATGCAAAGTAAAATAATAAAGAAATAATGTACGACTAAAGTATGAAGGATAATTATGAAGGACTAATCAAAAAATAAGTTAATTGTTTACAAAGAATTATAAATGTTTGTGATTAGAGGAAAAATAACCTTTGTGAATATAAAGGAATATTTTTTAAGATAAAAAATGTCAAAGTAATATATAAAAATGTGTTTCATATTGTCAATTTAGATAAATATTGAATTTTTAATTGATTAAATAGTGTAGAAAAAAAATAGGATGAATATAAAGTTAAGTAAAAATATTTATATACTTTTCTGTTAAATTTAAAATAATAATATTTTAATTTAATTTAATATGTTGCTTCTAATTATATACATATTTTTATTTACTCTTATAATTATTTTTTTATAATTTTTCCTTTAATCTTCTAACTTTACATCGTCTATCAGTTAAGTTTGTACTACTAAAATGAATAGGTTCAATGAATGGTACAAACTAGAAAACCAAAGTAAAAAAATTAAATTAAATTAAACAAACCAACCAAAGAATAAATAAAATAAATGCATAATTAAAATTTCTTTATCTATTAAAAACTCCTAATTCCTAACATTCTGAGAACTAGTGATCAATTCACAGGACTATTTCAATACTATTTTACATCTGAAAGTTTATAAGTTAGAATATAATATCAGTTTATGTATCTATTATAATATTTTAAATCTGAATTGAAAACATAATTATTTACATGTATCAACTTATATAAAACTTCTTACTATTGTAAATATATATATATATATATAATTTAAAATATCAACTACACTATCATAAATCACTTTAAATACAGTAGTATCTATTATTCATTATAAGATAATGAAACGTAAACATTTCTTCCGTTCTATTCTATAGTAACTTTTTGAAAAAATTCATCTTAATTTTTTATAAGACTCATAAATAATTTTTTGCATTAATTTTTTCATAAAAATACTCTTAATTACTTAACTTTTTTCTTTTGTTAATAAACAATAAACGCAGTAAGATAAATTCTTTGGACTCTATCTCTCTCATGAGGATAAAGAAAAGCATTAACTATTACTTAAGAAAGATACATTAATTAGTTTAGGTAAGAAGAGGTTATAAATTAAGAAAATAGGGTCTCGATCATTTTATGAACAGCTCTAAAATAATTATGCAGATTACTGTATTAACTAAATTTTTCTATTTTTGTGAAGCGAATGAGCCTGATATATAAGAAACACAATTTTCAATATCTTAATTACAATTTAATTTGAGCATGAATATAAACTAAATCCATCTAACAATCATAGATGGTGCTCTTATCATTTCTGGACAATTTCAGTTTTACCCATTGTATACTTGATCTATCACAAAGGATTGGTCAAAAGTATTATATACATCGTAACTGATAAAATTAATAATATTACAAACCATGCATCTAACTAGAATATATAGAATCTTTTAGTTTGGTTCCAAACATCATTAAGTGACTTCATGCCATGGCTAGAAAGGCAACAAAAACCCTATATAAAGCACACAAAGTACTAAAACAGAGAATTAAAAATAACAAAATAGAAAAAACAAAACAATGAAAGAAATATCATAGAGAGTAATAAGTCAAGAAAGAATGCGTATATAGAAATCTTTGATAAAAATCAAGAAGATTCTTATCTAAGAATAAAAAAGGAATCATAAGCATGTGTAGTAAGAGAAAAACAAACTATGATTCTAATTTTTTTTATCATGTTTACTTTAGATTTTAATATCTAATTAAAAAAACATATTTTGAAATAATTTTTTTTCAAAAGAGAAACTTGTTAACAATCCAACAATCGATTGCGAATGATATATTGTTACAATCATTTCTCACATTCAAGAACTCGTCTACAAGTTAGAACCTATACAAACTATCTACAAAGATAAGGAGTTTAGTAGGCTTGGAATAGTTGGCTAAGAAATGCACTTAATTTATTAGCCTTGTATCTACAAAGTAAGGATGTCAGTTATTACTAATTAATTACACTTTCTTAATGAAAGTTTGTTGGAATCTTATAATTTAGAAGTAAACATTATGTATGGTCGATTTCTTAAACATGCTATTACAGGTTCAATTTCTTAAAGTCTAGATCTGGCTATCTGAAAATACACTCATACTATCTGATTGGTTAATGAAATTGTAAAATCAATTAGACAAAAATGAGAGATTACGTAGGGGCATGTTTGGGGAGAGGCAAATTGTATTCTATCGCTGATATGGAGCAATATCTTAGCGTTGGCATTCATGAGTTTCAGCATGTTCTGGCTTCAGTTTCTGTACCTTGTTTAGCATATAGCGGTATAATACTAGGAATTTTCTTTATAACTAGTTTTAGTTTTGGGAATTAAGCCATATTCATTAAAAAAAGAATTATCAAAATCGACTTTCGTTTTTTATGGGTGTATTTAATTGGAAGTTAAAAAAACTTTTATGTAATAATAAAGTTTTGTACTATTCAATCACAACTTTTAAATAATATAAATAAAATTTGTGATATTATTGTAAAGTAGCATATTAAAATCTGATAGTATTCAATTGTGACTTTTTATTATTTAAAAAAGTTTTTTGATATTTGAAAACATAAAAAAAATTATGGACTATTTTATAGGATAGATTTCAATTAATTTTAAAATATTTTTTAATAGTAAATCTCATCCAACAATCCTACTTAGATCATTGAATTTTAAAAGATTTTTCGATAATAACCCTTTCATTCCTTTTATTGTCTAGTGGTTTCTCTCATCTCATCTCATGTAGTTGCTTCTCTTATTGAATAGATATAAAGGTATTTAAATATCACTTTCTTTCAATTTTACACACCTTATATGTAATCAATTTATACTTTTATTTCTTCACTCAATTGGTTTGAACGAATTAATTTAAAAAAAACCATAAAGACATACTTGATCTTGTTATGTACTCGGAAAGATAATTTTTTACTTTATGCGAGTATTATGTATTAACTATATCATAAGAACATTTGTCTTATTTAATTTTTTTTAACATAGTTTTATTAATACGAATCACTATTGTGTCTTTTTCATGTCTTTTTTATGACTTTTTTATGTATTTTCAATACATTGCTAAAAAAATAAATATAAAATTTTTATTTAATAAAGTAAAATTATCTATTAATATTTGTAAGCATATTACTTGGTTAGTATAATAGGCATATATTCTTGTAAAATTAATTTTTTTTAAAAAGATGATAATTATTTTTATATATATTATATTAGTGATTCAAATGAAAATTTTTCAACAAGAAAAAGGACAAAAGAGTACAACAAGTAATTTTGAATGTTTGCTAAAAATTTGTAAGGCATTTCAAATGTTATAAATCTATAAAGTCCTTCCAAATCTTATCAATTCTTATAATATAAAGTTATTAAAATCTATACTACAAAATCTTGATTATAAAAGTTTTTTTAAAAAATCTTATAAGACCCTTAGTTTGTAACAAATTAACTAACATTAAATTGAATGATTATCATTGGCAGTAATAGGCTCGGTCGTTTTACACTAGGCCATTCAAAAATAGTTTTAAGCCGGAAGGATATAGACTTATTTAAGTAAATATAAATAATAATTTATTTTAATATTATTATTAGATTATTCTTTATGTATTAAATTATATATTTATTTATTTAAGTATTAAGAATGTACTACATTATGAGTTATGTTTATAATTAAATTTATTGAAGTATAATTTTTTTATAATGTCTTATTATAAAGTAAAATTTTAAATAACTTATTATGAAGGCTAGATTAGACCTTCAAATACATAATATGTTAAATTTTAATTAAGATTACAATAATTTTAATTCAATTTATTTAACAAGGAAAGATGTCTTCAATTTTGTACAATATATTAACATTTTAATTTTGAAGAAGTCTCGTAATATAATAAAGATGAAAATAAATAAAAATATATCAGTAAAAAAAATAAAAGTAAATGCTTAGTATTGAAGAAGTCTCGTGATATAACAAAGATGAAAATATTTTCTAGAAATAAGAATATAAATACTAAATTTAAATATTCATAAGGTTTAAAACATATTTTTTATCCCTATAAAATGATCGAGTTTTATTTTATTCATTCTAAAATTCTTCTTTTATTTTTCATTCTTATAAAATTTGTTATCATTAATTTTTGGTCCCTATAAAATGTATGAATTTTAGTTATGGTTTCTGTAAAATATTTTTCTTTAATTTTCATTCTTTCAAATTTTAAAAATATTATTTTTAGTCCTTAATGTTCATTTTAGACTATATAAATAACATTCATTTTAAGGATCTAGAAAAAAAAAATTAGAGGTGTTTGTAGTCGCAACCGTGGTTGTCATGAAGTCGACGAAAATTTATTTTGAAGTCTGAGTTCTTTTCAAGAAAAGAATACGAAGTCAGGAGTCGCCACCGGCGTCTGAAAACGTAAAAAAACCTAAGATTGTATAAGGCTGATCTACGAGAATAGATTTCAGGCTCAGGAGTCCATTACACATAGGAAAAGTGCTAACACCCTACAATGTCTGTCCTAAGATTATTACCTTAATTAGATACATGAAATTATTATGACTTCTAAATTATTATTTTTACCTTTCAAGCACAAACAGAAATGGAATTTATCATGGAGAAGAGAAAGATATTTTTTTGGGGGGATTTTTTGAACTTGACAAGAATTGTCTCTTGCTCCTACGTATCTTATAATGCAATGGAGAATTCAAAGTTTATGATGTTCTGGTTGGGTGATACCTAAAGAGGTGTTTGCTTATTCTACAAGTAGCTAAGGTCGACTAGGTGTCGACGGATATAAGATGAGAGGTAAGGCCGACTAGGAGTCGGCCAGCCAGGTGGAATTGTAAATCAATTTGAAGTCGACTAAGACTTTGACGAAACCTATTATTAATTGGGTATCAGTGTACAACTAAAGAAAAACTTGTTAGGCTTATTAAGATTATCTGAAAACTAAACGATAAGACTCGGGTTAGAATAAGGATTTACCTGTTTGGTTGTTCTATTGTTGCTATGAGGATAATTCTCCTTTGGACAATATTTCTTCTCCCTTTTGGCTATCTAGGAACTCTATGCTAAACTCCTTTTTTCTTTCTCCTTTTTGACGAAGGTTCCTTAGGGAGTCTCTCAATATCTCTCCTTCTATTTCTCATAATCTTTTCCTAATCCTTTTTTTTTTTTACCCCTTCCATTGAACTCTCATTCTTTTTTTACAGAGGAAATTTCTTAATTCCGGATCTTGAAGAAGATCTCCCTTGTTAATGGATATAACCATTTTTCTGACCTCTAACCCTATGTCAAGGATGAAGCCACGCTGTAGCAAAGGGTTGGTGGTTGCTTTTTAGAAAAAACAGCGACTCTCAGACTAGTGTCAGCTGAGCCTGAAGAGGAGGGAAGCTTCCTCCCTATGCCAATCCTTTTTTTTTTTTTAGGAAAGAGGTAAAATGGGATGAGTATCACATAAAATGGTTACTTGATCTTTTATTAAATAGATAAGAAGTTAACAAAAATCACATAACAATAAGGATTAAAATCAAAATTCACTCATTTTATAACAACTAAAAACATATTTAAGTTTTTCTGCATCATATAAAAATGGATATATGACTAACATTAATTTAATTTTTAAATTAAATAAATTACACTCTCATTTACGAAAAATATAGATATTATACTATCTTTTCCTCCTCTTAGGCTCTTAGGTTAGGTTAAGAATTATATTTTTCTCGTTAATAAAGAACCAAAACATATAATCACAAAAGTGGGCATCGTCGTTAATAGTCGTAAATTACGGAAAAGAGATCCTCTTTAGTATTTTTAGTATTTTAGAACTGGATCAAATCTGGACCCTTAATTAACTTTAATATTTAATATATAAAGTATAAAGAAAATGAATGAATGGCTGGATACATAAACTAGACACTTCCCAGTTTTTTTAATGGGAGAGGATTCATGCTCATAAATTACCTATATTTTAAAGATCAATTTAACATTTAAGTGACATGATAGTTATTCGATTAAAAAATAAAGATTTTGTTAAGATTTGTTCCTAAAGTCAAATATAATATATATATTATTAAGATATTAAAATTTTATTTTTAAGTAATTCTCTTCACCTGTGCCTCAAATGCAAAGGCAATAAAAATCATTAAGTAAACATACAAAAGTTTTCCTTTAGTTACTGCTCATAGTTTGAAGATATCCCACGATTATCGACCAAAATGTTCTGAAAAATTATTTTCGTTAACCTTTTTTTAAGTAATATTTCATTTCTGAATTCAACTTATTTCTGAAAAATTATTTTGGTTAACTTGAGAATTCAGATTGGCCTCTTAAAATGAAATTCTTCTTATGGTAATTAATTTCAACAAACATCTCTGAAAAGAAAAAAAAAAAGTCTGGATCTTCCGTTCCCATTTTGTTTCACGCGATGAATAATAGATATGAAAGTAAACGTCAATGTTTCAACAGTCAAAGATTTGAAAAAATGGGAATTTCTTTGCTCCTTTTTTCTCAGTCGCGCATGTGTTGCTCACACGGGAAATTCTTACTCATTTGTGTTTTGGTCCAAAGAAATTCTTATTCCTTAAACGAGATAAATAATATAATGGTGTATAGGGATTTAATTGCTTTAGGTTAAGAACAAAATCAAGAATTTATTATATTTAATTAGATTGGTTTAGTTTGAATTTGAAGGTTTTTTTTTTTTTTGTAAATCCAAATTAAATCAATCCGATCAGGATTATCTTGGTTGGATTCGGGTCATCTTATTACGAAAAATAAATAAATATTATAATTTTTAAGTCTATATTTATATTTTTGTGTATTTTGAATTAATATTTGATTTTATATTAATGGAAGGTACAAATGTTCTTTATTTTTAATGACTAATTATTTTTAATGCTTATTATTTAATTTTTATAATTATTATTTTATATATATCATTAATTTCATTACTAAAAGTATAATTAAAAAAGTTACTTATTAAATATGAATAAATTAAGACATAATATTAGATAAAATCATGATAAGAAGAAAAAATGAATGAAAAAGAAAAATAGAAAATAGAAGAAAATTTTAAATTTTAAATTCTAAAGTCTAAAGTCTAAAATATTTTAATCTAAAAATTAAAAAATAGTTTATCGGGTAAAAAAATAAATATGAGAATTAAATAGATTATAACTAATTTGGTTCAAATTTAAAATTAAAAAAATTTAATTAAACTAATTTAAATTTTAATTAATTTGTGTGAACAACCCTAAAAAAATATACATTCGTCTTGCATTGTATTGTATGTTCATTACTTTTACTTTAAGTATATTTCTTTTAACTAATACGATACATATATATCCAACTGTAAAAACTTTATTGTAATTTACCAAAAATAAATAATGCTATTGTAGATTGTTTGTGAAAGAATTCTTACAGGTCATTTTTTCTTTGGAGTTTAAAATTTTATGTGAGTTGTTTATCAGTAAAATCATATTCCCTAAGAAAATCCTGATTTCATTAAAAAAAAATCTAACAAAATAGTATTATTTTTCTTTTCTTGACATTTCTACAACATATTATTTAATATTTTAATTTTAAAACACATGTAAGAATTTTTAATTTTTAAACTAATTATTAGATGACAGCTGTGAATAAATTTAAAAAATTAATTAAATTAATATTTAAATGTGTTTTCAGTCTTCTTTTTATTTTAGTCTTTATAAAAAAAAATTTATCAATTTTCATTCTTTTAAAATTTAAATTTTTTGTTTTTTATTCTTATTATTATATAACATTTGTTAGTCTCATATATATATATATATATATATATATATATATATATATATATATATATATATATATATATATATATATATATATATATATATATATATATCTTTAAAAAAGATTAATTGACAATCATAAATTATACATACCAGTGTACGTGGTATCTGGTTAACATATGACATCTTTAAAAAAAATTAAACTCCTAAAATAAATGTTATTATCTATCTTAAAATGAAAATTATGAACTAAAAATAGATATTTTAAATTTTAGAAGTGAAAATCAGATAAAAATATTTTATAGGAACCAAAACCAAAATTTACTAGGAGACCAAAATTAATTATTATAAATTTTCAGATAATAAAAATTAATAAAAAAATCTTTAAAAAACTAAAATAAAACCTCATTTATTTTACAAAAATTAAAAATATATTTAAGCCAATATTTTTATTTAATATTTTTTTGGTACTTCCTACTAGTTGCATGCATACTTCAATTCACTCATAATTTTCAAAGTTATTATGGGTTAACAGTTGGATTATATATTCTACTTTCTCATAAAAATAAAATTTAATTAATTAAACCTTTTTTTATTTAATCTAAATTAATTATTATAATAGTTATTAAATAAGAGTACAGTTAAGAAAAAAAAAACGTAATATGTAGTGTATAATTGGATACCCAAGAATTTATGGAAAAATAACTATGCAACCAAATTTAAATAGAATATTATAAAACTTGAATTTTAATTAGAGAAGAAAAATCACTTAATGAACTCGCGCGCATGTGAACTCAAACAAGCTAGAATTTAGGAAAGAAAAAATGTTAGTAACATATTATTTTAATATATACATGTAATTTTAAAATAATTGAAAATTATAAAATTGTAAGTTTTATATTTTTAATAAAATTTTCATAATTTTATAATTCTTAATAAATTTTACCCATAAAAAAAGTGTGTCAAAATAAATGTGAAAGCTAGAAAGTGTCTTTGGTAGCTCTCCGAGTTAGAAAATTTAAAGAGAACTTGTTGTTCTCCTTCAAACCTTAAGAAACACTCAGTTCTTTTCTTCCATAAGAAAAATACTCTGTTTCTCTCTCACTCTTGCACAAAACAAAGCCATGGATGTCTTTGACGAAGATCACGACCATGACGACTCATTTGTGATATACCACAGCGAACCCGACCACATCAACTTGGACAGAAAACTATTATACATATCCATGGTTTCCATCACAATAGTCTTGTTTTTCCTCTTCGCCCTCTTCCTCTACGCCAAGTGCATCCTAACGCGCCAGTCTCGCCACCGCGCCGCCATTCGCCGACTCACCCTCTCCGCGCTTCACGTTTCCGATGGTGATCGCGGTCACTTTTTTGCAGAGCCACCTACCGCGGGGCTCGACTCCGCCCTCATAGCGTCATTGCCCACGTTCATCGTAAGAACAAAAGTTCCAGAAAGTAATAATAATAACGGTGACAATGGTTCCTCTATGCTGGAATGTGCCGTGTGCTTGAGCCCTCTAGAAGGTGATGAAAAGGCCAAACTACTTCCCAGCTGTAATCACTTTTTCCATGTGGGTTGCATTGACACCTGGTTAGCTTCTCACTCCACTTGTCCCTTGTGTCGAGCCCAGATAAAACCTTCACTCCAACCACAGGATCGTGAAGGTCCTGTTGGTTTTCCTCTTGATGGTGCACCTGCATCCCTTCATCTTCATGGTGGTGAGTCCTCCAAAAGTAATGGTTCTATATCGCAGTTGAGTTCCTTTAGAAGGATTCTTAGTAGGGAAAGTTGTTCCACAAGAATTCAACCATCTAGCCTTGATAATGAAGATGTTCATCAAGATTTGGATTTGGAGAGACAATCAGTTTAGGTAGGTTTATTTTATTTTTTCTTAACTAAAATTAGAATTTCATCTCTTTAATATTTATAGAATTTAATTGTTATACGAACTTATTATAAAATATATGATAAGTTGATGAGTGTAAAAATAATTTATATTAATATCTTATTTTCTCATATTTATCATAAAAATTTCGCCAAAAGTCAACATAATTATTAGAATGAAACTTTAATTTTAAATGAAGAAAGTACCATAAATACTTACACAATTATATTTAATTAATTTATTTTTTGAAACATCATTTAGATTTTGTCTTTGTATAATTAAACATAAATGAATTTGGTGTTAAATCATCACCATGGTAAACCATGTGACCTTGCTATTGGCTAATATATTAATTAATGGTTTCTTTCAGTTTTGTGGTTCTTGTTATGAGTGGTTAATTTAATTCTACTGTGGAGTTGAAGATTCTGAATTCTGAGATTTGTTATTCGAGTTGGTTTCCACCTATTAAAATCAAAGCATTAATCAAAGCTGAATCTGTGATTGATATATATTTGGCTTCATTGCTTTGTAAGTTGCTACTGCAAAAAATAAAATGCTTGTTTATTTGTTTGTATAAGGTTTGCAATGACATTACATATGTGTGAACATATTGTGCGCGTCAAGAACAAAATGTCTCAACATATATGACTTGTTCTGCTTTACAATTTCAATTATTTTCCAACTTTTCATTAATTAATTAATTAATTAGTTTAGAAAAATGAAGATATTGCTCCATGTTATGGCAGGTGGAAAGTCTCGAATTAGCGAACACGAACCAAACCTGTGAACACCCTTTTTCTACGCAATTGCCACAAACCAAAACCCATGTCTTTCTTTCTAGTTTGTATTACATATGAATCTGACTTTGTTTGCTCCGATGTAGAAATAAATCTTTTAGTTCAAAAGTGTTGGCATTACATCTTCCACGTCCACATTGAAACAAGATGTGTTTTTGGTAATAGATTTCTCCGATCACTTAACACGTACTCCACACTTTGCTATAAAATAAATGTCTAAACCCAACTAGTCTTCGTAGACTATTACGGTAGAATTTTCTCAAAGAATACTATTTGGGATTGAACGTCTGAACGAATATTAAATTGTGCATGACATGGTCAAACAAAACTAACATCATCATCATATATATCTTGAGAAGTTGTTCAAGTCCATGGACCACCTCATGTGTAGCAATTACCAAAACATTATATTACTCTTCAAACACTATTTATTTCCTCCATTTTCAAATTTCTTCGTCACATTACTCATTTTATTTCACATTTCTCTTCTCTTCTTGTCTCTCTTGTAATTGTATAAACTTTTATACAATTTTGTTATACAAAAATTACCAAATGGTTTCCAAAATTAAAGCGCTACTTTTAAAAGAGGTTTTATGACTTTTATTTCAAAGAAAAAACACAGCCATACACAATCACCTTAAACCCTATCACTTTTAAAATACGCATACTGAATTGTTTTTATCTCAAATAATCTTTAAATTTCTAGTATTATTATAATAAATCCTTAAGCTGGCAGCTCTGAACAATTTAATTCGTTGCATAAAGAACATAAGCAAAGAATATAAACTCGAGCAATATAAACTGGGATTATAAAAAAAAAACAAAAATAAAAAGACTAAAGTAAGCAAGCAAGCAACTTAAATCAGCAAATAGAGAATGCATAAACAAGTGTGCAAGCAGAATTTTAGTCATCACCAAATTTTGGGGTTAGGCTATTAACTTATTTCTTTAGTCAAACCTAAATTGATGAAAAAAAATGTTTACATATTACATCCAGAGATAAGAGTGATGATGTGAAAAGAAAAGAAAAAAAAAATAAGAATCACACCAGGACGGCAGCCACAACAAGTAGTTAGTAAAAACCCATCAATTAGATTAACAATCACATCGAACACTAGAGTCGGTTTAGTGAGATATTTTAGAAATATATATAAAATTTTAAATTTTAATCTTATAACTTTTATTATATTTTTTATTTTATAAAAAAAATTGAGAATGACATTAATTGGAGAGGGTAGCCACGAACACTCGCTAATTTCTATGGATGAAAATTCATCTTGTACTTGCCTTGTACTTGTAATGATATGTATTGTTGGTGTATTTAATGAGTTTGACAGGTATCTACATCCATTCACGAATTTATTAGATTAAAAATGTTAAAATGTTCTCAAATTTAGAAAAAGAAACTTATCGGGCGTTTAGCAAAAGGAAAATTTTTAGCTTCATCAAAATTTAAAATTAAGACGGTTGGTTTTTTATAATTGGTATATTATCTTAAAAAAATATTTTTAATAAATATTATTTTTTGTGAATTATTTTTTTGAGTTGGGAAAAAATTTTAATGATGTAAAAATATCATGATACTTTTTTAGCTTATTTGATATAATTATAAATTTATAAATATTTTTATTAAATATAATAAATAAGTATATTAAAAATAATAAATACTAATAAATATTCTTAATATATGCAATAATGTTTTAAAAATAAAATAATTTTATCAAATATATTGTTTTAATCTTTTTAATATATTAAATATAATATTTTAAAATATTTTTATTTTTTAATTATTTAAAAATTTTCAAGGTATTGGTTAATAAATTGTTTAAGAATACTACTACCTAAATATTTAAGAAATATTTTAGTAGAAATTATAAAAAAATATTTAAAATAGAAATAATTTTTTTGTTATATTAAAATTAAATAAAAATATTAAAAGTTACATCAATATATTTATAATTTTAAAATTTATAAAAAATATTTTTATAACAAAACTTATCCAAACTTATAATTTAATTAAATTAATTTTTAAAATTCTATCTTATTTACATATAATATAATATTATAATAAATTATTTCTAAAAAAATTTATTCATAAATTATTTATAAATTTTATTATTTGTATAACGTTTTTACATATTATCCTTATAAATTATTTTAATTGAACCAATAATACTAATAATTTATATAAGAAAAAATTACACAAATTTAATATTGTTTTAAATTATTTCTTATAAACAATTTAATTATTATTTCATTAAATTAATTTTTTTTTTCAAAAATAAGTTATCAATGATACTCATCTTAGATTTACCTCTTATTTTTATGAATAAATTTATATTTGTTTAAATTTTTAGCAATAATAATTTGATAATATTTAACTTTTCTAAATTATTCAAAAGATAGATTATAGTGATGATTATTTTAATTTTAATTTTTTTTATCAGTGTAATAATCTTATGTTGAAATACTTGAATCATGACAACTTAGTAATATCTATTTTTTCAAAAATAAAATGGATGACTTTATTTTATATTTTCATAAAAGTATCATTTTTATTGAAATTAATCAAGTCTAAAAGTTTTTTAAAATATTATGTAACATAGGTCAAGTTAAAAATTTATTTTAATAATTTTTCTTATTTTAAAAATAAAAAATTTATTTTAAACAATAAAAATTCTTGTATGGTAAATGAAAATATTAAAAACTTTAAATAGTAAAATTTTACGTAAATCTATTTAATAGAGTTATTTCTTTAAAAGAATTTTTTTAACAAATTACTTATCTATCCAAAAAAGTTACATTAAAACTAAACATGAAAAATTTTAATTCTTAGGATATATAGGTAAATATTTCAAAAAACTATTCATCATTAACCAATCAAATTTTAGTAGTGTGTCTTTAATTCCTAGGAAACATAGGTAAACATTTTCAAAAATATTTAAACAAATTTTAGTTGTGTGTGATGGAAAACTTTAATTCCTAAATAAATAAATATTTTTAAAAATATTTATGACTAACCAAACAAATTTAATTATTTCTAAAAATTATGATTCTTATAATTCATAATTCGCATGAATAATGATTATTGAGTATAAAAAAAAAAAAATTCTTCTATAAAACACTCCCTTAGTAAGTATGTGTGTGAAAGAAAGATGAAAAACTTTAGTTCCTAGAAAACATTGGTAAAAAAATTAATTTTGGACGCAATCAATTTCTCAACATGAAACTAAACATGAAATTTTACCTAAATTCATCATAGCTCACAGTTCAATGTGATTCTAATTATGTAATTCAATATAAAACGAAACACACACTTTGAATAATTTGAATAAGGTTTAATTAGAATTAAAATTTCATTTTAGTAACTTGACTTTTAATGTAAATTTTTATTAAGAATTTCTTATGTGAAACTTTTATTGTAATCGGAAATATTACCAAAACATTTAAGGTATGTTTGACACATCAGAAGGAAAATAAGAGAGGACATAAGTTTTAAAATGAATTGAAGGGAAAGTGGAAAGAATAAAAATTATGAATTTTTATTTCTACAATTTAACTATTTGTTCATTTTCTTTCTACTTTCTTTCCATAAAAACAAAATAAAATACTCTCTTATCCACGTTTTCTTTTATCTGTATATTCTTTTCTACCAGCTAAACATACAATTAAGAAATTGTATTTAAGTTTTATTCATTTTTTTATATAGGATAAAGTACGTAATCATGTTCCTTATGACAATTGTCATAGTCTATTATAACAATTGTATGTTAGATAAAATTAGTTATTTTAGTTAGCTTTATAGAGAAGTCTCACTTATGTATAAATAATCATCTATGTGATCAAATTAAAACTTGGCTCAATATATCAAATCACACAGTAAAATTATCTTGTAAATTCTATTATCATTTTCTCTCTTTCTCTTCCACATCAATTCTTACATGGTATCATTGAGTTTGTAAAGTCATTTCTATGGTTGGAGATCAAGTTCCACCACCAAGATCTTCTTCAATTTTGTCAATTATGCCTCAAGTTCTTGAATATTCGTACCAAATCGTAGAAAAGATTAACAAAAACAACTTTCGCGATAATAAACTAAATTGATCTGTAGCATCACAAATTCCTTTAAGGTTCCTCTCTGAATTAGATTACGAGGTAGTGGTTGAGAATCCTGCGTACACAACCTAGAGTTGCAAGATCATTTCTTCCTTGCATGGCTCCCTTTGTGCTAACTCATGTCATTGGTTGATGCCATTAATGGCAACTCTAGAAAAAGATTCACCACCATTTCTATGCCAAGACGAAAGTGAAGGCTCGTTAATGGTACATTGAATTGCGCAATAACAAAAAGGAAATTACTCCATTGGTAAATCAAAGCATTGGTTGATTCGTTCATCTTTGTAGGTAATTCCATCACCATTCGTGAACAATTGGATGTTATATTAGAAGGCCTGCCAATGGAATTCGAATAGCTTGTAATCCTAATCACCAACAACTTTAATTGGATGTTTATAATCACCAAAAGATTATAAACAAAGAATAATTCTTATTTTTTAAATTAGTTTTTGAAGTTGAGTTATAATAGAATTTTTTTTTTTCAAACTTAGCTGCCCAACATTCCAACAGTTAACTTTCTCTATATAAATTCCATAAAACACTACACTGGGAACACAGTCTTTTACTTTGCTTACTCTGCGTCACATGTTAGCTTATCCACCCTAACTCAATTGTACTCCAAAATGTACTTGAATTTTGTAGTGTTCCAATTTCAAAAAAGAATACTCAAAATTTTGTGCATCATGTTGTTTGGGCAAATCTCATTGCTTACCTTCTCATTCCTCTTTAACTACTTACATAGCCTCTTGGATTATTTGTTTGTGATCCATGGGATCCTTCCCATGTTATTTCCTCTATGAAGTATAAATACTATGTATTTTTATCGATGCTTACGGTTGATATACATGGATTTATTTCATTAAACAAAGGTCTAAAACAATTACTATCTTTAAACAATTTAAAACTATGGTTGAACTGAACAATAGAATCAAACAAATGAGTTAGTAGAGAAAACATGTTTTGTTTTGGTTGAAATTATAATGTCATTTCTCTTTATTTTGATATTTTATCGTGGTTTTCACTTGTGTAGTGATGTTATTTTATCTTTCATTGATTTTTACTGATGTTCTACTAGAAAATTTAAAATTTGCTATCAAATAATTTTGTGGCTAATTTTAAAATCAATAGTTATTTTGTAACTAATTTCTAGTAAAAATAATTAGCTATAAAATTACTATAATATTAATAGTAGTATGAAATAAGTAGCAAATTAGCTAAGAAAATAATCTTAGTTAATTTGTAGTAATAAGTATAAATGAATATAACTTAAATTTAACCAGAAAAAATAATATTCTAGTTAATTAATAGTTAATTAACTAGGATTTAACTACTAATTTAAATAATAATTAAAATTAGTAATCAAATCAAAAAAAATCTTGTAGTAATGTTTAGAAAATTTTATTGGTGTATCCATTATTTTATAGAATGGAAGATTTTTTGGACTAGGGTCCGTAATTTTTATTTTCTCATTGAAGGAAATTTTCTACATTAAACTTTGAGGTGTTTTTATTTTATTTTCCTACTTATTTTATTAATGCTATAGTTGAAATTTCCTTCACTTGGTTAATTTTCTGATTAGGTTACTACAAAATATGAGTGTTGTTTATCATTTAATATTCTATTATGTACTGTGATGTCAACAAAAATGAAAATAGAAAATAATAAAAAAATGTTTTCACTATTTTTTGTATAATCTTTAAAAATAAGAAACAAAGTAAAGAAAATGTGATATTTTTGTAATTAAAAATGAAAAGAAATTTTTTTATCCAAAAATATACAAACACTTGTCTCACTCAAGACGTATTCAAATTTCAGTTTGGATTCATTATAGGAAAATAGGAAACCCATGAACCAAACACGCATATTACATGTCCCATTATTTTAATAAGCAACTAAAGAAAAATTTATTTATTTTATACTGAGTTACAACCTATTACAATCGCATGTCTAAGTTTGGATTTTATCTATAGTTTTATTAATAATGATTAATCTTACATTTATCAGTGAAATGACTTAGTAATAAATATTAGTGAGAGTCATTTTTATGATATAAGTTAATTTTATATAATAATTATTAGTAGATATATCGAGTCGAATCACCTTAAAATTTTATCAGATCATGATGTTAAATCCTGTAAACTCCACATTTGAGATGTTCAATCAAGGGATGAGTTGATAATCTCACATTGATTGATTGGATGACCTAAATCAAGGGATGAGTCGGTAATCTCACATTGATTAATTGGATGACCTAAATAATTATATAAGTAAAGAACAATTATCATCTAATAAACTGGTTTTATATGATTGAATTGGGTTCAATTTTTTTTTAAATAATTTTGTTAATCTTAAAAGTGATGGATGATTTGATGAAAAAAAAATGTTTATTTTACTATTATATCACATATTAATGAATAGGATAAAATGAGAAAATAGTCCAATATTATTTATAATATATATATAAATTAAGTACATTATGAATTTAATTAGAATATACTATAGTGTAATAAATATTATAATATTGTTCAATAATGAATCATATGTGATGAGATGGTTAATAATTATTTTAAAAATTATATTTAAGATTATTTATAATTTATTAATAATGTAAAAAATATTAATAATATATTAAAATTAAACTCTTAAAATATTATAATTTAGTCAAAATCACAAGGAGCTAAAATATAAATTTCTAAATTACAGGGAGTCAATATGAACAGTAAGCAAATCGTTAAAATTTTTTCGGTATTTAACCCAAGAACTTACAGTATTCAAATAAGAATCTAACTCTAATTCCAAGCTATTGTCACCATTTTATAGCAAGTGAAAACCGGAAATAATTATAAATTCTCTCAGAAAGCTAATTAAGAGTGTGTTTAAAAAGAGTTTAGATTGAAATTGACAATCTAAATACACACTATGAAATTGACAATTTTGTTGTGTGTATACCGTATATAGTTGCCGCTGTTAGAAATTCTTTTGTTTTGTCGTATTTTGTTTTATTAAAAACATTAGTTGAATATATGACCTATTATGTTTTTATTAAGTTAAGTTCAATAAATAAGTATGTTAATTTTACGTAGGCTTAATATATTGTTACCTGTTTATTTTATAAAAAAAAAAAGATAAAATCCTCGCCTAACTCTAGATATTCTGGTCTGCTCTGTGGAAGAACAATTATATCCGCAATTTTGTGAGATTAATTTATTTTTATAAAGAATGTTTATCGGACGTAAGTAATTTATGAATATAGATAGATTTCTATTAATTCTTACCGCCGCGTCCTTTGTTCACTCAGACACGAACTACCATCAAATGAGAAAACAATGAACTTGAGTGTCTAGCTAGAAAATTTCTTATATATTATGATTTGTTGTTCAGTTTTTTTTTTTCATTACCCAGATTAAAATTTGGTATTTAGTGTCGTAACCTAAATAACAACGAGGAATTGCGGATTAAAATGAAATTTGAAATCGAGTCTCCTTCGGGGAGGAATTGAGTATATGGTGTTGAAATTGGCTCGGTCAATAAGGTACCCAGATCGACTCGACTTTATTTGAGTCGCCGCCAGCATTTTTCTTAGGAAAACATCGGTAAGTCTTGGATGGATAAGGTTGGTCCTTAAATCAGAGAAATGAGTTCAAGAGTCGGTTATGCGCAGGGATCATGAGGTATCCTCATACGCCTATCACACGATAGTTACCCAAAGTAATTGCATAAAAAGGAAGTGACCCTTACATTTTGATTGACACCTTTCCAAGGATGGAGTATGTACAAAAAATAATTGTGGAAATAAGCATAACATGACAAGAGTAGGTCTCTTGCTCCTATGTATCTCTTCTTTGTCGGAGAAATCAAAGTTCACATAATTCTGGCTATTAGATGATTAGGTGGGAAGGAATCGAGACCGACTCGACTCCGCTGGAATGGAAAAGTGCTGAGAAGGACTCGACCTAGGCATGAAAGTGTGCCGAAATGGAGTTGGCAAGTTGGTATGAAAGGGAGCTGAGAACGCCTTAGCTCCAGGGTTTATACATGTGTTTTGGCAGTGGAAAAAGACGAATTATCCGTTAGGCGTCCATAGGTTAAATGATAGTGGAAAGGGGTGGATTGTCCCTTGGGACGTCCACAAAGTTGGGTAGGATGATTGGACTATCCTTTCAGTGTCCTAAGATCCTTTAGATGGAGTGAACTGTCCTTTAGGCGTTCATAAAGTTTGGACGAGATCAGCGGACTTTCCTTTTAGCGTCCAAAGATCCCCTTGATAGAATGGACTATGAGTTGGGTGTGAATGACAAATTAGAGATAAATATGACTGAGAAGCTCAAGGACAGATGTTAGGAAATTTAAGGATAAGTGTTGAGATGGGACCAAGACCGACTCGGACAACCGGTTTTGGGGAATGCAACCGAGATGGAGTCGGCTGGGCAAAGTGTCAACTTGGTAATTTGAGATGTATGTGATGCTGGGATTGGAACTAACATAATCCTCGACTACCTAGAGCTTGGATCGCTCTGGAATTGGCCTAAGCGGAGGAGTATATTGAGTTTAAATGTAAGGGTTATTGAGTTTAAATGTAAGGGTTCAAAAAGGGGGATCGAGACCGACTCGGTCTAGTTGGGTGTCCATTACATATTGGCTAATGCGTATACATAACTGATGTTTAGTGCTCCGAGTTCAGTAGGTTGAGGTGTAAATTACAATTTATGGTATGCTAAGTTATTCTACTAACATATGGGAATGTATATCTATAGGGTTTCAATGACTAACCTAGTATCCAAAAGTTTTGACGTCGTTCTCTCTCCTCTACTTTCGCCGGTGGTTTCGCTTAGGTCACGCTTCGAATGCTCTACAAGACTCAATGGTAGCTTTGTACTCAGGGAAGTCTCTCCTCTCCCTCAATTCCAACTTTTCGATTCAGTTTTTTGAACTCGTTCTTCGTACTTGAGTCTTTTATAGGTCATGTCTGAGGCCATCAATACATCAGATTTGAGCACGTGTATTATCCTTATCCCTACAATTCCTTCCCTTATGTCATGGGTGGCTTAAAATCGTATCAGTTCATGGTGCGTCTACTCCCTTATTATTGTTTTTCACTATAACCATGTTTCCTCCTTCTTGAGTCACGTTTTGGTCGTTCTTGGACAGACGGCAGATCTAGGATCGAAGAAAGCGTCATACACGCATTGAATTTTGGCCCCTCATACGTACTTGACCAAGAGTGGGACCCTCATACGTACTTGACCAAGAGTGGGACCCTACAATGCAGAATGTATGAGACTCTTATCCCCTCTTATGTCCACATGGACAAATTTAAGATCCCAAATTTAGTATATGGATCTAGTTAACAAATACCCTTAGAACATCCCTTCAATTACTTAAAACCAAATAATTTTTCTTTCTAATAACAGACTTTTTTTTTTTCGTTTAAGCTATGCCCTTAAAAGTATATTTGAAAGACCAAAGATGGGTTTCAAAAAGAGAGAGAAAGTATACTTTTCACTTCCAACAAGACGTGAGGTTTATATTCAATTTCTCTCACATTTTAAAAGATACACTTGTCTCGCTTTAAAGGAGATAAGTGTAACAATAAGTAAATCTCAAAAAGTAACTCTAAAAACAAGAGAAGTACTGTACTTTCGTAGAACCAAGTTAGCACTTAAGGAAAGTCAATCTAATTTATTTGTCCTAATAAATATTTCCTATTTAATGATTCTTTAAAATAATAAAAGTAAATAATATATTAATATAAACTTACTATTCTAAAATTTTACTGATCTTATAAATATCATATAAATCTCATAATTTGAACATAAAAAACTTGTCCTCTTTTCTCTTTTTCTCCTAAACATGCCAAACATGCCCCGGGCCACTAGTTTAAAAGCAGAGGAGGCATGTTTAATAAAAAAACTCGGTTTGCATTTGCCTTAATTTAAAAAAAGCAGAGGCATGTGTAATAAACACGGATGAATAGTGCATTGCCTTCCAAAGAATAATGCTTCTGATGGTTTGATTCAATGTAGTGTCAGTGACAAATAGCAAGGGCAACGCTTTCTTAATTATATTCTTATTCTTCTTACCAAACCCAGAATTTTTTTTGTAGTCCATCATGGCATTGCGTTGCCAAAGCTTGCATAGCATTATGGAGAATTTTTCTGTCAATTATAAAATAATCACATAGCACATATACAGAACTGTGAAAAAGAGCAAGCATGTGAAGATTCAGAATGTCATGAGTACTTCAAACTCCTTGAAAGTTACTTATGTTAAGCAGACCAAAGAAAATTGATAGACTCAGGTTGCTGCTCACAGTCACCAACCCATAGAGCTCATCCACACGCAGAAGGTTCAATTCAAGTAAGTCAATATGAATTAATAATTTGTTTTTAAGAATGTTAGCAAACAATTTCTCATGCACCCTTATTTTATAACTTTCTAATTTACTAAAATTTATTAAAAACTCCATTTACTATCTGTCACTCTTACCAAAGTTTATGATTATCCATTTACTATCAACACTTAAATCCCCAAATTTGAACAATATGACTCCAATAAAATCTTGAAGCATTGGCTAAAATTCAAATGAGGCACAAATCTCCTACAAAACAGATCATTTCATCAATTGAAATCTAGGTTGCCAGCAACACAAAATTTGATATATTCCTAAAATGTCTAACCCTTTTTTTTGCTAATTTATTCTCGTGCTAAAAGGTCTAACCTGTGCAACGTGAACAAGAACAAGGGAAACTTTTTCTCTTGCGATTCACCAAATCGAGGGCTATTTTCAATTTCACTTACCATCATCCAAAAACAGAAACCATGAACATCAAATGACCGATAATACTCAAAGGCCAAAACCACCCCCAATAAACTTTCGTGCACCCACTCAAATCTTGACTCGGTCCCAATCCAACAGATGAAGATGGTGTTGATCCAGAAAAACTCCCATTGGTCCCTACCAAACTGCATCACCAAAAACATGTCTCAACTCAGGATCCAACTCCCTTAAAGTAAACAATTCACTTTAAAAAGTAAAATAACAATTTTCAAGTAATTGAAAAGGAAAATTAGCAATTGTCAAAATTATATGCACACCAGGGTCATTGGCTAATGAGATCCGTTAGATGAAGATCGCACGGCTTATATTTTATCTTGATAAATTCAACTTAAAAATATGTGATCTTCATCCAACGATTCTGATTCATAAATGCACGGTCTCAATCCAACTTAAAAATAAAATAAAATCTAAGCTCAATTTACCCGGAGGGGAACTTGCAATTGTCATGACCTGAAAATAAAAATCCAAAAAATAAAAATAAAAATGAGACATTTGCTTCATGAAAAAAACCAAATCCTAGGACACGGTTTTTAGAGAAAGAGGTTTGAGTGTTTCACTGACTAGGGTTCAAGGAAGTGACGGCAGCGTTGTTGTTGAAGTTGCAACTATCGTCGGTCATGCCATTCTTGGTGAAATAGTCATTGAAAGCAAACGACGCCGTATTCTGCACGCTGCTGGGGTCGTAGCAGGCCCCCCCGCGCTGGATTGGGCCGCAGTCGGCCCCTCCGGCCCCGCAGGCCCAATCCAGGGCCGCCTGCAGCGACGCGTCCTCCGCGTTGTTCTTCGCCACGCACCACAGCTCCTGCGGCGGAACGCCGCCGCTGTCCCCGCCGCAGAACGGCGAGAGACCCAGAAGGAAAAGGAGCGAAAGAACGAAACTTTGTGATGTGGGCATTCTGGGAGAGTGATCGGTGAGTGAAGACGAAGAAGAAAGAGAAATGGGTTGGGTTGGGTTGGGGATTCAAATGGTTGAGTTATTGGGGTGGTGGAAATGTGACCGTTACTGAAGTGTTTCAAGAGTGAAATCGAAGAGACAGAGAGAGAGAGTGTGTGTACGCTGTGATTGCGTTAGAAGCTATAAGAGAGTGAATGATGAATGAAATTGAAAGTGAGTGTTTTTGTAATTGTAACACTGACGGGTACATCTGGAAGTTTGTCTTCTTGTCTTCTATTTTCTGCTTCTTTTCTTGGACTTTTATTATTATTAAAAGTAGTAACACGTTCACGTGTGTTTTAATATTTTACTAGCAAGTGTAATACACAAAATACATATTTATTTTATATAATTAAAATTTTAATAATAAATAAATATTTTTAATATATAATTTGTATTATAATTAATTTTTTTAAAATAAATAAATATTTTAAATATATAATTATTCGTATTTTAGATTGTGTAATGTATATTATAAATATTTATTTTATATAATTACAATTTATTATAAATAAATATTTTTAAATATATAAATTATTTTATAATTGAAATTCATAATAAATAAGTATTTTTAACGTATAAATTATATTTTAAGTTTACGATGAATAACTTATATTGTGATATATGATTATTTTTAATTGTTAAATTTTTAAAACAAAAATTCAATTTAAAAATATAGTTAAAATGATAAATTAAAAGAAATAAAGGGTTAAATTTTTTTTAAAATACTGTTATTAGAAAAATCTTTAAAATATCCTTGTTGAATAGTTATTTCAAAATTTTTTTATTTAAAATAATTATTTTAATTTATATTGAGAGAATATTTTTAAATTTATGAAAAAGAAGTTTATATTGAAATAAAATATTATTTTAAACTACTGATGATATTTTAAAATACTAAAACTTAATTTAAAAATAAATTAAAACATAAGAAATTAAGAGAACTTTTTTAAAACGTTTCCTCTGAAGAAAAGTGGTCAGTAAACATTTTCGTTCAATAATAACTCATAGAAATATTCTATGTAACTATTTTAATCGATCAACTCTCAATTATCAATTTAGTATTATAAAAGAAGATTCGGTGATTCACTCAAAAATATACTATATTACAATAAATTAAAATATAAAAATAACATTAAAAATAATATATTAAAATTAAAATGAGTTTTTAAAATTATCATGTTAAGAGGAAATTAGTGAATTTAAAAATGTGAATAATGTTAAAAGAAATAAAATTATTGTGTATAATAATTGAAAAATAAATTATAAAAATAAATTATATGTAATTATTTTATTTATATAAAATAATAAATATATTAATTAATTAAATTAAATATTTAAAAATAATTTAATTATCTTAATTTAAGATATTTTATTATTTTAATTATCTCAATTAATATTATCTATTAATCATATCAATATTAAATTAAGTAGAGTCTAAAAAAATATTAATAAAATGTCAAATATTTAAAAATTAAAAAAAAAATTTACAATGATTAAAATTAAATAGAATCATGTTTATAAAAAAAATATTATAAACATTCTCTTTAAATAATAATTCATAAAAATATCATCCTTCAATATAACTATTTTAATCAATCAGGTGTCAATTTGTCATTATCAATTTAGTTTCATAAGGAAAAATTTTGCCATGCAGGCTGATGCCACATGACAACACCACGTTGATTCTTGTGTATGTCAAGATGTCATTCAAAATTTTAATTTATATAATAAATAATTATACTAATTAATATTTTGATAAAATTAATCAATTAAATTATTAAATCTTATATGAATTTTCACTTTATATAAAATATTAATCAATTTATTAAAATTTATAAAATTATTTAAGTACAGTAATAATTTTCATTATTTTATCATGTAGGCAAATGTTATGTGGTAACGCTATATCAATTCTTTTTACCTCGAAATGTCATTTAAATTTTTATTTAATTTTGAATTTATAAAAGTACATAATTATAATGATTAACATGATTATCACGAGTATATATTTAAATTAAATCAATCAAATTATTAAAACTTATATGGATTTTCCTTTATATAAAACAGTAATTAATTTATTAAATTTATAAGTGTTTTTTTATAATTATGGTAATTAATTACAAAATAATAAATAAAATAAATTATTTTATTGTAATATATTTATGGACAATAATCATTATATTTTATATTGTCATAAAAAAAAGTTTTGTCTGATAATCATATATAGTTATGGATTTTCCTTTTTTTTTTTTTTTTTGGTGCAGGTCCTATCGCAATTGCATTCGGTCATTGTTTAGATGAAAGAGTTCAGGAAATCTAATTGAAGATAGGTAGGAGAAAAAGAAAAAATGTGAAAGAGGATGAAAATTTTTGTATCAAACAAAGAGAAGAAAGATGAAGAGGATAAAGAGAGAAAAAAAGAACAAGAACGAAAAGTGAACAATAGGTAATATTGATTTATGATCCTGATCATATTGATCTACATCAAACTATGATACTTCTCAACTTGATTGTATAAGATAATCATTGTATAAAATAAAACTTTCGAAATCAAACTATGCAACACAAATGTATTATACTAACAATCTCAACATATATATGCATCAAGCAAGAAACAGCACAGAACCGTTATAGGAAGAAACTTTGTGAAGGCTTTGTAATTTTTCTTACTTAATTGCAATTAGTTTAGTAGATATTTATTCCTGTTTAGCAACTCTGGATACAAGTTGCTCTTCCTCCTTAACTGTCTCACCTAATGGGATTTCTCTTCTTCAACCAATATATTATAGTAGGTTACATACATTAAAAGAGAAAGAAACAGAGCCAATAATGCATAGAAAAAATTAACAGAAATATATATTTAACAAGGATAAAAAGTGTATGCAACCAACGTCTAAAAATAAAAATTTATATTATATGAACATATCTTTATATATATATATATATATGAAAAGATACAAGTTATTCTGATATTTGTTAATTGAACTCTTCGTGTCACATTACACCAAAATAATAAGGTAAACAATAAAATCAGATAATCATACATTAACACATAAAACATCTTATTACAAAAAAGATAAATAAAATAAATTTATCATATAATGTCTTAACCAAGCACAAGGGGCTTAGAGAGAGAGTGAGGAGAAAGAAAGAAAAGCACGTAAAGTGAAAAGACAAAAGTAGACATCCCTGGCGTGTGAAAGTATTGTGAAGGAAAGAGGAGAAAAGTGACTATCCAGTAACCACTGGAAATCCGGTGTCTCACAGCAATATCAACCGGGAGGCTTCAATCTGTCACATCACTTTCACCGCTTCGGAAACTTTTCCCCTCTCACTATGACCACCCCAACACCCGAAATCCCCGACGAAACCCTAAACCCTAACACCGCCGAACAATGCCCACAACAAGAAGCACCACCACCACCGCCGAAATCCCCGCACCCCGATCCCCAATCCCCCGAAACCCTAGTCCTCCCCGATCCAATTCAAACCCTCCCCGATCCCGACCCTCGTCCTCGTTCTCCCAGCCCTAACCAAGACACCCTCATGCAAGATCCGATCCCCACCCTCACCGTCGACGACCAGGACCCCGATGCCTCCTGCGGTGGCGGCGGCGGCGGCTTCACCCGCCGCACGTCGAAGCGAAAGAAGCTCGGGCCGAAGAGGACCGCGCAGGAGAGAAAGTCTCGTGAGAAGCTTCAGGTTCTCGTCGAAACCCTAAAACCCATTCCCTTTACGCCCGGGAAAACCCTCGACTTCGAGAAACACCAGAGCCTCCTGCAGCGCGTGGGGCTCTGGGACTTCGTCCACCTCGAATTCGATTCGCCGCTCCGCGGCGACCTCCTCGCGCAGCTCATCGCCAGCTACGTCCCCGGGAGCCGGTGCAGCTACGTCAGTGGGGTTAGGATCAATGTGAACCGCGCCGATCTCGGCCGCGCCCTTAAGCTGCCGAAGAAGGCCGGCGTTGGCGCCGCCGGTGCCGGCGCGGAGGGGGTTGATTTGGGAGAATGTATTGGTTTTGTTGAGGATTTGGTGTACAATTGGATGCTTTTGCATGATGATGCTTATATCATGCCTAGTGATGTTTTAGCGTGTTTGGGGTTGATCAAGGAGGGGAATTTCGAGAAGGTTGATTGGGCGGGGTTGATTTGGAGCATGGTGGAGAAGGAGTTGAAGGCGCCGCAGCTGGTGAGTTGTTACTACGCCTCGCATTTGCAGCATTTGATAAGGGCGCAGCATGAGGAATTGTTGGAGGAGGGAGTTGAGGAGGCGGAGGAGGGGGTTGAGGTGGTGGAGGAGGAGAATGAGGTGAAGGAGGAGGGGGAAGAGGATGAGGAGGAAGAGGAGAGGGAGGAGGTGGATGGGAGTGGAGATGTGAAGATGGGTGAGGTTGATGAGGGGCAGGTTCAGGAGTTGGAGGAGTACAACATTGAGTTGAGTTTGGGACAAGATAATGATAATGTCGAGAGGGTTGAAGTGGAGAAGGAGAAGTTGAGTCCAGACCACATGATGGATGTGGCTTTTGAGCAATCTAAGGAAGAGGAAGAAGAGCCTGGGATGTGGCTCATGGATAAGAACTGTTTGGGGGAGCCATTTTTGAGGCCTTGTCATGGTGGTGATGTGAAGGGTGTGGACTGTGAACAAGTGAAAGAGGACGAGGGAGAAGATGGGCAGGAACAAGAAGAGGAGGAGGAGCAGGAGCAGGAGCAGGAGGAAGAGGAGGAGGAGGAGGATGGTGAAGAGGATGAGCATGAGGGTGGGTTCCATCTCTCACCCAAGTGTATTCCTTTGGAGGGGATGACTTCTGGTAATGGGGGTCTCATTCCAGTGATGGAAGCTGGACAGATGCCTTTTGGTTCTGGGATTGATCTTCGTGACAATGTGGGAGATTTTCTGTCGTCTAGGGATGAGCCTCAGATGATTTCTGGTTCATCACTTTTTGGTAATGGTCACAAGAGAGACAACATTGGCCTCGATAATCATAACTCTCATCATTCTCTCAATGGCAGTAACAAGCGGCTGAGAAGTGACAGCCCATGGAATTCTAAGCCAATGGACTTCGAAACCTGCATGGAACAGATGGAACATTGGATGGGGAAAGCCAGAATGATGTATGAGACAAAAGATCAGGCTTGTGCAGAAACTTCAATGCATCAGCAAGTCTTGCTTAATGAGCTACAGAAGCGAGATAACATGATTGATCATTTGCATAAAGCAAAGATGGAAGAGGGTCAGAGAAGACATATGGAGGCATATAGGTTTGAGAAGGAACTTTATATGATGCAAACCCTTATCGATGGCTACAGAAAAGCCTTGAAAGAAACACGGAAGGCTTTTGCTGAATATAGAGCTCGCTGTCCTCAAGGTGATGAGCCACTTTACAAGGATGTTCCTGGGTCTGGGGGCCTTGTTTTGACTGTGGTGGAGCTGGAAAGGGAACGTCTGAAGAAGGAAGCAGAAGAAAGGGCAAAGTTGATGGATTTAATGAGAGATTTTGAAAAGAAGTCTTCAGATCTTGAATCCACTTGGCTTGGTAAATTTGAAGGTCATATGAGTAGAGTTGAATCCCTAAGTAAGAGGTTGCTGGATATGGAGGACCAAGTAAAGCATTTGAATGATGTGAATGCTAAACGCAAGGTTTCTGATCCCATTGAATGTGCTCCAACAACCGAAGGAGAAACTGCTTAGTAAGATGTAGCCTTTTCAGTAGCACTTGATTAAAATCAGTTCACATTAAGACTGCAGGTTGTTTATGTTTATAAATTATAATGTACAGAACTTTACTTTGAAACTGAAACCTTAAACTAGGTATTTCTTTCCCTGAATTGTCTGAGATCAAGTCACAACTTATGGTAAATTATTTTCTGTGTTTTGCATCTCTATGTGGTTCTTGGTCTTTGCGACCAATCTTAATTCTGTTGGTTGATGCTCCGTTCCAGTTGATATTTCATCTTTTTCCGACCAATCTTAATTCTGTTGTTTAATGTTCTGTTCTAGTTGATATTTCATCTCTTTCTGACGAAGTTATATCTTATTGGGAAAATGTGATCAGATAGAATTATAGAAATATTCACTTGAAACAATCATTTATGATCTTTTGCCTGATTAATTATTGATTTACTGGATGATTGAATTTGGTGGAGTGTGTGTGCCAGTTTTCCCGGAAGGTTGGTAGTATACCGTATATCCTTTGGTATAGTTTCAGACTGCATACTGTTATGTTTATTTTGGGGCGGGGGGGTTGGGGGGTTCTATTAGGAATCATATTTTTTGTTTTAAACGAATATCAGCATAATTTATAAGGTCTAAAACATCTTACTTACTAGCCAATTTCCACCAATTTTATTTTATTCATTTTAACTTAAAAAAATCTACAGAAAAAAAAAAGAAACTGTTGGAGTTGGGTATGTTTGTTATAAAACTGCCCCTTTCTAACCTTATAACCTTTCTCATCAACTATTCTTTTTCTTCTCCGACTATAAATAGAAACCCGACCAACAGTCATGGGCCTTTCTGCAAATTTAGAGGTGTTAACTTCAAACTAAATCCATTAGATACACTTAATATCTTACCAAGTCCTATTTCCTTCAGGGTCAAATTATGTAAACTTTTCCCATTGAATTAGTACCATTTTACGACCCACTATAGTGAGAAGTTTAGGTCCTTGTGGTTATACCGATCAGTGGTCAATGGTGTGTATCATCCAAGTTGTACGTGATTGGGCTTTACTGTAGGGATGAGATAACCCAGTTAATGCCAGGTCATGATAATCTTCAAATCACGAGATTGAGTGCTGCTGGAGGAGTGTGTTGGGCTTCGTTTTAATTTTAGGGTTTAGGGTTCTATAAACTATTAAAATACTTACAAGAGAGAAAATAAAAAGAAGAAATGAAATTAATTTTTTTTATTAGTTAAAATAAGTTTATGTATAAATTAAAAATAATTTTTTTGGAAAGTTAATATAAAAGAATTTTTATAAATTAATTTATGTATAAATTAATTTTAGTTCCACTGAAGAATGATCGATAATTTTACTGCCAGAATTTTGTGAAGTTGGATATCAAAAGTAGGCTGATCGAACAGTATTACTTGCATGTAACATACTGAGCAGAGAAAACTCAAGTGCCTAGTTTTTATTGACAGGGCTCTCAATGACGTGTCTTAGATAATCAACGAAGGGTAACATGTATAGATTAAACAGAAGAGAAGAAAGAAAATTATCTTGTCACTTGAGAGTAAACAGGGGACTTTGGCATTACGTGGTGCAGACGCCCGAAGCTTTGGGGAGAATTTTCTTATTCTTTCTGATATGATTTCAGGTGGCTATCAGTGTGTCAACCACTCAACCAAATTTCACTATTGAGATTATTGAACCTAACTCATAAAACAATGTTGCATGAATGAACCTTGCCGCCAGAGGTGGTCAAATAGATAAAACACCATTGAACAAGTGCTTTTTTGGTGATTGAGAAACAAATAAAGAATCTATAAATTGATAACCAAAAAATTGTTCGTTCCTTCTTTCTTGGTCATTATCTCACCATGATTGGTAATAAAATTAGCACATATTGAGCAGAAAACTAAAATGGCCCCAGTTTTGCTACATAAAAGTCAAGTAACTAGTTATACTAACAGTAGCCAATCATGTCTGTTCAGTAGGGTTGGGCAAGATTAAGCAACCGGCCCAAAAATATGCATTTCGGTCTGATAAATATGGGTTTTGGGTTAAATAAATAAATAAATAAAAATGGGTTTTGTTTGGGTCTGGAGAGGTTGCGTGGATATTTGTTCAAAATATTCATTTTCTCACATAAGTCCAAAACCTAAACTGTATTGAATGCATTTTGTCTTGTCAGTTAATCACCTCTTGAAATGATTCATGGCCATTCTCAACTTCATGGGCTCACTTTCCTTCATTCTCAACAATACATGCCTCCCCTTCTGGTGTCAACACCGATGTGCAAAAATGAAAGGTTATTGTCCCACTCTTTCACAAGTTGGGGAAAAGCTTATAACTTCCCTCCTCTCCGCATGTTGTTTCTAAACCCAACACAAATCTAACATTTTATTATGCCTCAAATCAATTACACATTCATCCAACTTTCACCATTTTCTTTCTAATCAATCAATGTTCAATCGTAGCATCAAGTTTTGTTACTATGAAACTTAGCGTTGTAAATTTTTCCTCTATCACGACGAAGCCACGACGAAGCTTATGAACCTATCGTTGTAAGAGTCCAACGTTGTTCAGGAGCAAGAATGTGTTAAATAAAGGGCTTTGCACAAATATTAAAGTCTTTTTTTTTTTAGTATTCACACCTCTCAATTTTACCAACTACACCTTTTTTTTATATTTTTTATTACCAAAAATATTTTTTTATAAAAATAAAAAATAAATTACTTTTTTATTATTCTCTAAACCTTGATACTCTCTTTATTATTAGTTAAAATTTATTAAAAATTATAAATTTTCAATAAATTTTGATAGAATTCACTCTCATTTAATCAGTTTTTTTCTTGACTTATTCAAATCCTATTAAAATTTATAATTTTTTAATAAATTTTAATCAATAATAAAGAGAATATATATATATATATATATATAAAAAAAAAGAATACTAGCATTCCTCTTTAACAATAGTGTAGATGAATCTCAGTTGTAGTTTTATAAAATCAAATTAAGTAGAGCATATAAATCCAAGACTGTCTATAATGATTTATGATAGATTTTTATTTTATGTTTGAATATTCATTACACTAAATTTATCATTTGAGTTTAGAAATTTTCATGAAATTCCTTAAACTTAAACTATAGAGTGTGATAAATCTAGGAATTAAGAAGTCACTAAATGTGTCTATAAATACTAGTTGTTTCAATATAAGGGTGGTTGACATTTCATTGAAATACTCCTCTACATCCACCTCCATGATTTTAAGAGTTTATCAACTGTACCTTCAACTTTATATTTCATACAATCTTTGCAATTTTGTAAGCGCAATTTGAATTTCTATCATTGTTTCTTTTATCTTTTCTCAACATTTTTTTAATACCATTTACATTTTGTATAACTTAATTACTTCCTTATACTTTCATTTCTCATTTCATTTTATTTCAAGCACTTTCTATAGATTGAGTTGTGAATATTTCCTTTCCTACGCTTTAATTTTTTACATTTTTAATTTTTTGTCAAAATTATTTTTCATTCTTTTTATTTTCATTTGTTTTACATTTCGATACTTTATTTTTTTATCAATTTATTTTTTTGTCAATCTAATTTTCTAGCTATTTATTTTCTACCAAATTTATATTTTTCAATTTATTTTTGGTCAAATTATTTTTTTGCCAAAAAGTTTATTTTCTTTATCAATTCATTTATTCTGTCAATCCTTGTCAAAACTTTTTCTTCACGTTTTTGTCAGTAACGTGTGCTTTTCCAACATAAAAAGATTTTGTCCAAATTATGTGTAGATTTAGCCTACTTAATTTTGATGTCAAATGGTTTTTATTGGAAAAAATAAGTTACGTATTGACCCTACAAATTTAATAGCAAATAATTATATACAATAAATTTATTGATTTATATAATAATCATTTTAAAAGTGATATCAACAGTAATTATATTTATGATTGAATGATTGTAAATGATCAATTTTACTCTTTCTATTTATCAAACCTATTAAATTATTGATTTGATCATATTAAAACCACAAAATATTACATAATTAGAAATTCATGTAGATTATTTGATGTCCAAGGCTAAATCTTTGCGAAAGTTTCTCCCAGCAAACACAACTTAATATTGAACATAATTAACGATAATAATATAGAAATTTTTTAGTGGGAAACTATAAGTATTTTTACAGGAGTCAATTAAAACAAGTATAGAACTATTTTTCTTCTTTTAGGTATTTAATTCTGTTGTATATTCAATATTATAACCTAATACTACTAGTTAAATTGAAATAGCCTCGTACCACTTATTTAGTGTGTATTCTTGTCACTATTTTCAATTCTTATCACTATTTTCAATTTTCCTCTTTTGTAATTTGCGTTGTATTTTCTTGCTAAATGGACATCTCGCTATCACTTAGACTATTAATATAATTTTTGGCTTATAAAAAAACACTTTGTTTTTCACTTATAAAAAAAGTTTATTTTTCTTGTTTCATGAAATTCCACCCGTTTGGCTTAAAATCATTACTCTTGGTTATTGAATCTGCATTTAGAGTATATTTTCTGTCATCTAGATAGTAGAGAGGAATATTTATCTAGTGTTACCATATTCCTTAAAATAATCCAAAGGAAGAACTGTAACCAAAAACAAGTTTTTGTCCGTCATCTATAAAAAATAATGTGTTTTTTGTTTAATCTTAATTTAATTAACTTGTTTAGCACAAACTACAGTTAATTGGTTCTTGTGCATGTTTATACGTGGATAGTTACCTAAGAATAACTGCATGTTAAGCCTTCAGTTGTTAGTAATATCAAACACAAAAATATTGTGATTCTTTCTCATATATATAATTCGCTTTGTTCTTTAACCTCAAATGAAATTTAAACTACCACTACCTTTTTAACTTTTTTGTTTGTCCTCCATGGTATCTTTGTCCGAGAGCCAAAGAATAATTTCTCAAAAAAATTAAAGTTCATTGGTATCTTATTTTTCGTTTTTGTTTATTAAAAAGTATATTATCAGTGCATCACATAAAAATTCGTGCCACAGATTAAAAACTTGACCATATATACAACGAGAATTGAGTGAATTGAATATTTACACTTTGATTTTTTTTTCCTCTCAAATTAATACGTCAAATAAAGATAATTACATCCCTTAAAAGCAGTAATACAAAGTACAACAAAACCCAGAGGATCCAAGACTTTCACTGACAATGACATTAACATACCTTCTTTCATCCATCCCAACACAAGCCCACTCACTAGTCTTTGTTTTCCAACTTGAATTGAAAAACCCCAACAAGAAGAAAAAAAAATAAAAATAAAAATTGAAAAAATCAAGACAAGAAATAATAAAAAAATAACTGAAAGAATCTCCGACAGGTACCTCCCTCTCCCATCTAGTTAAAGCAGACACAACTGTTTTTTTCTTTGATGTTCACAGGTGCACATGTGTTTCCCTGCATTCCAATCATGCAACTTGAGTGGTCCCCTTCTTTAAAGTAAACAACACATCACGTGACTGCCTCAGTTTGATAGCAAAAGCATAGCACCAATGTGGCCTCACCACCCACATTATGTGACCCTTCTCAGTTAACAACATTTCCTTCATCAATTGCCTAATAAAAATTCTCACCCTCTCACTGTCCAACACCACGTCATGCCATTCATTACATTACAACTACAAGCAGTCACACAAGAGTTTTTTTTTTTTTTTTTTTGCTCTTCTCCCATTCCCAAAATTCTGCAATTTCTCTTGTAAAATTTGAAAGAATCACAGATCATGCAAACTAGCTAGCTAGAGGTGGTTGATTTGATCATAGTCTACAAAGGCTGAGTGAGTCTTCCAATAGAAATTATTAAATGATCTGAAATTACGATAGTATTAGACAATTTTTAAGGAACACATAATCGAGTTTTTTAATTTATTAAAAATTAATAAAACTCGATTAAGTGTAGCTCAGACATAATTTTATCTGAATTATGTTATAATTTCTCTTTCTCAGACTTCAAACAGTATTGATAAGCTGTTCCTTTTCAGTGTGAGTATCACATCTTGGTTTTGGTGATGGGGATGGGGATTGAGTTGGTGACCCTGCAGCATTGTCCATCTTCTTTATGTTTTGTTGTTGATACACTTGCCTCAGTCTCTCTATCTCCCTCTTTAGTGCTTCTTGATGTGCTGCATTATATGTACGTGTTTGCATTATTTGATGCTTTATTGGAGTTCTTATAAACTACTTAATGACATGGCGCATGCATGATTAGCACACAGATCTAAAAATGCTTGCATGCAAACCCTTTTCACTAAAATCAATATGAGTCTGAACAGCTTAATAATTGGCCTTTTTCTTCTGCTTTTTAAAGTAATGAAATTACTATATAGTATGCAAACTTGCAACAAAAAAGGCCAAACAGTGCAATCTATTTAATATCTTGTTGACCCAGAATACTTGACCAACTTCCAGGAGTGGCATGGTTAGTGGTGCAATTGAAAAAGTACAGATTAGATGCATTAAATTGTAACTTCCTTTTATGTAATTTTTCTCATGCCTAGAACTACAAATTAACTATATCATGCACAGATGCAGTCCCTGGAACTAACACCGAGGTAAAAGATTTCAGAATTAGTCATATATAAAACCAGTTTTATTAATTCCCATACGTAAAATAAAAATAACTCAGATTAATTTTATATTTTAAAGAATAACATATTAAACGCAAAGTTTATAATACTGAAAATTTATGAATGATTTAATAACAATATGATAAAACAGATAGGTTGATAATATAAGTCCATCATCATAATTAAAATATATTTTAATATTATTTTAAAATATATTTAACTTAATTCCATAAAACAAATTTATAAATAATATTTGCTCTCTACTTATATATTACATGTTTGTCATATATCTAACCCCACGTAGATCTAATTAATCATGATAATTTTTAAAAAATGTACACTTTAATTACCAAGAGGTTCTTAATTAGCCTTAATTTGAGACATTTAATCAGCTCTTAATTGATACTCACTTAACGGTTTCAACATTAAAAAAATCAATAAATAAGTCATTCAATTTATTATCTTCTTAAACAAGAAAGTTTATGCAGATGTTAACAAA
This sequence comes from Mucuna pruriens, assembly GCA_025330945.1. Taxonomy (NCBI): domain Eukaryota; kingdom Viridiplantae; phylum Streptophyta; class Magnoliopsida; order Fabales; family Fabaceae; genus Mucuna; species Mucuna pruriens. The sequence continues at coordinate 188,711 of JAENHJ010000459.1, read as the reverse complement.
AGATAACACGTAAAGCAAGTACCATCTTTGAAGATCTTATCTTGTGCCAGCGCAGCGATTCTTTGCTTCAAAGCACTGTTGTCAACATTCAGAAGCAAACGTTGATGATCCAAAAATGCAACCCGTGGAGACAATACTGAAACTTCGGCCTTCATTGGACAACAGAATATATAGGTGAGTAAAATTAAGAAAGGAAAAAAAAAATATATTAATTATTACTACACATCCAATTATATGCCTTGTATAAAACTTTGTTAGAGTCACCTATAAATAAATGCACCTGTAATGAAGTCACACTTCGCTCAAGCTCAGATATGTATTGCAGTTTCCTCACTCTTGATCTTTGCGCCGATTGTCTATTTGCCAAGATTCTGATTATGCAAAACAAGAATCAAGAATCAGATAAAATTAAGGGATAAATAAATAAATTGTACTACACATTAATATTACGAAGAACATGTTCATAAGTCACACTTATAAATATTTTTGAAAAAGAAAGGCATAAAATACATACATAGCCACATACTATACATTATCTGTTTATTATTTCAATGCTTTAACTAACACATTATCCATTTGCTTTTAGAAACGGTTATTATCCAAATTCAAAGTCACATTGGCCAATAATGCCATGAAAGTCTACGAGGAAAAAGCAAAGAATTGACAGGAATATGTTTAATTACCTTTTGACCCTCTTGGGGTCAGTAATTTTTTCACTGGAAAATGTTATTGCATTATTATTATTATTATTATTATTATTATTATCATCGTTGGAAGGTTGTGTGATTTCTTGCTTGCATTGGCTTTCATCCTCATCTGACTCATTCTTCACTTGCTTCTTTTCTTCCTCCTTGTTCATTTCCTTCTCATCATCATTGATGCTGTTGTGATCGGACGGTGTAGAAGGGTTGGAGGAGGACAACGTGTGTGCCATCATGTTATTATTATTGTTCCCGGAAGCCTCATCACCAAACATGGACATGAATTGTTCATCGTCAAACCTCTCGAACTCGTTGTCGCCGCCGCCACCACCACCGCCGCCACTTTTGCAATGGTGATCCATTGGTGCCTCCAAGAAGGTGATGGAGTCGCTCACCGACCGCCGGTGAGCGCCTCGCCTCGCCGCCGAAAAGTCGAGAAACTCGTCAACCCAGGAAGGGTTTGGGCTTGACATGTTTGTGTTTGTTGGTAGCATGGTTTTGAGGGAAGGCATCTTTTGGTGAGGAGAAGAAAACTCTGGCCAAGTGGGTGTCATGTTTGGAATTTTTGGTGGCAATTGAGCCATTTTGAGTCACACCAATCAATCAAAACACTCTCACAAGAAGATGAAAAGAAGAAGAAGGAGAACGATAGAGAAATAGAGAAAGAGAGAGATCACTATATATATATATATATATATATAAAACCAAACACAACTTGGAAAATGTTGGTATTATTATGATTATGATGAGATCATCTATGCATATACATGTAATGTGTGTGTATATATGCACATCAAATGGCAAGAGAGGAAGGAATTATCAAGGGAATGCATAGATATGACCTAGAGAAATTAAGCAAATGAGTCTCTAGGTTCTAGCACAACCTTGTTATAAATATGTTCAGAAGGCACAGGGAATGTTAGAGGGAAGAAAAAGGGCAGAAGAAGATGGAGGAGAAGAAGAAGAAAAATTACATAACAATAATGATGTTGTCAACAACTTTTTCTTTTTTTTAAGATGTGTATAATTATAATAATAATTTGTTTTGGGGTTTAAAATCCCAATAAATCTGATCTGGGGTATCTGCATCTATGTGTGTTGTGCAGTGGGGTCACATGGAGGAGAGAGAGATTGGACAGCTATGAACAGCTGGGAGGAGAAAGGGGTTGGGTCTCCTCAACTCAACGGCATTACTGGAAAGTCGCCAGTGGTTTAATTATAAATAACTAGTGGGAATCAGCCACCACGTGCCCTTGTGACCGTCTCTTTAGTAGGGTGCCCTTATAATAATAGTCTCATCATTTTTTACTTTATTATTATCATATCATATTCTCTACCTCTACCCTAATTTTAACCCTTCCTACCTAGTAATCTTTCTCTTCTTATTATTATTATTACCAATTTTGTGCATTCCATTGCATTTCAGGATAACTACCCGTCTACAAGAGTTGGTTTTTTTTAACTAATTAAATTGTTTGCCCGATTTTTTCTCTTGCAATAATAAGCCATGCACGGTAATAAAATGGTGGGAGTTAGAGTCAATCTCGTAACCAACAGGTTTAAATAATCTTGGAGTGGAAATCATAGGCTAAATAAATTAAAGATGGTAACAAAATTAGGTCGTTGGTTTGAATGAATGGTCTCGACGTTCTGCGCAAATTTTTGGAGAGTTAATGTCTCTTGGATAGTTTGGTGGTTAGTGATAGGTGAAATCATATGGGTTGGGATTTTTATTTAAGAACAACGATCACGTGCTCAAATCATATGGGTTGGGTAGTGTGTTCATAGATTGAAGTAGGGTTTTTCTAGTTTTTATTTTTTTTAACCTAGATATTTTTCCTTTAAAATATAATTTGTTTATAATTAAAATCAGGATTTCAATATTTAACATCTCGATTAAAGAACTTAAATAACTATATTTGTATCAATAAATATTGGTAAGGTTGTTCTAGCTTAATAATTGATTTCAAATTTTTCAAGTTGATGTTTAATATATAATTACGTTAAATATTTAAAGTGATAATGTTATTGTTTTTGGTAAAGAATACATAAAGTTTCTAATACAACAAAAGTAATGTGATTAAGATTATATTTAAGGATGCAGTGATGCATGGGTGCTAGGGGTTTCATTAATTGTTAATAAATAAATAAATTATGATTATTGTTTATAAAACAAAAAAAATATCTAGGTGTAGTAATTGATATGAGTAGAAATTGTGTGGACTGGTGGAATTTGGGACCTGAGTTGTGAAGAGGGAAAAGGAGGTGATATTGTAAAGGATCATTTTATGCGCCCATGTGAATTGTTTGCACGCACTATGCTTTCTTTGCTTTGTCCACAAACCATTCCCACATGTAGGGTATATGCTTATCTGCATTCCTATGTGTTTCTAGGTTCCTTCTTCCATGATCTTATCTTAAGTGGAACTCATGTTCTTTTCTAATGGAGAAAATATATGACAAAGCTTCAAATCATGATTAGGGAGGTGCTATTGGGATATAAAATTGCCACTTCTAAATCAAGAAAGTGCTTGCCAATAGAGCATCTTCACTGTTGGATTTTATACTGATTATTAGCATCCATGTGTGTGGGGTCTTGTCTTCTCCTCCCACATATAAAATAATATTGTTAGAATAGTCATGTACATTGCGAGTTGGCACAGTAAGATCAATCTGTATCTATATAAATATATCAAGATTTTCATTTCAATTCTTAATTTTATTTATGTTATTATACTCCCTGCCTAGTTTTTTTTTTTTTTTATGAACAAAATTTTAGGTGAATTGGTCTCAGATGCTTATTAGGAACCGTGCAACCAGACTCAACGAATATTTGCATATTACTCACAAATAATATTTTTATATCAATTACAAAACTCAAACTTATCTTCTTTTAATATAGAATTTGATTTTTATCAACTAGAGCAACATTGATACAAACTAATGTCTACTTGATTAGTATTTTAGTATTCCATTCGGTTTCGAATATAAGTAAATATATATATATATATATATATATATATATTATTAAATATAAGTAAATTTTAATTATTTCGTTCTATGTAACAAAGTTATTTAAAAAATATCCTTAATTTATTGGAGATTATATTTTATATAATTTTTTTTATTAAAGTTTATTATTAAATGAAATTGATACAATTAAATAATACTTAAGTGAATTAGTAAAACATTATTTTAATTAAGTAATTTTGAGTTCGAATTTTTTATTAATTATTTAAAAAAAAAAGAATTTTACTATTAATAGTAGTTTTATTCGATTAAAACATGATTATTTTTCATAAATATTATGTATGATCTCGTATAAATTAAATAAATACATTTCTGGAAATAAAATATGTCATGATATATATTATTATTCCTGTGTGCCTGGCTTAGGTTGCTGGCAAAACGTTTCAATTGAATGGTTAGTTATTATGAAAACAATTAAGTACAGAATTTATTCTAGATAGGGTGATTAGACAGGTAGTTGATTTACAACATAAAATACCAAAAAAGGACCATATACCCACAAACTAAAAATTAACTTCTTTAAAGCGAAAGATACACTTAAAAATTAGACAATCAATGCACAAAATTATATATAAGCCTTTGTTAATGTATAACATAATTGTGATCAACAGTGTTTTTAACATGAGTTTATTAAAACAAAATACAAGTGCTACTTAAATTTAATGCCCCATGTGTCCACTTGTACATATTTGAGAGAGGGAGAGAGAGTTATTATGATTTATTTATTAGCAATAAACTAGTAAGTATATTGGCGTATTGCACAAGTATTGAATAATATTTTAGTTGATAGAAGAATAAATTAACCACTAAAGTCAATTTAACAATTATTTAAGTCTAAAATGATTTATTAAAACTGTTATTATTTTATTTACATTTTACCTGTCAAATATTTTGAACTTTATGAAAAATTAAAAATTCATCGCCTCATAGTTAGTATTGGTCTCTTTTTTTTATCTTAATTAAAACTTAATTCAAATTTAAAATTAAAAAATTGTAAATTCAAACTGATTTGATAATTTTATAATTCTTTTACTTAGAATTATTTTATAAGTTAAAAATTCTTAAGTAGTGTGTATTCTTGAATCTTGAAATTTGGAATAAAGATGGAGAAGGAAAAGGATGAAGAAAATATCTTTAAATTAGCTCATTTAGAAACTTTTTTTTTATGTTTTCATTGAAATTAAAAAAAAAACTCCCTTTATTTTAATTAGAGATTTTATAAAAATGTATTTCATACAATTTCTCCCTTCAAGAAGAGAAGCACAAACTAAGATGAGTCAATCATTAGTATAATTTGATGAGGGTATTTTTTAAAAGGAAAAATATTTAATTACTCTTAATAGGTCAATATTATTTATTAGGTACTACTAAATAATGAATAACATTGATATAAATATAATGTAACCAGTTTCAACACAAGGTGTATCATATACGGTTCAGGGAAAAGTGTACAAAAAATACTACTTTTGCTATCTCCAGTACCAGATAGTATAAAGTCCTAGGTTACAATGAATAACTTTCATACGTTAGAGAAAAACAGCAATAAAACTAAGCCACTTCTACATAATTGTATTCCATACAACACATTCCTATTTATGGCCACATACTATTCAAATTTTTTTAAATGAGGTAAATGAAACACTCACTATCTATGGAATCAAATTAATATCTCTCATGTCAATGATTGGTTTTGGTTCAAATAACTAATTTTTAATTTTCATTAAGTAGGATCGATCTTAATTAGGTTCAAACTTTATGTATGGAGAAATCTCTGCCAAGAGAGTTAAACTCGCCATATTATAGACATTTTCTTTTCAAACAACATTACCTACTATGGAAGATATCTATGATTACAAAAATTAATATCTCCCATAAAAAAACAAAAGTAGAAACCTCAAAAGTGCCAAATCATGCATGTTGTATTATTTCACGATAAGATAATTCCTCTGCAAATTGTATTTGTTATGCATCTAAAACTAAATGTTCGTTATTTTTTAAAAAGAAATTTTTTAACAAAAAGATATATTTAAAATATAATAATTATCTGATATTAAAAAGTAAAAAAAAAATAGTATTTATCAGAATTAAAAATAGTAGGTTTCGAGAAAAACTCAAAAGAACTGGATCAGATTGACTGATTTAATCAAAATTGAACTCGTAACCAATCACTTGATGCATGGTCCAAACATCCTAAAAAATTGGTGGAGCTAAAAATCGATCAAGAACATAAAGGTGGCAAATAGTTTGGTTTAGTTTGACGGATCAAAGACAAAAAAATGGATTTGTTTGACTCGAAATTTACATGGGTCAACTTTTCACAGTCTGGCCTGATCCGGAGGTCTGTTGGGCCAAACAACTTTAGCCCTTTTTAATTTAAAAAATACATGTAATTTAAAAAAAAAAAAAAACTAGACCGAATAGACTCAATCTCTTTTGGATCATTGTTTTACTAGCTCAACTTTTCAATTTAAATCATAATTTTCGTGATAACTCATTTTTTCACTTGTACAAAAATGGTTAAAGTTGAGTAAAAATCAGTACAGTAAACTGTTTTTCAAAAAAAAAGAAATTAATTTTTATATTTTTTTATGTTTTTATGTTTAACATATTTTCTAAATAAATAGACAAATAAATGTACATAATGTATGTATAGATTATTATTATTATTATTTAACTATTTATTATGATTTTTTTCTTGTAAAACACGTAATAGGAATCTTTTATATTAATTTAAGTTTTCTTAATTTTCTTATTTAATATACATATATCTAGTTTAATTACAATTGAATCATTAAACTACAAATTAGAGTCTTGATTAGTTGAATCAATAGTCCGATTTTATAGAAACATTTACGTCAATAAGAGTAGAAGAATTCCGAGTGCTTCAGATGAGAAGAATCTTGGCTATTTCGTAAGAGAAAAGTCCAAATATATACGTCTTTTCCTTCAACTATTCTTAAGTCATCACTAAGCCAGCTTGTCTGGAGAGAAAAAACATTTAAAATATTGAATTTTATAACCCAAAATGCTATTAATTTAATTTCTAATACAGGTTTCATTTTTACTTTTGGCTGGTTTGGTAATGAACTTGAAGCTGAATCCCTTTGATCAACTGCATTTTCTTTCCTGCATAACTTGGTGACTCATGATGGCAATCACTTGAAAGGGTATATAGCTAGAGGAGCTGGAAAATTAGTAAGCTGAGGCTTTGCCTATGCTTTTGGAGGTGCATGCTTATAATTGAATGATACAAGATCATTGCGTTTCCTGTTTATACTCAAAATCAATTTTTACGTTATATATATTTGGATTTTTCTATTTACAAGAAAAGGTTAATAAAACTTAGTTATGTATTACATGAAGATTCAATTGGTGGTTTTAAATCATACAATAATTTTTCTAAAAAAAGATTTTGTGTTAAGAAATTTTTGTTTGGATATGCAATTTGAAAGACTAAACTTCTCACACCAATTGGAATTTTGTAATTTGATAATAGAGAAACATTCATTTTCTAACAAATTCTTTTAAATATATTTTATATTATTAGCTGAAATTTATTGAAAATCACAAATTTTAGAAAATCTCATTTATTATTTAACGAAATTTTCTCCTAATTTATAATTTTTAATCAACAATAAAGTATGATAAAAAGAATGTATTATTACAAAAAATTATTAGATGATGTTGAATTATATAATCCACAATTTCTATATGACATGTGAAAAAATGTTATTAATTAACTTTTTCTCATATATTAAAAAACTTAAATATATATTATGTAAAGATCCATTGAAACTACCCACTAATAGTGGTCCTGAACACCTAATATTTCACATGTTGATAGACTTAACTAACATTCAAACGTGTTACATATAAACTATTTCGGCTTGCAAAAACCTTAAGCAATACACAACCTTCACGTAACACGTCTTTAAGGTCATGCACAGAAAATGAAGTGTAAAATAAAAGCCTTGCCTCATTAAAACTCTCGAGCATGAAAGACATGAACACAAGAAGATATTTATGCATCTGAAATGCCTCTAAATGAAAAGAAGTATCTTTGTTTATGATAAATGTGAATGCAAGCTCCCATTCTCCATATGCATTGAGAAAAAGACATGATGACAACTACCACATTAATAACCTATGCTATCTTCAATCTTCTTATCTTGTGCAATGCATGGATAAGTGCAAGTGAATGTCTTGCAATGCACAAGTATAACTCATCCAACCTAGAAGCCATGAAGGTGAGGTTTGAAAGATGGCTGAAACAATATGATCGAAATTACAAAGACAAAGAAGAATGGGAAGCCCGTTTTGGCATTTACCAAGCAAATATCAAGTTCATAGAGTGCACAAACTCTCAAAAGAACTCATACAATCTCACAGACAACAAATTTGCAGATCTTACTAATGAAGAATTTATGAGTACCTATCTTGGTTTTGGAACTAGGTTGCTTCATACAGGATTCAGGTATAATGAATCTGGGGATCTTCCACGAAGCAAGGATTGGAGGAAGGAAGGAGCAGTTACTGACATCAAGGATCAAGGCAATTGTGGTAAAGTTTCTTGCAATAGAAGTGCATGTTTTAGGGCTGCCAAAGTATATTTTCTAGCTCAATTTCACAGATTATGCACTTCAGCTTTGTTTTCTAAACTTTTTTTTTTCTTTAATAAATTCTCATTTGAACCTTCAACATTGTTGACCATTGATTTTGGAGCATAACTAGCAAATCCTTTAAAGCAGTGAGGGATTTTCCGTGTTCACACATTCAGCTAATCAGAATCGCTGGATGAAGATCAAATGATTTATATTTTATCTTGACAAATTTAAATTAAAATGTGTTCTTCATTCAGACTCAAGATTAATTTGACACGACAAGATAACAAACATGACCTAACTCAGTTTTTTAAAAAGTAGCACATGGTTTTCACTTGAAATTTCACACAACTTAAAGAACATTATTCATACAATGTCATTAACTTGTTTGAAGTTATGTCTTCATGCAGGAAGTTGTTGGGCATTCTCTGCAGTGGCTGCTGTGGAAGGCATCAACAAAATAAAATCAGGGAAGTTGGTTTCCCTCTCTGAACAAGAACTCATAGACTGTGATGTTAAGAATGGGAACGAAGGCTGTGATGGTGGCTTGATGGAGACAGCATTCATGTTCATAAAAGAGAATGGTGGACTAACGACTACCGAAGACTACCCTTATGAAGGGGTAGATGGCACATGCAACAAGACAAAAGCTGGACACCATGCAGTGAACATAAGTGGGTATGAAAAAGTGCCTGCTAATGATGAGACCATGCTTAAAGCTGCAGTTGCTAATCAACCTGTCTCCGTGGCAATTGATGCTGGAGGTTATGCATTTCAGCTTTACTCACATGGTGTTTTCTCTGGCTGGTGTGGGAAACAACTAAATCATGGTGTGACTGTAGTTGGGTACGGAAGAAAAATAATTGGTGGTAAATATTGGATTGTGAAGAATTCATGGGGTGCTGACTGGGGTGAATCTGGTTATGTTAGGATGAAACGTGGAACTTTTGATCATGCTGGTATTTGTGGCATTGCCATGCAAGCCAGTTACCCCATTAAGAATTAAGCAATGCAAAATGTCACCTCAACAATTCATGTACACTGATACATGACAAGTTCAAGTATGTCACTGCAACCGTCAGACTCAAAGATTAGAAAATAGATGAGTTATTTAATTTTATATGAAGTAAATATATATTAAAAGTACTAATTATAAAACATAATCAGTGGAACCCAAAATGTAGTCAATTGTAAGGTTAATAAACCACCTAAAAATTAATCATGCATGTATCCCTCTGGAATAACAGAAAGATGACAGAAAGTAAGTAATTACTTCGGTCTTGAATATAAAATTAATAAAAAATTTATGGGTGTTGGTATAAAATGTAACTGGATCTTATTTTTACTTACTAATAAGTGCTAATAACATTAATCCCCAAGTTTGTATTGCCTTGAACACTTTGGTTTGTCCCTTTAACCTTTGTTTCCCATAATTGCAACACTCTATGTATCTCATTTGCAGAAGTTTTGAAGCTTGGGGTTTTATTGATTTTGTGATAGCTTAGAGGTAAAGTAACTTAATAATTTGTGTTATTAATATTGACTTTACAATTACAACTAATTAATTTAATGTATAATTTTTCAATAGAGTTTGAAGAATAACTGGAGACTTAGAAATTTATGAATTTATTGTTCTTGAAATTTATTATAATATTTACTCTGTTCAATTATAATATTATGCATTGTATTTAATAATCTTGTTATGTTTGTAATTTTTCATTATTATGTTTGAAAGATCTTTGAATAGTTGGTTAATTGAATTACAATTGTATTTTAATTAATATTTTTTATTCATTAATTTTTCATAATTAATAAAAATGCAGGTAATGACTATGGACATAAATACTTGAATATCCATCCAAGTATTAAAATTATTACTCACATGGATATAAAGTTTTTTTAAAAGATGGACATAGGGGTAGGTAATATAATACCCACCCTACTCAGTTCTTAGACCTACCCTTTTTATTCTTACTTTTATTATTATTATTATTATAGTTTTCAAACAACAATATATTTTTCCTGCCCTATTCTCGTTGCCATCGTACAAAATAACTAAGACCATGTGAATATAACAATGGAAGAAAATTAATTAAAAAAAATACGCATGAACGCCTGTGTGGTACTAGACACCTAGAGAAAGATAGAGCTAGTGCTAAGAAAATTGCAAGACGTGCCAGCCAGTGTAGCATTAAGAACTATACTTGGTCCACTCAATAATTTAGCAGCTAAGATTTAAGACTATTGAAAATCTAAGCCATCTTCCACTCACCAATACTGGCCAAACTATCTTCAAGTTAGATTAATTTTCCATTTCAATTAATTTCTCAAATTGTTTCGGGTGTATCAAATAGTGCAAGACTTGGCAGAGTGATAATTGATAACAATAATCCTCGCTTGACAATTTCTGTACTATCATTGTGATTTGATGCACTTACCATATAATGTTCAAATCTAACAGGGCAAAACTGTCCCTACAGGAAATCAATAATCTCAACAGCTTTCTATATTTCCCTATTTGATCATAGTGCTGCCAACAATTTCACCAGTGTTCTGTATCCATATTTCACATTTGCTTTTATTAGATCCAGTGCCTTAGAAAGTCCTGAATTTGCAAACTGCACCAATAACAATGTTGTAACTCTGAATCCATGCCCTTCAGGACTTTAACTGCACCCACCAACTAATCAACTACACAAAGACATGTTAGATAAACTACAAGTCCCACAGTCAAGATGATGAGAGGATACCTTGGATTTGAGAAACTGAAATACAACCAGAACGTTGAGTCCATCCTTGGATAGCAAGAGCAAGACAAGGGGATGGGAGCTTTGGAAGGTGTAAGAATAGGCTTGCTGGGACTTAGAGTGGTATAGATTGCAGCATTTGGTCAATAATTTGCATTCTTGAGTTATGGGGAAATAAAGAAAGAAAAAGGATCTAAAATTTGGCAGGACACTAAGGAAATGAAAATATTTGGAATTTTCTCATAGTTTTCTGCTTCTACTTGGGCTCCAACAGCCTGCTTTTGTAAAGATGACAACGGACAAATTGGTGGGCATTGATTCAAAAAAGGGGCAGAAACGAAGAAGAAATCTACGGTGCATTGTTGATCTAATCACAGCTGTTGATAAATTAATATAGTATTGGAGCACCTTGTACCATAACAAACATGAAGCCCTGCAGAGGTTTGTCAGAAAGATTCTTAAATTGATCAATATGGCATTTAAAGAGACAGTATAAATATGATGAAAGAAAGAAGTGAAAAGATAAGGCCAGGCATTGATAAGCAGTTTCTCATTCCCTTATTAATGAACATAATAGTCCTACAAGAGTTGTTTAGGCTTCCTCATTCTATTATTCCTATGCCTAGCAAGACTTCCTCTTTTTCTCCATCATGTTATAAAGAATGGGACTTACATGGAGGTAAATGCAAATATTACACCAACTATACATTACCAATGGTGAAAACATATCACATATAATTATAAAATCACAATAATGTAACAACTCATATTGCACATCAATAATAAAAGTCGTTATATCTGCACAGTAATGTACAACATTTATGTCTAATTTAACAATTTCAAACATATAACTACATTTGAACATTAAGATGTAAAATATGTAACAATATATGACCGGAATCAATATACTGAGCATTGAAAAGTTTGAAATACATCACTCCAAATTAAATTAGTCACATTGATAGTAAATAGCAACCAAGCGTGTAATTTCATGTACATGTAGAAAAGGTTCCCACAGTAACAAGTAATAGATAAGCATGTTTGTTATGTTTGTCTTATCACACAACAATGATCTTTTCAAATCCACTATAACCAAAAAAAAAAAAAACTAATATTCATGGCTTGAATTATAGAGCACACATAAAGAACCATTGACTATATGCTCCCATGAACCATTTATTTTGTCGATGTGTAGAAAGGGAAAATGAAGAAAATATTTTAAAATATTATTACCACAGTTAATGTCAGGTAAACAGCAAGGTCTCTGTCAATTCAATGGTAACGTCTCCTAGATTTGGTGCGGCAACGAAAACTCCAGAGAAATACCAGAAAAACAACCAGAACCACTTGTAGAATAATCACCAACTTCAAACCTAAACAAGGAAGTTTCAATTTATATTTACCTGAGTTTCTAAACACGTGAAAAAAATTCTTGGATAATAAGTTACCAGTAAGGGTATGAACTGATTCCTCTGATTTCACTCCATTTTGACTTGCTTTTGACTTGCAATTGCTAATCGTGTACTTAGCATTCCCACCCATGACACAAGTGTTGGGGCAACAAATGATTCCATCATATTCATCACTCCCATCACAACAATCTGCAGCAATATTGGATGAAAATTGGAACTCAAAGTTCCAGGCAGAAGAAGCCTAAATATATTGATCCAAGGAAAAATAAATTTCATTGCCCATTTATGTTAAAGCAGATTGCTTATGAGAAATGTAAAACCAGATCAGTTGCAACATAAATTCAATTACTAATGAATTCTTAAAATTTGGGATTAAGTCTTAACTCAATCTCATAAAACTGGCTTATAAATTAAAAATTGTCCAAGTTTTATAAGGACTAAATTAACCATATCTCTAGTCATTATGGGATCTCAACAAATATAAAGCTATAAATCATTTAATCTCCGAATAGGCATTGAGTTTAAAACAGGCCAAGACCAGTAAGAGACAATGCACCAAAAGTCAACCAAATTTTTATTTATTTACAGAGGCCAGTTAAATCCATTTGCAGTGGAAAATATGGAGATTAAGAAAAGTGTTATGCAATTAACTGTCCAGACAACTTCAAATGGAGATGTTGACTATCAATCATTTTCAGAACACAGCCTTTAGATAGTATCTTAGTAACTACTAAGATCTCTAGACCATTCCTTTGCCTTGGCAAAAACTCCAAAGACATGTGCAAAGTGCTATAGCAAACAGGCCCGAGCAGAAAGTCAAAAAGGTAAAAGGAGGTATAAAAACAGAGAAAATGCTTACCACAAAAATGATCATTAACATGAGAAGAAACTATAAACTGTGGCTTGCTACCTAGGTTTCTGCAATAAAACTTTCCATTTGGGCAAGCTGAAGTCCCTGTAATTAAATGAACAACAACATCCTAGCAAGTTATAAATGATATGAAACCACCTTATGATTTTCACAAAAAGATGTATACAAAAAAGTAAGAATAAATTATGACAATGAAAGCTAGAGAAACCAAATCATCAACATTTAGCATAAGATCAAAGAATACAAGTCATGATATTAAAAACTCTTATAATTTAGGTTTGGACCTAACTAAACCTCAAAAACTAGCTCATTGAATAAGAATTATTTCTCACTTGTACGTACTATTTTAGTCGCATTAATAACCAAAATGAGATCTCTAACACATACCACGTGCTCAAGCTGATAACTTAATATCTCAAGCGTGAAATTTGAAGAACTGGATATATGTAACTGGTTTAATAACCCTTATATACACTATTTTAGTCATATTAATGGTCATCTCAACATGGGATCTCTAACAAAAACTAACTCTTAAGAATTAAGATAAACAAATATTTTTCTTGTCAAATTTTCAATTTCCCCTGAATCATAAAATCATCTGTCAAATAGGAAACAACACAGCCATGAAATTCATCGTGTGGCATACCAGGCTCATCAGTGCCATCAGGGCAGTCACAGAAATTGTCATTGAGACGATCTCTGGAGAAGGATTTTGATCCATCCCTGCACTTGATCACCTCGGAGCTGTAATATTTCTCATCTGCACCAAAACCCAATTCAAGATTCATCAAGATAATCAAAATATACAAATAAAAGCAAAATGGTTTGTGGGTGCTGGAACGTGTGACTTGGGTTGCACACCCACTTGGGAAAGATTGAAGCTTTGGGTGCTTTGAAGCGAAAGGGGTACATGGGAACCTACCTAGAGGGTGTATGCCGAGGAGAGAAGGGTGTGAAAAACAACATGCGACGGAAGCGAAGAGAAGAAAACATTCGAAATGGAAACGTAAGAAGCAATGCGCGTCCATATCTTTGTGGATGAATGAATGAATGGAGTGTGTTCTGTTGGTGACTCGCCAGAGAAACCAGTTTTAGTCTCGATTTTCGAGGCTTGGATTTTGTTGACTTGACTTGACTCCCACTCTTGCCAACAATTTATTTGGTAAATGATTTTTTTTATTTGAACACATAGAGAAGAAAATCTTATAAAAGATATAAACAGAGGAAAATAAAGCAAAAATTAAAAATAAAACATTGTTATTTAAATGAGTAAAATTATGAACACAAAAATGAAATAATTTGCTTGCTTAGATGAGTATAAATAAATAAATTATATAAAAAATATTTTTATATTAATTAAAAATTATTTTTAATATAAAACTATTTATTGTTTTTAAAACCTTTTATATTATAAAAAATTAAACACACAGATAAAAAAGAGAAAGATCATTTTCCTCTAATTTTATTTAATTTTGAGAAGTATTTTTTTATGAATTATACGAAAATAACTTCCATCTTTCTTATGTCTCATCACAAATGAATGGTAAATTTTTTATATTTCTATTCATTTTCTTTCTATTTCCTTTTCTTTTTCTTTCATTTTCATCTTTGAGTGTGTTTGAGAAAAAAAGGTAAAAACTATATTATTTTAATAATTAGTTGTTATTGTTACAATCGATTATAATAATTATGATAAATGTTTGTTTGAGTAGGTTTGTTGGAAAATGGTTTTAAAATAATTAATTTTGTTTTGGTATAATGAGAAAATTTGCTTTTACATAATAAACTATGAAAAATAGTATGTATGAAACTAAAAGAAAAAAAAAATTGTTAGAAAAATTGGGAGTAATTCGGAGATAACGTTTTATAGAAGAGAACAATTGTTGAAAAAAAAAACATAAACGATAATTCTTTGTATGACTAAAAACCAACTTTCTTAAAAAGAATTACCAAAATTTAGTTAATGTCCCAAACATAATTTTTTGATAAAAAAAAATCTAAAAAACAGCTGAAATTAACAAATTTTAACTATCCTCAACATGCGTGTTAATACTAATTACTAAACCTTAACTTTTATTCATATATAGATACTAAAATTTATATTTTTTCATAGAGGATACAATGGAAATAATTATACGTATTAAGTGAATAATTTAATCATATATGAATCAGTCATAAGTTGTATATTTTATTATTTAAAATTTTTAAAAATTTCTATTAGTTATTATTGACTTAAAAAAATTTATTTACATTTTTTTACTTTATTTATTAATGTTTTTTATACTAAAAAACTAAAATGATGATACTTTATAATATCAAAAAATAATTTTTTTAAAAAATTGAATTAAAATGTCTCACTCATAAAATATCAACGACTACTTTACGAGTTTATTCAATTTATTTATTATGCTTGCATTATTTATTATAAGAACTTTTTATTATATATCAATGAACGTATAATAAAAAATAAAAAAACATTTATTATAGCAAAAACATAAAAATTATTTAATATTTAATTTTTATTAATTTAAAATATATAATATATTTACTATTTTCACACTACATATATGTATAAACACATTTATTATGTATGAATTTAAAGAGGTTAAATCAATATGCAAATTGTTTATTTTTATTAAATTTTTAATTGTGTTCTTTTATAACTTAAGGTTAGTTTGGATAAATTTTTTAAGAAATATTTATAAAAAGATAAAATAAATAAAATTTATTCTATACTTTAAAATTAATTTATTAATTTCAATTTTTTTAAAAGCTTTCTGAACTTACTTCTTAAAAACTAAGCCATATATGTTATTTTTAACTTAGAAAACAACTTTACTTTTTCTTTTATAAATATTTGCTAAAAGTTTATTCAATCTGGATTTAAAAATTTGTATATTATTTATTTCTATATTATCTAAACTCATTTATTCACCCTCTTAATTAAATATTTTAAATATTTTTTTAATGTGTATTTTTACACACTATTTTCACAATTAATAAAAAGAAATTTTCAAACTAGTCTCATTCAAGTTAAACTATTAGTCAAAATAAATTTCAAAAGCTTTTAACTAAATTCATATAATGTTAACTTTTTAAAATTAATTCTTAAAAATTAGCACCTTTAAACCTCTTCCTTTTTTTTATAAAAAATTTTTCCCCGTAATTTTGTTTTCCTTCGTGTCGCTAAATTTATCTAGAAGATTGGGTAGAATGGTTTGATCGAGACGCACGTTTCTAAAATTTGTTTCTAAAACAGTTTTCAAGATTGACTACTATTTTCATAAATCAACCCAAGTAGTTTTAGTTATTTTGTTCTTATTTATGTTTTTTTCCTTAAGAACTTCGCATAAAGTTATTAAGTGATCAAAGCATGAGTTAAACTAATTTCAAAATATAAGCTTTTCAGTGAGAATCATGCATACAATAGACATGATATTCAACTCAACTAACACCACCACAAATTATATACTATTAATAATCTTATTATTATATTTATTACAGTGGAAGGTTTCGTCTGATAAGAATGTTAGATAATATATTAGATGACAACACCTCGAGGCCTTATATACTACATTTTTTATTACAAATTAACAATCACGCAAATCTCTTATACTCAAAAATGTATTTTTATTTTTCTACTAAGTATAAAAAAATTCTCATATCACTTTTCTAAAAATATTTATTGTCTAAAATGCTACTATAATCTGGCTGCTCTTGTTATTGATGGATGAAAATAGCAAGATCGATGCTCAATTTAGAAAATATCTTGGGACAAGATATCATTAACTCTATCTCAAGTAATTACAGATTTAAACAATGTAACAAAAAAAAAAACAGATAAACTTAATTAATAAGAGACTATTGGAAATTTTACAAGAATTTATTTATAGCACCGCGATTCAAACATAAATTACAATATATAATAAAATTATTAATTTTTATACCAATAGCTCTAAAAATTATATTTAAGATGATTTTTAATTGATTGATAATATAAAGATTCCTACACTAAAAATACATAAAAATTAAAGTATTTTTTTTAAATGCATCTCTCAAATTTGAAATTCCAAAGTCTAAATGTATCATTGTGACAATGTCGATCATCCACACCAAATATACACAACTATCCACGGTAGTCACCCCCATATGGCGTCTTCAATGTCTTGTTGTTCATTGATTGAATTGATCACCTAAAATATTGGAACAGAAAAAAAAAAGTTAATTGTTTTTATGATTCAGAAACTCTGAAATTATTAAAGACTAAAATTTCCTAGCTAGGAGGTTATTTGTGATAAAGTATTCGCTTAATCACTTCTATTCTTTGCAAATTATAATATGAAAATTTTAAGTAGGAATATAACGAAACTCGTTTGTCTGAGTTTTTTTTTTTAAAATGTGCTTTTATTTAAAATATGTTTAAAATTATATTAATTGTGTTTCTGAAAAAAAAAATCAATTTTCTCAGAGAAAAATATTTTTTTTTCAAAAAACTGAAAAAGGTATTTACTTCCTCGGAATATGTTAACCCATATATTTGAAGGGGTTTGCTACCAATGGTAGGTTCCACGAGTCTTCTCCTTCCTCTTCATCTATTCTATTATGTATCTTCTTTAAATTTTAAAATGTCATCATAACAATTTTCTATTGAAAAACTATGGTTTCATCTACTTGATTGATTCTCTTGCACGGATGGCCATTCTTCAACCTCGATTTTGATCTCTCTTTTCAATTTGTTTTTCTCTCAACAATTTAGAGCACGTTTGAATTTTTCTTAAAAAAAACTTATAGAATAATAAAATAAAAAGATTTTTTATATATTAAAATTAACTTATAAAAAGACTCTCTCATATTAATTTTTAAAACATTAATTTTTAATTTATACATAAACTAATTTTATTGAAAAATAATTTACTTCTTATGTTTTTACTTTAAAAAAGTATCCATGCTCTTGCTCCATCAAGTGGTTCTATAGCAATTGCACAATTGAATCTCTGGACTATCATTGAATTTGGATCCTCTTTTTCTTAAATTGTTGGCACAGAGTGGTAGACATATTTTAAGTTTTTGTCATTGTCAGACTTGGACAACTTATTATTCATTTAGGACTGAATTATGAATTGAAATGGTTTGAAATATCTGTTTTGTAAGTATCAAGTACCAAAGAGGATTTTCTATTATAAGTACCAAGCGTTAGATAAATTTTTTTTATTAATTGAAAGAACCAAGTTGATAATTTTGAAAGCTTTAACACAATTAAGAGCTAAATCTTTTCGTTTCTTTCATTAAAGACTATTAAAATCATGGGTCACATAGAAGGAACAGGTACATATTTTAACTAAGAAATTTAATTGACACTTCTACACCATTGGCCGTAGATAAAGGAAAAAGATGGTGTAACGATGAACTCAAACATAAAGGACTACTATTTTTAAGTTAATTTGGATTTATATCATAATGCAAATCTTATATATTAATATTGGTTTATGACTCTTGATTAAGATATAAAAAATTCCAACTTAATTTTAGATATGGAAATAATTAATTATGTTGAGATACTTGGTACTTTGAACAATATTTACTTCCAAAAGTTAATAAAAACCAACACAATATTTCTTAACAATGTCTTTGATATTTAAAGTTTAGGGATTAGAGTTTCATTTAGTAAGAAAAAAATAGTTTTACCTATTTTATTTTAAACCATTTGGTAAAACAATATATATTCATGACCATTGTTTACAATGTTATATTACAAGAAGAGTTGAAACATAAAAAAATATGATACGATAATTATTTTTTTTCTTTATTTATAGTTATTCCTTATCTCTACCACTATCATTATGTTGTCATTATTATTATTATACACATCAATAATTGTCATTCTTATCACAATTATCACTATCATTGTGGTCACTATATTATCCTATTACTAAAATCTCCAATATCATAATTACCACCTTATCATTATCATTTTCTCTTACCTCAATTACTATTATTGTTATCATTATTAATACCACTTTTATTACCATTGTCTTCACTTTTTCTAATACCATCGTTATGTTGCTTATGTCACTGCTAAGTACTAGCTACGTATTCTTTCTTACTTTGATCCTATTTTGTTATAAGAAAATAGATTATGCATTTATCTAATAACAAACTATGATAATAACAATGATAGAATATTTTAAACTATCAATATATAATCATTAAACTATTTTCTTATTTTTTCTATCCTTATCTTATCTTAACCTTAAAACATCCCTCTATAAAATTTAATTGCCAGAGAAAATAACAAACTTGAATCCACATAATAGAGTATTAATATCTACCCAAACCTCATAAAAGAAAAAAGAGAGTAGAAATAAACTCATCAATTTGTTAGTGTAATAAAAATCAAAGATTGATACCTGCAATATAGTATGGTTGAGAGTGCTGCTGAAACGGGATGACAACTTCCGACCTCATATTCTGAAACTCTTGCAAATAATTGGAACAATAAGTATTATAAATGTCAGAATCAATAATACCATTCTTTTTCCCATGAAGATAATCCAAAGCACTATCAACTTCTGCTTTGTGTTCCCCTTTGGTCCCATTACAAGCAATCAAATCTTTTAATCCTAGAGGGGGAAATTGCAAGAGTTGGTTTTGGCCTTTGAATCTCTTAAGTTCATCCAACACTTTCTTATACTCATTGTAAACTTTTGTGTACTCTCCATAGGGACCATGTATAGGATCCCTTTGCCTACAACATGCTTCCCATATCAATGAATCCACTACTCTTCTTCGATCTTCCTCTTTAGCATTCTTTACCAACTTGGTTATGTTGCTAACACCAAAAACCTTGTGCACAGCATGGAACTCCCTGCTTCTGCTTGATGGAAAGTATGGTGACAATATACAATTTTCACTGCATTTCTTCCTTTGATGCTTGCATGCTGCACAGGCTGGATGCATCCCGCTATTACTTTTGTGCATCCTACCAAGAGATTTTATGTAAATACGATATATGCAATCATATAATAGGAGAAGATTTTTAATTCAAAATATGTAGCAATTTTATATATAAAATAAGACCAAACTTAAATGCAGTTTCATAGTTGTTTTTTATGTTATTCTTTAACTAAAATTAGAGTTTTAACATATTAATCTGTATAATAAAATATTCTAATTAAAGAATAATAAAAATAAGATAAAACTCTAATTCTAATTAAAAAATAATACTAAAATTATGTAATTAGCAAGACATTTTTTATATTATTCTTTAATCAAAATTTGAGTTTTAATTTGCAAATCAGCTTAATAAAATATTTCATTAAATATCAACAAAAATTATCAAATACAAATTCTAATATAAAAAAAAATCTATAAAACTACATTCACGCTTTATCCTATAAAAAACTTCCTCTACGGAGGAAAGAGTTTGGTAGAAAAAGATTGAAACACTGAAAAAATAATGCAAGCCTAACTTTTCTTCATCCTTTGAGATTTTCTACAATTTAGCCTAACCTACTGCTCCCTTTCCTTTACTAAATCTTTAAATGCCAAAGAATATACAAATAAAGAATAAAATATGCTTTTGTAGAATGCAATTATCTAAATTTGCTGTAGTGTAGAAACTTAGGTAGTATCTTCTAATAAAACTATATCTATATAATGTGTAATTGATCTCTTGTTTGAGTTGTTAATTGTTATACTATGTACTAATGATTTACAAGAACCAAAAGAAAAAGAAGAGTATGATAGTGCTTGCATGCAGCACATGTAGAAGAACCATGCACATATTTGAAGAGAATCCATATATTAATGCGTTGGTTATGCAAAAATTACATAACAAATTAAACAGAAAATATAGTAAAATTTAAGATACAAACCTCGACGGGGCAATTGTTATTGTCTTGAGGCAAATGAAAAAACAATATCTGTATAAATATGATATATATAGTTCTATAAGGGGGAAATATTGTTTTGTTTAGGAAGAGCATGGAAAGATGGTTAAGGTTCATGTCTCTTGGAGTGATAATTATTTATACAGCATTTAGGAAGAAGTCTAAGTAAACTCTAGATGAAGGGATACACTCAATTTGTTAGGAGATATTCACGCATTTGCCTTAATGGAAAAAAAAAAAAAAAGGTTATGAATAATTCATTACACGACACCAATGCAAACATCATCAACAATAAATATAATAACAATGAGTTACTACCCTTATAAATAGAGTTATTTTTGTAACGGTTAATTTTTAGATTAATGAAAACACAAGTGATTCTCATTTCATCTATTTTGTTATTTAATGAAGAAATTTCTATTTATTTCAATGTAATTATTTACTAATTAAAATATTCTTTCTTTTAAATTTAAAACTGTAATTATTTAATATAAAAAATCTTATTACTATTTTAAAAATATTTTAATCATTTTCGTCACTAATAATAATCAAATTTTGTAATTAAAATAATTATAAATTTTAAATTTAAAAAATATTTTAATTAAAGAGAATAAATTAAAATATATAATAATTTTATTGCTAATTAACAAAATGATGACATCACAACAATTTAAATATTATTGGCTACTAACAGTTCCAAAACTTCTCAAATGTATAGGAATACTGTAGAATTTTATAATAATAATAATAATAATAATAATAATAATAATAATAATAATAATAATAATAATAATAATAATAATAATAATAATAATAATATATTAATATTGGCTTGTCACCTTCGCCCTTGGATTTTTTTATTTTTGTTTTAAAATATAACAAAAACGTATGAGTTATTTCTTAGTTAACACTTTTTAAAAAGTTATTTTTTATTTATTTTGAGTATTTTTTAAATTTTAATTAAAATATATTGATAGTATAAAATAATTTTAAATTGTTTTTTATCACAAATCATAATATATAAATTTGTTGATTTTAATAATAACTATTTAAAAATAATATAAAATAGTTTTTAATTAATTAATGATGGAAATCTTAACCTAACGGTGCATGGTACTTGAACTTAATTTTTTTAGATTGTCATTAATAATATATATTTTTTACAATATTTAATGTGTTTTAACACTTGATGCATCAAACTTATTAAATAATGTGATAAAATCAATGTGTCAAACTCAAATTTTGACGCCAATGTATACATTTACTTCATTCTTTTAATTGATTCCCATTAATATATTATATGTTGTTGACTGATTAAACTTTTAGGGGTTGCTCATGCAACTTTTGCGATGAGAGTCACAGAAATAATCATTCGGCATGTTCTTGATGTGATGCAAATAAGTAAGTTTAACATTTTTTTAATTATATACATATGATCTCTGAGAAGAGTTAAATACACTAGAAATGTCATACTTATAAAATATTTATCTCTCTACTCTCTATAGAATAATTTTCAAAATTAGGAAAGCAAATCCAAATTAAAACATTGTCTTAATTATTTCACTTAAAGTTTTCTAAAAAAATATATTTAACAATTTACGATTGTGCACATTATAAACAAAATAAATAAGGTAATGTTTATATCTCATAGTTTGAATTTATTTTTTAGAACATGATTTAAAATTAGTGTTCAAAACTAAAAAGGTTACAAATGATGTTTGGATGAATTATATACGGAATTTTCTTTTTATATAAATTAAATATATTTATGAAGTAAAATACCAAAATGACACAACGATACCAGGCTAAAGATGGTAGGAACAAGTCAGGTAACTCTCAAATCTTTATTAAATCAATAAATATTTTTGCCTTCTGAATTCCTAATTTCTTATCTGAGTTAATGTATGATTCAAATAATTGCTCATTTTGATTTTAATACAATTGATTTAGATTTTACTACCTACAATCAAGGTTGAAGTTATTGTTTCAATTAATAAAACTGTGATTTTCTTTCATATTTGATGTTTGTTGTGGTATGCAAATTGATATAGTAATTTTTTTTTTTTTTTATGAACTCCATGATACATGTATTCCTCAGCTCTTTTCTCTCATTTATTAGGATTTTGTCCTTAGCTAATTAAGGTACTATACAACATGACAAAAGGTGTCAGGCACAAAACGGCAAATTCAGGCTATGTTCTCTAACATGTCAGTTACAATTCACTTTTCCCAAAGAGTAGTACAGGTCGTTGTGCCACCTCACGAACTCGACTTGGTTGGTGGAGCGAAGCCAGCATGCTGAGCAGAGTCGAAATGCGGATCGGAATCAGCATGCGAAGTGGAGTCGACATGCGAATCGGAGCCGACATGTAGGAAGGACCATCTCTGTCCGGTAGGGTCTTAAGGGCCAATCGGTACACAGACCCCTAAAGTGTCGAGTAGAGCAATAGACACTTTGAATCAAAGGTTTAGCCAGAATGAGACTTATTGGCTGAGGGGGACTCAACAGTCCGGGACGGGCTTTGAAGGTCAACCAGTACATTGTTGAAAATATCTAAACAATAAATTCAACAAAATATTAATTCTTTTTTCTTTTTTAAATTTATCTTTTCTCCATAAATTTAATTAAATATTTATATTTTTAATTAATTATATATATTTATCTTGTACTTTTATTTTTTTTTCTTTATATTATAGTTTCAAATTTTACTCAAGTGGGTTTTGATTTTGAACTGAAAAAAAAATCTTTAATTTTCATCTTAAAAAATATAAAATCATTATTTTTAACTATGTTGTTACATAACATTCGTCGACTGTTTATATATTTATAAAAAATTCAAGTAATCATTTCTTACTCACTTATTATCATATCATCGTGTAATCCTTTTTAAAAAAATAGATTAATTCTTAAAATGTATCTGATTTATGTATTTTAGAATAATAATTTCATATTTTAAAGAGATGAAAGTTAAAAAAAGATATTTTATAAAAATTATAAGCCAAATTCATTTATTTTAGAGAAATAAAAAAATATTGAAATTAAAATCAAAATTTCTCATTTACTCTAAAATAAAAACATCTGACCTGTAAATAATCAAATTAAAACCACACTAATGTCCGTATCTTACAAATCAGTCGGTACTAAATGGTATAATAATGTCTAATATATACAAAATTATCATTTGTCAATCGTCACAAAGTTTGCTTTAGTATTGAAAAATAAAAAAACGTTAGTAGGTCTTCAATGACTCTAACCACCCAACAAAAATGGGGATAAATCCATTTATGGCGCCGTGGTAATGATGACTTAGAAATTGATTCTTTTCATTATCAAAATTTACATCTTAATTCTTGCCTTTGAATTTAGATCCCCTGCTGCAGTTTATAGTAAAAGATCGATTAACCCTAACTGTACAGTTATATAACGTGCACTCTATCATCCATAGTTCGCCTTTCTTGTAATAAAAGTATGTAGTATTTTTTACACTAAGTTACAGGAAAGCCACATTTTATACAATGTGGTGCATGTCATGCAAATCAGTGTGACCAACATATCATTTTTTTTTCAAATACTACCTTTAAAAGTTAACAAGAATAAAATAACCAATTTTAGTGATTAATAGAAAAAAACTTATTATATTTTATTTTAATGCATTCATTATCTGTTATCTGATATATATTTGAATGTAATATCAATGATTATTTATTATTATTATTATTATTAATGATTGATAACTTATGTTTTTTTTTAACTCAAGATATTTCCTAGTAAGAAATCAAAACTAATATGTCAAAATATTTGAAGAGTTGACTTTTTTAACAAATATTTTTCTTATATACACATATCTAGATATCAAACTCGTGATTGAAGAGGTACTCTCTACAAACTCAATTATAAGAAAAAAAAATCATGAAGTGTGGATCTAAATATAAACAAATTTTAATATTTATTTCATTTAATAATACTATCTCTAAAATATCTTTAATTAAGATTCTATTTTCAATTATCTTTTTTTATTTTTAATATCAAATTTTAATGAAAGATAATTTAAGAAAAAAATATTTCTTAATTAAATTATATTTGCTATATTTCTTAATTAGCATAAAAATTATTTAATTTTACGTATAATTGCTTATAGTTATCAATGGACCATACCAATTTTTTTTTTTTTGTTTTACTTACTTTACATTATAAAGGGAGTAGTTGGTCACTTTAAAAGAGTACTATTGACACAGAAAGCAATATTTTTACCATCAGCTTTTCTTGTTGGCCTTGCGTAATTAACGGTTCTGATCCTCTTGGTTATCATTTATGTCATTACTTGTTGAGTTGCCAATTTAGCCAAGCAAAGTTCACTAAATACTCATTATTGAGGCTGATCTCCCTTGTGCAATACTTAACTAGCACACAGTTGGAGCACCAAACGCATCATCCATTGATCAATGATCTAATGCTTTTGGCCTTCCCCTTAAAGAAACAGAAAGCCAAATGCAATAATGGTAAAGATAAAAGGGACACACTAAAGTTGGTGCCAAGGGGCTTGTCTTATTAAATGCTGCTCCCCCCTCCATTCTATTCAAAATTCAAATTGACCCCTCTCACCCTTTAGTTTTGGTTCCAAGTTTTCAAGTGAAAGAAACATAGTAACTTTCAGTGATGGAAAGAGGAAAGTGGTAGATGAAGCAGTGCTGAAAGATGAGCACAGCAAGGTTTATTAAGTGTGTTACAGTTGGTGATGGGGCTGTGGGAAAGACTTGCATGCTCATCTCTTACACCAGCAACACATTCCCCACGGTATGACTTGGCTTGATCTTCATGTTTTAGTGTTTTGAAGTGCAAATTTTTGTTGTGTTTTATCAACAAGAAATTAACTTGTTCCTCCTTGTAAAACAAAACAAGGATTATGTTCCTACAGTTTTCGACAATTTCAGTGCAAATGTTGTGGTTGATGGCAGCACAGTTAACCTGGGATTGTGGGACACTGCTGGTAAGCATTACATATCATAAAATTGTTGGTTGATATGGATTATGGTACCTTCAAGGTAATTAACCAAGTGCATTAGTGAAAATTATGGTTAAATGTGTTTTAAGTCCTTCAAAATTTAGTCAAATTTAGTTTTAATTCCTATATTTAGTTCTTGTATTTTCTAAAATGTACTAAATTTCGTCCTTGTCCTTGATAAGAATGAATTTTACTATATTTTAATATTATAAGAACTAAAACCACCATATTTATAATATAAGAACTATAAAACCAATTTTAACCTATTTAAAACACATTTTATCCTGGAAATTATTAGCCTTTCTGCCACTAAAACTATACATTTGTGAAATCACACTGCTCAATTCTTCATGTAGAATATGTCATACTTATTAATTTTAGCTTCATGAATTCAGGGCAGGAGGATTACAACAGGCTTAGGCCATTGAGCTACAGAGGAGCAGATGTGTTCTTGCTGGCCTTTTCCCTCATTAGCAAAGCCAGCTATGAAAATATATCTAAAAAGGTTCTTCTAATCACCAATATGTTTCTTAAGGCACAAAGAATCTGTTGTGTAGTACAAATTTCAGTCCACAGAATCTAACACTAGGTCAATTATATACAGTGGATTCCTGAATTGAGACACTATGCCCCAACTGTGCCAATTTTACTTGTGGGAACTAAACTTGGTATCATCTAAAACTAAATAAATTACTTAATGATTTGGCATCACTTACTTAAGCTAGTAACCTGCTTTATCATTTTATTTTGGTTTACAGATTTGAGGGAAGACAAGCAGTATTTGATTGATCATCCTGGTGCCACACCTATAAGTACTGCCCAGGCAAGTCATTTCTAATTGACACATTTTCTTGTTGGAGCCATGAAGGAATAGGATAGTTTTTGTTCCATTTTGGGATATACCTAAATCTCATAAAATGTTGAGCAGGGGGAAGAACTTAAGAAGGCAATTGGTGCTGCTGTGTACATAGAGTGCAGCTCAAAGACTCAGCAGGTTCTGATTTCTTTTTTAAGATGCATGTAGCCAAACTAGCTAGCTTTCAATGTGTTTGGCCACTAAAAAAATTGTTACAGAAGAATATGTACAAATTAATTGCCAAAGCCAGGACCTCAAGATTATGTTTTAGTTATAAACATTGTGATAAAAAATAATGAAGATATGTATTTAAAATTAGAAGCATAAATTTGCAAGAGCATTGGGCATTAATACTTCTCGAATTTAATTGTTAATTAGCTAGGTGCTTACAAGAATCTTTCTTCAACCAATGATTTCACAAATTTAATAAGACAGTGGAATATCTTTCAACAGAAGTTTTGCAACTGTTTGAAAATCGATGCTATAGAAAAGCACATAAAATAAAATAAAAACATTGAAAAGAGAAAGAAAAGTGTGTACTTTGGCATCAACTTGTACCCCAAAAGTTTAAACATACAGTAAATATAGTCTTGGCCTAATTTTATGTCTTTGCTGCAATATTTCAGAATGTGAAGACCGTGTTTGATTCTGCAATCAAAGTTGTTATGCAACCAGCTAAGTCGAAGAAAAAACCAAACAAAAAGAACACGCCTTGCGTTTTCCTCTGATTCAAGCTGTTGAATTGCAATGACAGTGGTAGTGTTCAAGTTAAATTTTCATCCTGTAACATTCAGATCCTTCTTCCCAGGATTTGTTTTTTCTTTTGTTTTGTTTCATGGATCCTTTAGAACATAAGTACTGCAAAGTGTAAACTCTATACTGCATATATTGTTGTCCAATATGTCTACCTGATGAAAGTAGACTCAATTCAAGATTATGATATGAAAATTATAATTAGTCACCACTTTGATGTTAGGTTGTTAGTTCCATGTCTCCTCATTAAATTCTGTTTGGATTCTCTGTCAAGACTCAGATTATCAATCATATACTACATCACATCACAAGGTTTAAATCTCTATGTCCTTCTATTTTCAGTGAACCCACCTAAACTGCAATGACAAGCTCTCAATTCATAAATGCTGACCTAATCTAGTAGCCTGTTATTGGTACTTATGAGTGATTAAATACAGCTTTAAAACAAGTCACTGTAGAATTTGGATTCGGATCTAGTAATGCATGTAGAATTGTTCATTATTGTTTTGATTTTTATGAGATGAAAAATTGAATATAGGACAATTATTTAATATAAAATGATGATGGGTTGGTTGGTCACAAGTTTAGTTCACATAATTTGAATAATGGAATGCATGATCTTGGAGAACCACAACTAGACTATTAAGTGTGAGTTTGAGTTGCCATTTTTAAAATTTATTTTGACTGAAATTAATTTTATAAAATTAAATTTGGTTAAAATTTATTTAAAAGTGAAATAATTTATGTTTGAAAGTTTTATTCTAAAAAATAAGTTAATAATAGAACTTAATATAAAAGTTTTAATCCAACATAAAAATTATTTTAAATTGTTTCTAAGTTCAAAATTAATTTTGTACTCAATAATCAACTCTTTCGTATAGAAAAGATGTGTAAACACTTATCTAAAAATACATTAATGGTATTCAACTTGAATCCAGAAATATATTAATTTTGAATACCAAAAAATTACTTGCTTTTTTTATACAGGCTTATTTAGTTTTTGTTTGGACAAACATGGAAATTTAATAATATTTTTAAAATCTTTAGAAAATTAAAAATGCAAAAGCGCCTGTAGCTCAGTGGATAGAGCGTCTGTTTCCTAAGCAGAAAGTCGTAGGTTCGACCCCTACCTGGCGCGTTTTAAATTTTGCTATTTTTCTTTCCTTTTGTCAATTACATTTTAAATATAAAACATAACTTTAGAAAGTAGAGAAAGTAGAGAAGCTTGTATGTAAGTGGATAGTGTTTGTTTTATTGTCTGAATGAAAATTTTAAATCATTTTTATTTCTCTGATGTATATTTTATACTTTCTATATAATTAAATTACAAAATAATAATCACATCATATTTTTTTTTCTTCTTTCTTAAACAAAATTTTTTTTCAATATTGAATTTTCTCTTTTTCTTTTTTTTTCACAATTTTCTCTTTTATTTTTTTTTGTATATTTTTTTTATACAATATATGATAGAAAAGAAAACAAAACACAATGAGACGATAAAGAGATATAAACAAACTACTAAGATGATAAAGTAGGAGAAATAACAAAAGAAATAATAAATTTTTTTCTTTTTTTTTAGAAAATTGAAAAAAATAGAAGTGCAAATGATAGAGAACAACTTATTTCAAGAGCCGGAATTCTGATACCAAATGACATAATCTTAAAATCGACCATCCTGAAAAAAGGTGAAGAGGAAACTTGATCATAATCACGACCTACCCGTAGAACCAAAGTTATCAAAGCATGATTCTAGTCGCGACATGCTGGTAGAACCAACACTAAAGTTCTTTAATCTAAGAACAAAAGAAAAGATTTTATTCAAATTATAAATTTTGTTCTCTTGTTTGCATACAATAGTTTATTTATAAGTTTAACCAGGAAGTCCTGAAATTAATGTCCATTAAAATATTAATGGGCATTAAATCCATGAGATTTTATGCATACTAAAATATTAATGAGCATTATACTGTTGGTTTTACGGCAGGTCACGCTTTGATAACTTTGGTTCTAACGGCAGGTCGCAATTAGGGTCAAGTTTCCTCCTCACCTTTTTCAAGACAATCCATTTTAAGATCATGTCATTGATGATAGAAACTCAACCGACAAAGACACATATAATTTGTGTGACACTAGAGGTCCCATGACTAGGCCCATAACTAAAATGATGAAGCAATCTTTGCCAGAACTGAGTTTGGGAGTTAAGGAAAGTTTAGAACAAAGAAGCTACACCAAAATGGGTTACTTTATTACAAGTTGATGATGATTGGAGCTCATCTTGAAGAATACATATAAAGCCCAAAATCATTGTCATGTAATTTGAGTTGAGTAGTTAATTAAAATGTATTTACATGTATTTTCGCATAAATCATTTTTTGATAGTTGGTAGAAAAAGAGAAAGTTTAATAGTTGGAGAAAAATAGGAAGGTCATTTATAGTGGAAATAAAAGGTTAGTGGAGAGTTATAGCACATGACATTTTATGCCAATTAAAATATTAATTATATTAAATCCATGAGATTTTATGCTAATTAAACCTACCTAGTCCATTTGGTTTTATATTTTAGTCAAAAGAATTTTATTGCCTGAATGAAAATTTTAAACCATATTTATTTTTCTCGTATATATTTTATACTTTCTATATAACTAAACTATAAAATAATAATCACATCATATTCTATTCATTTCTTTTCTTTTTCTTCTTTCTTAAACAAAAGATATCAAAAAAAAATTCTTGTCAATACTAAAGTAAAACAACACTTGTTACTCAGTAGATAGAGTGTCTATTTTCAAATTCGAAGGTCGTAGGTTTTACCCCTACTTGACGTGTTTGGTTTTATATTTTAGTTAAAAGGCTTTTATTGTCTGAATGAAAATTTTAAACCATTTTTATTTCTCTCATATATATTTTATACTTTCTATAAAACTACAACATAATAATCATATCATATTCTATTCATTTTTTTTCTTTTTCTTCTTTTTTAAATAAAAGATATCCCAAAAAAATTGTTGTCAATACCTAAGCAAAGCAGTTCTTGTAGCTTAGTGGATAGAGTGTCTGTTTCCTAAGCATAAAGTCATAGGTTTGGTTTTATATTTTAGTAATGAAAATTTTAAACCATTTTTATTTCTCTTGTATATATTTTATACTTTCTATATAACTAAACTACAAAATAATAATTACATCATACTTTATTCATTTTTTTTCTTTTTCTTGTTTCTTAAACAAAAGATATCCAACAAAAATTGTTGTCAATACCCAAGCAAAGCAGTACTTGTAGCTCAGTGGATATAGCATTTGCTTCCCAAACAGAAGATCGTAGATTTAACCCCCACCTGGTGCATTTGGTTTTATATTTTAGTCAAAAGGTTTTTATTGCCTGAATGAAAATTTTAAACCATTTTATTTCTCTCATATATATTTTATACTTTCTATATAACTAAACTACAAAATAATAATCACATCATATTCTATTCATTTCTTTTCTTTTTCTTCTTTCTTAAACAAAAGATATCCAACAAAAATTGTTGTCAATACCCAAGCAAAGCAGTACTTGTAGCTGAGTGGATAGAGTGTCTGCTTCCCAAGCAGAAGGTCATAGGTTTTTTAGTAATGAAAATTTTAAACTATTTTTATTTCTCTTATATATTTTTTATACTTTCTATATAACTAAACTACAAGATAATAATCACATCATATTCTATTCATTTCTTTTCTTTTTCTTCTTTCTTAAACAAAAGATATCCCAAAAAAAATTGTTGTACCCATAGGAGTTTAAATTATCAAGAAAATTAGTCGATTTTTTTATTGAGAAGGATTCAAAAAGGCCAAGAAAAAATGAAGCAAAAACTAACGACAATAAAGAGGAGCTGAATAGTATGCTAATAGCAAAAAATGAAGAAATTTTGGAATATGATAAAAAACTCTATAGTCTTCATCCATAATTGGCCAAAGTATATGTCGAAGAGTTAGCTTCACAATAAACGTGAGAGCAATGAAATGTAGTAAGAAAATTTTCCATAATATTTATGTGCTGGACAACATTGCTACAAGGATGGATTGATTTATTATCGTCACTACAATGAAGGAATCACTTTTCACAAACAAAATTGAGAACCTCTATTGATGGCCAGCTTGACCCCATAAGAGATTACACAGAACTCGACCTTGGCGCTAGTACATTTGCCCACATTATATAAGCTACAATGAATTCTTCATTATGATCCCTAATAAAGCTACCTACGACAACTATACTATATGAGCTGTTAAAAGCATTGTCGTAGTTTATCTTATGAATCCTCTTTTAGAGACGTCCCAAGAAAATAAACACTTAAGATACCAAGAAATCTTAGCCCTGCTCGTCATTTGTTCTTTATGAATGTGCCAAATATCCTTTGCAAGGTGACAAACTTTCTTATAATAAAAGCATGTAAAGTAAGGCCAAAAATAAAAAGGCCAACCATCTCTTTAAGAATGATTTTTATCCAAATTTTGCCAAATCTAGAAAAGCATATCATGATTCTAGAAGGTCAAGTCAATTAACTTGTGTCTAGCTATAATGAAACTCCAAAATCTTTTGGAGTGAACACAATCACAAAGAGTATGAAGAGGGTTCTCTTCCATCTGACCACAGGTGGGACAAAGGGGATTTATAGCGATGCCACAATGGTATCGAAGAGAATTTGTGGGAATAGCCTGATGAGTTAGTTTCCATAAGAATCTCTTGATTCTTTTGCGATCTGGCCAAACCTATACTTATACTCTCTTGAATAGCATAATACTTTGATCCTCATTTAAATTTGTCATACTGTCATATGATGAAGTCAAAGAAAATTCTCCCTTAGTAGAGTTTTTTCAAATCAACATATCCCTCATTTCTCACTACAAGGAGCCATGACACGAATAACCTCTATGATGTAAACAAGAAGTATATTTGACAAAAATTGCATGTTTTAAGAACCATTTGGCAAACTTTTAAGCCAAAGTTAGATTGTTGAAGAGGTCTCAACGCATATTTTGAGAGAGGGTCTACATGGGAAATTCCCACTCACTAGACTAGACAATAATATCATGACCATCACCTAATTTCCAAAGTAATGAATCACAAAAAAATTTCCAAATGGAATTAATCTTTCTCTAGCAATTTGAAGCCTGTTTAAGATTGTCAATCTTGGAAGGAATCTAGTCTCCACATTTGTATTTGCCTCTAATAACTTTGATCCATAATTAATCTCTATAAGTACATATTCCCATTTTTTTGGAAGAATCTTGAAAATTAGGCTTTATATTATTGGGTGTTGGCTTACATTAAGAAACTAATACATATAATAAGACTTTTTTTCTTCTTATGTGTTTCCAATATTCTGTCATTTTTTATATGTAAGATCTAAAATTATGTTTTCTTTTTTACTTTATCAGACGAATGAAACTTAAGTTGCTCAAATATATTTCACACTTGAAGAAATAAATTATATTTCAAAAATCAAAATTTTTTATCCTTATATTTTGTTATTTTTTTTAGTGATAAAGAAAAATATTATTATTCGATACTCATTCTCTTCGATCTGATATTTGTCTTTTTTATTTTTATCTTTTTGTTTGTTTCTCATCATATCATTTGTTAAATCTATTATATTTTTTTTCACCTGTATAATCCATTTAAGGTGTATAATAGAGAATGCGTTTTTTTTAAATGAATATTACTCATTTATTTGGTTAGTTAAAGTCTAATGATTGGATTCTAGAATAAAAAAAATTATTTATGGAAAGAATAAAAAATGAGAAGTAAAAGACAAAAATAAAAAATAATACAATAACAATATATCTCATTCAGTTTAACACCATCTCCTAACAAGTTCTATTATAAATTTTATCATCCCTTTAGTTCAACACCAAATCAATGAAATCAAATTTGTAAAAACTTTTGTCTTTTCTCTTTCACATGCACAATAGATCTACACTTTACAATCCTATAAACATGAATGACAAAGCAGGTACAACTTGACAAACCAACTTACCTAACTCACAAAAAATGGTAGAATAAGTTACCAACTTACCTAACCCGACGAATCAAGACTAGTTGGCTCACATAACTATTAGTTTTTTCAATTGAATTGTATAATTTACGTGTACAAATTACTTGAAATGTTACTTGTTGAGGAGGAGGAAAATGTTTAATGCTGGTGAAAACTAAACTATAGTGAGTCAATACTCAATATAATTTACACCAATTTATTTATATTAATTAGTGTTCCTTTAAAGTACATATTTATTATTGTTAATAATTTATTTTATAATATTAATTCCTCTAATAAAAAGAAATTACATTCAAATTTAGACTAAATTATTACTTTAGATCTTTTAATTAAATTTAGGTTAGTATTGTGAAATAAAAATTAATTTTTTTTTAATTTTTTGGTGGACTAATCCACTCAACTTCTTTTTAATGAGGGTTTAGGGTGGGCAAAATGTGCAAGTTAACTGATTTTGCCACCCCTACCTAGACATCTCCTCCATATAAAAATGAAGCAAATCTCAAACTTTCCAAAAGCCTTTGCAAATAAGCCAACAAAAATTGCATCTTCTTGAAATCGGTATTGAGAAACACATGTGTACTTCCCATCGAAGTTGACACATGAGCTATTTTTACCACTTATGTTAAACATAAGCTTGCTTGCCTTCCTTATAAAAAGTATGTTATGTGTTAAATATGATGATATGAAAAGCCTCATTTTCTCACAAAAAATATTTTCTAATTTTTTTAGATGATGTAGTATTTCTTCTTTTACCTACGCCATATATTTATTACAAGATTTTTTCCTTTTATATTTTAAAATTATTTTAAATAGAAAATAATATTTTATAGCTTTTAAATAAAAAAATCAATGACAGCATTAATTTTATTTTAATAAAAAAACTAAAATAATTAAAAATCTTATAACTTAAAACTACACACAATTGAATTGAAGAGATTAAAAATATAATTAAATAATCGATTTCATTAACATGGTGCTTGCTAAAACCCTCAGAAGCTAAACCCATGGTGCCTGCTGCATCGTCGTAGCTGTGCTAAAACATGGTGGGACCCCTTCTCCTTCGTTCTCTCTGGTCCTCCACCAGAAAATCCCTCTCCTCTTCCTCTCCTCCTCTCGCCCACACGCGCTTCCTCTCACGCGCCTTCGCCGCCGCCACTACCGCCGCAACTCCCGCTGCCTCCCTCGACCCCAGCCGCCTCCGCAACGTGGCCGTGATTGCCCATGTCGACCACGGCAAGACCACCCTCATGGACCGCCTCCTCCGCCAGTGCGGCGCCGACATCCCCCACGAGCGCGCCATGGACTCCATCACGCTCGAGCGCGAGCGCGGCATCACCATCGCTTCCAAGGTCCGTGCCCTAATTTCGATTTCCCCTCGAATCCATCGCCTCAACTTCGTTTTCAATCGAATCGAATCTTCTTGAATTGCGAGAACGTTAACGAGTGCTTGATTTTTCAGGTTACGTCGGTTTCGTGGAGGGAGAATGAGCTGAACATGGTCGATACTCCCGGACATGCTGATTTTGGTGGTGAGGTGAGGTTTTCATCAAATTATTTGTCCCAATTAGTTAGACCTTGTTTGGCTGAACTTATTCATAAGCACTATAGGAAAAGATAAGAAGGTCAAATAGATTGAGCTCCTTCATAAGCTAAAAGTTAACTTTTCCATCTTAGATTTTTTGAAGAAGTTAAATGAAAAAAGCTTCTATAAAAAATAAGTGCATAAATTGATTACGCTAGAGTTCATCTTAAAACCAATTGACATTAGTGAAGTTGTCCAACAAATGTATAAGTTGAACAGATTGAGACAGACTATGTGCTACTTCTCAACAAATTCTAGCTTATGCAAAATGTTTTATTTATTTTACTTTTTTTTTTCTCTGAAAATGATTTGTTTGGATAAACTTTTCCTTAAGCACTTATAAGAGAAAGAAAATTAAAAGAAAAATAAATTAAACTTCTCTATAAGCTAATTAGTTCATACATATAAGTTAAAAATTAGCTCTTGGAGAAGCTAATACTAGAGAATTTCTACTAATTAATTTATATATAAGCTAATTTTAGCTTTGAAGAAGTTTATTTTATTTTTTATTTTCTTTTCGAATAAGTACTTATGGAGAAGTGTATCTAAACACAGCCTAAATCCAATTGCATAGTCTCATGTTAGATTGCAAAAATGGAAAGTGTTTCTTTTATTTTGAAAAATGTCATAAATGATTTTCTTATAAAGACAGAAGAGGTGATGATTTGAACAATGTTTGTCACAGAAGATGCCTTTCGTTTTTT
This sequence comes from Mucuna pruriens, assembly GCA_025330945.1. Taxonomy (NCBI): domain Eukaryota; kingdom Viridiplantae; phylum Streptophyta; class Magnoliopsida; order Fabales; family Fabaceae; genus Mucuna; species Mucuna pruriens. The sequence continues at coordinate 152,530 of JAENHJ010000459.1, read as the reverse complement.
GTATTTTGTGTGTGTGAATTTTGAAGTAATTTAGCAATTATTAATTTGTGGAAACTATATACTGGTTATAGTGCTTGCTGGTTGCGCTGCTCATTTTTGTGTGGTTGATGAGTAGGTTGAACGTGTTGTTGGTATGGTTGAGGGAGCGATTTTAGTTGTTGATGCTGGTGAAGGTCCACTTGCACAAACGAAATTTGTTCTTGCAAAAGCCTTGAAGTATGGGTTGCGGCCTATTCTTCTTTTAAATAAAGTAGACCGACCTTCAGGTAGTCATCACATGATTCTCTGCCATTAATGAAATAGAATTGACTTAATTGAATTTTTGGTCTCCTTATTATCTTCATTTCTCGAATTTAGTCCCTTCCCTATTTTTTTTTTCTTTGTGAATTTGATCTCACTAATTTAATTGTGCAATTTTTTTTCATCCATTAACTTGACATCTAATAGTTAACACTAAGAGTACTAACATGGATGACAAAGATGTGCAATAGAGTGCTACATTAGCATTTCCGTTAAGTATTGGATGTCAAGTTAATAGATGGACCGAAATTGTATATTTAAAATAGTGGGGATCAAATTTACAATTTTTTTTTGAGGGGACCAAATTCGAGAAATGATGATAATAGGGGGACCAAAAGTAAATTAAACTAATAGAATTTATGTTGATGGTTAGATATTTCTTATTTGCATCTATGGGGTACTTCTGTAGTTGTGAGTTGTGACCTAATCCTTGTAATTTTTATTTCTTTACAGTTACTGAGGAGACATGTGATGAAGTTGAGAGCCTGGTGTTTGATCTATTTGCCAACCTGGGTGCTACAGGTGCAAAGATGGACATATCTGATAATTATATTTATGCTTGATTGTTCTGTGATATGTTAATAAGTAGTTATGTTAGTAATTAGTTAGTCAAAGAAATGCAAAGGGTTATGTTAGAAAGAAGGGGAATGAGCCTGCAAATAATTAGGCCCATTAAGGGTGAGTTTATGTTAGTAGACCAGTAGCTGATATAAATAGGAAGAAGGGTTGAGAGGGATTTTATCTTGTCATTTGAGAAAAGTGGGGCCTTCGGGCATTAGGGGGTGCAACCCCTCAAAGTTCTGCAGTGTTCTTTTCTGTAAAGTGGGGATTTCTTCTCTATTCTTTCTAATAAAATACTAGGTTTCTATCATTCTGTAACATAAAATCCATTTTCTGAAATTTTATTATTTTATTTGTCTGTCTAGAGGAGCAACTAGACTTTCCTGTTCTTTATGCTTCTGCTAAAGAAGGATGGGCATCCACCACATTTACCAAGGATCCTCCTGCTGAGGCCAAAAATATGTCACAGTTGCTCGATGCCGTTGTAACACATGTCCCACCACCAAATTCAAGCATTGATGCGCCTTTCCAAATGCTGGTTGGTATTTAAAATTTTGATGAGTTTATTATTTCGTGTCTCTTATCTGAGAAGTTGCCTTTTTGGGGAAGTGTCTTATTGATGCAGCGTTTCCTTTTCTTTTGTTTCCAGTGTACTTTTCTCTTTTATCAAGTGCAATTATTGTTGAGGATTCAGATGACTCAATTCTATTTACTATTGTGTACATTATAAATGGTCCTTGTTCATTACTTAGAAAATCTACTTCTTTATCCAAATAATACAGATCATAATTAATTGTAGAAGCCCATGAGTTAAAAGCATAGCTATAGGAACCTCTGGTTTTTATATTCTTTCTCTTGTACCGTCTTTGAATTGTGGGTTTTTCCTTGTACTTTTTTAGCATGTATACTTGGGATCAGTGAAATACCATGCTTAATAGTGCTTTTCAGGTTTCAATGATGGAACGAGATTTCTATCTTGGGCGAATTTTGACTGGACGCATTTACTCTGGGGTTGTTCGTGTTGGTGACAGGGTTCATGGACTGCGTAATAAAGATTCTGGTGTTGAAAAGATTGAAGAGGGAAAGGTTTGTAGATCTATAGCTTGTAATACCATTCCATCAGTGTATTCCCTAAAATATGGTCTTGGTATATATTTTAAAAGCTTATGTCTATGTAATCTGTAATGAGAATATTTGACATCATGCACTTGTGAATAGCAACAATATTTAAGTGTTAATGAAGAATGTTCTAATTTTTTCTTAGTAGGGTTTCTTCTATTGTCAATTATATCATACTTAGTTCCTTATTACTGGTTTAGAATAAAAAGCATATAAAACAAGTAACCTTTTTATATGTCTAATATTGCCATCCAAACATTATTGACATTGAATTGTACCAGACTAGCAAGGAAATCAACAGTAAAGCTGTCATTGACATCAACATTTACAGTTAAAGTGTCTGTGGAAGGCTAATGATTTTCATGTCTAGATATTAATCATGTTCTTTATCAACTGTTTATGGAAGAGGAACTGTGAGTTTTAAACAACATGTAGAGCAGAAGCAGATATATAAGTTTTGGTTCTTCTGCTGATTATGTATTGTATGCTCTAGACAATGCTTAAAGATATACCTGTTTCATTCATTTAAAAATCATTTAGTTATATTCAAAATGTAGTGGAATGATAAGTAGTTCCTGAAATACTAATTATCTAGAAATGCCTATATGAACTGAAATGTTGAAGTACTTAGGGTAGTCTTTTATTAATTAGTTATGGCATTTATAAGATTAAGATATCTTGATCTACTGTCAGCTCTAATTTTATTTGGTTTTTCGTTGTTTAGGTGGTGAAACTGATGAAAAAGAAGGGTACGAACATGGTTCTAACTGATTGTGCTGGAGCTGGTGATATAATATCAGTTGCTGGCTTGTCAAGTCCAGCAATAGGCCATACTGTGGCAACTGTGGAGGTATTTAAATTTTTCTATTTTTTTTAATTTATAGGTTGTCTCCTTATTTTTTATGGTCATTTGATTTTGCCTTTACAATTTTTTAAAATATTTTTAAATAGATAATATAATATATATTATTGATATAAATTTATTTGTTTGTTTATAGTTTATGTGTACTTAATTTTTATGAAAAAATAGAAAAATACTCCTAGATAACCTAACCTAGTTATCCAAATTAAAATTTTTAATATTGAATTTCCTTTGATATGTAACTGGGCATTTACTGTATGTTTAAATTGCTCTCTTTTTTGAATAATTTTCCTGACAAAACATCCATTTGTTCACTGGTTGAGATGAATGATAAACTCTCGATATTTTATTAGATTTATTTATATTCATTTTAATATAAATTAATGTATTTTGAGAATCTTTCTAGCAAGAAATTGATGATGGAAGTAATTTTTTTCATGTCCCAGGTTTTGTCTGCATTGCCCACAGTTGAATTGGACCCTCCAACAATTTCCATGACTTTTGGTGTAAACGACTCCCCATTGGCCGGCCGTGATGGCACTCATGTAAGTGGTGTTTGTTTTACTTTTACTTTCTTTTGCTGCCTTAAGTTGCTTGTGTAAAAAGCTTTGGGGGTTGCTTCTCGTATACCAACTCAGACCTACCCTTTTGTTGTCATGGAAGTTGCATTATCTGGGTTTTGTATAAACAGTTCTTATATATTTATAGTTATTGATTACTTTATTGAGTAAATAGGCTAATACTGAATTTTTTGTAGTTGACTGGGGGAAGAATTGGTGACCGACTGATGGCTGAAGCTGAAACCAATCTTGCTATAAATGTGCTTCCAGGCTTATCAGAATCATTTGAAGTTCAGGGAAGAGGGGAGCTACAGCTGGGTTTGTTCCTGTTTCTCTGAAATTGCATGATCCTCACTGTTATTACATATAAAAACTCCATGATTTTCTCTGCTTATACTGTTGCTTATGGCATCTAAATTAACAGGTATTTTAATTGAGAATATGAGACGCGAAGGATTTGAGTTATCTGTCTCTCCACCTAAAGTCATGTGAGTTTCCAAGGACTGAATAAGGCTCTGAATTTTCTCATTATCAGTTGACACAATTTGGTTTTGCCTTCCTAGCATTACATAAGTTTGGCATGCTATTTAAATTCTTAATAAATGCTGTAAGCTTTGTATGCATTATTTCACATTTTAATGGAGACTTGAATTTTCAAACTCCTAAAAAAACTTAAGCTATTTGGTGGAGGCTTAGGTTATGTATCTCCAACAAACTCCCTCGAGCAAAAGCTCTTTGGGCTTGAACCATGAACAATACTGTTGAAAAAAAAAAAACAGATACAAGAGATGCTGAAACTGTGTGTCTCAACTATACAACAAAGTCTGTTTTATATAGACTTAATGAAATAAATACAAATAAATATAGGAGATAGTATCCCTATTTACATGATATGATATGCCTAATTGAATAAGGAAACTAATCATAAAATATAAAAGAAGAATAAATCCTAAGAGATCATCTAAGATACTCTAAAATATTCTAAAATATAAAAGTGATATCATCAGATATTTTTTTTTATTTTCTAACAAATACACATGTCCATTTACTATATACTGAAGAGACTACAAGATTCAAACACTTAGTGCTTGGTCATAGATGTTTAATACCATGTCAAAGACCAAGTTTCTTATTAAGCTTTTAAGTAGGAGCCTCAGGAATGGTTTCATATTTCCAACATAAGTTATAGGAAATGATAGAAAAGGTTGAGAGATATCTGATATAGTACTATAGTAGTAATGTGATATTATGATGTGATACAAAACACTAACCTAGTACTCCTTTTTACATTAGTATTCTAGGTCTTGTACAAGTCCTGCCACATAACAATGATAACACAATAAGACTCCTGGAACAATAAGATTCTAATAACAAATACAGAAGTTCATTAATAACATCCATTAAGCATGGAGCTTGTGTGACTGATTCTGAGCATATGTTTTGAAGGCTGGTCTTTTATTTTTTGCTTACGTATGAAACTTTCTTCTCATCTATTTGATTTTGAAATGTCTACCCATTTAAAATATTTGATCTGGACAAAATTCTTCTACTGTTTATTGGTTCGATGGTTTTGATTTTGAGATGATGCATTATGCATTCTTTGAGTTCACGAATCTTTTTTTCTTTTTTTTTTGTATACTGGTTTTAATGGACTTTTCTATGGATTTTTAGGTACAAAACTGAAAATAGTCAGAAGCTTGAGCCTGTAGAAGAAGTTACAATTGAGGTAATAATTCCATTTGACATTCACAGTATGCTTGTCCAAGAGTTTGGACTTCTAACATCATAATGGACCAATTCCAGGTAAATGATGAGCATGTTGGCTTGGTAATGGAGGCCTTGTCTCATAGGCGAGCTGAGGTTAATGACATGGGTCCTGTCTCGGGAACTGTTGGTCGAACTAGATTGTCTCTGACTTGTCCATCAAGGTTAGTTTAGTTATCTTTCTCTTCATATTTTGAATATATCTTTTGATTTGTTTTTCTCCCAGCACTTAAATGGTATTAATTTTCATATTGTATTATCATAATTCATAGGTAAAATATATATCTATTTAATGCAAATACTATAGATGCATGCAAATACTGTAGATGCATGGTTTTGAAGAAAGCACATTCTTTGGTTTTTGTTTCTTATCATCCATCGCCCTGTTTTTTTTTTTTTTGGTTTTTTCGGGCCGGGGGGAGGGGGATAGATAACCTCTTGCCATCCTGAGTAAGTGCCTTATCAATTATTGGACATCAGTAAAATACAAGTATGTTCATTAATATCTTATATCATCATCAATGGAGATATAACTTCGTTGGCATTATGATTCTAGGGAAATCAGATCTTATGAAGCATGCAAGAAATTTAGTAACTTCTTTAATGTTGTTTGTTCAGGGGCCTGGTTGGGTACAGGAGTGTGTTCAGCAGTGACACACGTGGAACTGGATTCATGCATCGTGCTTTCCATGGTATGCATTCTCTGCTTAAAATTAATATCTTTTTCTTCCAACTGGCATGTAATGATGCCAATTTTCAATTTGTTTGCTATATGTTTTGCAAATCATGTTAAATTGCCCCATGAGGTTTTTCTTATTTTATGTTAGCAGAGCTTTATGTTTGCTTATTTTACTAATTTTCCACACTTTGTTTGAGCCTTCCCTCTTGCAACGCAGCTTAGTTTAGCATCAGACTCCTTTTTTAATTATTTTATTTTTTATAATATGCCTTTTATTGTAATGTTGCAGCATATGAAAAATTTCGAGGCGCTCTTGGCAATGTCAGGAAAGGAGTACTGGTATGTTTGGCTGCTGCTGTCCTTACTTAAAAGGGCTTAACAATAATTTAAATAAAACTGAGTTACTACTCATGCGATATACTTCTGTGTTTCAAAAGCTTGTTTTGAGTGTGGTTTTATTTGTTGTGGTCGCTCAATGTTGTTTGCTTAATTGAACAGGTCTCAATGGGTTTTGGTACAATCACAGCTCATGCATTGATGAGCTTAGAAGCTCGAGGGACTCTTTTTGTAACTCCTGGAATGGAGGTTAGAACTTCGCATCTTTCTTTTTCATGTATTATATGTAATATGATTTCCTTCTGGGTATTGACTACTTTTAATTTCAAGTTCTTATCTTTGTAAAGCAAATATAAAATGCTGCTATGTGTCCATTGCAATTTTCATTTTTTTAATGATCCTCATTCCCCTCAAAAATATAATGAGTCTTTGTTACCTCGTCACATACTGTTTTGCCTACTATGGGTTGATGAGTAGTTCATACATGTTTATTCAAGATTAATTTCTTATAGCAAGCATTGTGTCCACATTTTTTTCTTGCCTATACTTTGTTTTACAACTTATCTGAATGAGGAATTATATGATATTTATTCACTACATTGCATGCTTGAGTCCATCTCGTTTAAAATTTTTTCTGCATTGTCCTTTTATTCATCTCGGGAGTTTGGGACTGCTAAAGATAAATTTAGAAGAGGATTTTCAAGTAAATAATTTTTTGCTATCAATCTAGCTATATGATTTTTCTTCCCAGAAACACATGGGTATTTTATTGTCAAATTGTGGCTAAACACTTTGACCTTGGATTGAGGCTTAAATTTAATAACTTAACAATGTGCATCTTGGCTTTTTGCTTTTATTGCTATATAAGCTTATGCTGTCTATAATTATTTTTAATACTTAAAAATTTAATACTTACTGATTTTTGGTTTCCAGGCATATGATGGAATGATTGTCGGAGAACATTCACGGGATACAGATCTTGATGTAAGAAGTATTCTCAGCTTGAATGCAAGTATTATGTCAAAGTTGGTGACTCGCTGACAAAGATTGATATTTCAGGTCAATCCCGTGAGGGCTAAAGAACTTTCAAATATGCGTGCTGCTTGCAAAGATGAGAATGTGAAGCTGACTCCCCCTCGCCTTGTATGTATTTTTCTGACAATTATGCTCTCACATCTTGCTCATTTTAGACAATTAGAATTCTAATAACTACATAACCAAGTAGGGTTCATGATTTCAATGCATTCATGCATATGATATCCAGCAATGAGTTGTATGATTCATCATTTAATTAGACCTAGTTAGGAGTTCACATGCTCTGATATTTTTAAATATCAGGTTTATAACTTTCTGTATGAGTATATTACAACTGCTTTGGAACTTCAAAATTCATAAATATTTACCTATGACTGAACAATGAAAATATTTGAACCTGCTGTATGTTGATTGTCAGAGAGCATAGGCAATAATTATTTTAAATAATTATTCATAAGTTAAAATATTTTTTAACATTTTTTTTTCTCACGTGGTTTTCAAATGCGAAAGCTTATGAAGCATGGAATAATTTTGAAGTCTGATATCAAATGGTGAAATAGCAAACATCAATATTCTATACGCTGTGTCCTTTGGTTTCTTGGATTCTACCATGCATTTATGGCAAAAATTTTCAAGGGAATCTAGCGGGTTTTATGTTTTAGACCTTTTGAGGTCGTATGAAACATTTTAATGTAATTGGGAAGTAGTTACTGGAAAAGCGGCAATATTGTGATGATTGTTGGGTAACATGTAACATGTTTACTTACATATGATGGTTGTTTGGTTGCAGATGACACTTGAAGAAGCTATAGGGTATGTAGCTTCTGATGAGCTTATTGAGGTAAGTCTCCGCGTGCAATTTATTATCGTTGTACAAAATTTTTCTGAATAATTTTTTATCTATATATATTTTAGAAAATATACTACGAACTGTGTTATTTTTATATTATCATTCAATTAGGTAATTTGTTAACTTTTACCATAAGTACTTTAAAATAAATGATTGAATAAAAATGTTCTATACTATTCATGATGATTAAACTTTATTTTTTATTATTTTACCATAAGTTATAACTGACTTACATGAGTGATGTTGGTTTGACCACAATAATATTTCTTGATTGTTCTCACTTTTATGTTTCTCGTTCGTTTTCGTGAAGGTTACACCAAAATCCATCCGTTTACGGAAGAAATACCTTGATGTTAACAAGCGGAAAGCCATGAGTAAAAGGGCAAAGGAATGAGGAGTTTATCCTCGATTAAATTTTGTAACATTAATTTTATCAGTGTATGGTATAGTCATTACAAGCAATTTTTTCTTTACCAGGTTCTGCCATAATTCAAGTATTAATTGTATTTTACAGGCTCCGCTGAAAGATATATTCTTTGGTAGTGATAAGGAGACTCAATTTTGTATTTTGTTAGGGATGGTTAATAATTGGCATTATTGGAACAAGTTGCTCATTGTGATGTAATATAAAAAACGATTGTTTAAAAGATTAAACTATAACTTCTCTGAAAGGGTATTTTATTTGCTCACGAGTTAATGGTTTACTTTGACATTTCCTTTACCAGTCTTTGCGTTGTTCCCCCCAAAATAAAAAATTACCAAGTCTTGTTGTGGTCGGCTTGACTCCACGGGATTGATATCTGTCCAAATCACTTTCTTTTTTCCAAGTCTTACCATGCCTTCTTCATTATAAAGTTTAATGAGTATGCAATTACGTAAAACAGTTTTATAACATTATTTAATCGCAACTTATTATTAGTATATTGATGGAATATAATTCAATTGGTTAAGCTGTGAATATTTTAAATTCTTTGATTACTATTCTCAATTTTTATAGATAATTTTTTTTATCATTTATAATTCTTTATATAATATGATAAAAGTTAAAACATTTATCATAAATATTTACCTGTAATTGAATGATTATTTTCGGTGTATTGTCTATTTTTTAATTTTAAAACAGAAGTTAATTGATTAAACTACTATTTTAATATTTAAAATTATGAAATGTTGTTTTTTGAAATTAAAAAATGTTAAATAATTTCTTAAAATTAAAATGATTGTCTTTTTAATTTCTGATATGTATAATTTATTATTATTAATCTCTAAATTTTATAATTTATTATTACTCTCTAAATTTTATAATTTATTATTATAGTCCATGCCTAAACTAATGAATTTTAATTTTAAGAATTTATTTGAAATATTTTTAATTTTAAAAATTACTATGAGAATGTCTCATAATTTTGAGAACTAAAATAATAATTTACTGAAAAAGTTAATTTTTATTTATTCACTTGGGTCTTTTTCTCGACTTCTACGTGAGGGTCATTGGCATCAATGCTTATAGTATTGCCTGAATTTAATGTGAAGAGCAGTTATGTTCTCAGTGTCTAAGATGTGTTGTATATGTTCATTGATCTCATAAATGAACTTCCAATATTAAGGGTGAGTCCTTAAGGATGAGTGTAACAAAAGGAATTTTAGTTGAGATACGGCTCATTATTTTTTAATATATTTTGGTGGTTGTAAGAAAAGAAACTACGCAAAAGTGTGAAAACTAAACCAGTATTGAACAAATATAGAGTGGTTCATTTGTGTGCCAATGAACAATGGCAACAACTTTGGACTCTTGTGCTTTGTTTTTTTAAATTTATAACTTTCTGAACATTAGCAGAAGAAAAACTGTAATTGATTAGAGAATGACCGTTGGATATCTAAGAGTACAATGCCTATCAGCATAAACAAAGAGTAGATAGATGCTTATGAGATGAAAATTGCATACTCTGGTTATTATAGACCCTTCATTTGGTTCATATAGTAGATAGATTATTTATGTTCTGAATTTTTTTTCCATATATACTTATAAAAAAATAAAATAACATATATATTTAACTTTTATAAAAGTTCTTTCATCTTATTTCTCAAAAAATTCAGGGTGAAAAGGCCATACGTATTCTAAGCTTGTTAGACCTCTATTACGTAAAATTAAGTTTGGTCTTAAAAGCATGTTGGAGCAAGAATTTTACCCTAGAAATTACTATAAACTTATAAATGGAACAAACTTTTAAAGTATAAATTACTTAATTTGAAAAGGAATGAATTTTGCAAAAAGAAAGTGACGTTGAGGAAGCTGGATTGACAAGTTGTTTGGCGGTTGACATTAACGACTTAGATATTTTTGGCCCATAGAGTGCGAAACCTTGAACAGTTTTGTATGATCCATCAATATTGAAGAATAGAATTTAAATTCCAATCTAACTAGCCAACGACGTGTACTATTTCATTTAAATCACACGGTTACGTGCTTTTCTAGCCCCACCAAATATTCCCCCATTTTGGCTTCTAATAACGATATTTGGTAACAATACTTAAATGGTCCAATGTTTCACAATTACACTTCTAACCTTTTATATCTTATCATTGTTTTTGGTTGATATTTTTATCAATTATTAAATGCAAATAATTTTTAATTTTTAATTTTTTTTTATAGATCACGTGTATTGTCAACCGGAACAAACTTTTTGGATGAGTACAGCAGGATAACACTCACAAGTCTGAATAAGATATAATATTACTTATTTATTTTTCAAAAAAATATGTCCCTAAATTCATATCGTGAAGATGGTAACTTAAATAGTTAAATGCTCGTCCTTGCATGGGTATCTAAATACTAATATTTATATTCGTTAGTCACACTTTATTAAATAAAAATATTATTTTATATTCTATTTTAAAAAATGAAGCTGTTAAATTATCAACTAGTAATAGTATATAAAAAGTTATCAACTAGTAATGTTCTCTGACTAACAAACTTGAACGACTTAGTAACAATATTCTAGCACACCAATGAAGACAAGGGGTTGGCGGTTTCAATTTTATGAGTAATTAAGTCATTAAGATAAAATTTCTGAGTGGTCACTATAAAATTGTTGTACTATAGATTTATATTAATTTTATTTTAAAAAATATATTAAATAATGTGCAAGTATATGACAAATTGGATCATTAAGAGCTTATATCCACACTCATCCTTAAAAAAAATTGCGGCTAAAATACCTGTATTTAAATATAAATTCATTTAACAAGTTTCCCTCATATTTTTCTTTTCCAAATACTTTATTAGGTCCCAATGCAACTACCATTCCTAGATTACAGTATTTATAATCTTATCTACACAATTAGTCTTAAGTTCAAAATGTACTAAATTAATAATCGATTTATATTAAAATAAAAAAAAATATATATATATAAAAAATAATAAAAAGTAACCATTAAATATGTGAATTATATAATGTAAAATTATTCTATCAATAATTTTGAATTTGAGATCTAGATATACAATTTTAACATACATAATAATCTCACTCGATTTAAATAATATAATATCTCGTATAAAATACATATAATTTCTACTCAAACATAATAAAAAAAATAATATATTTCATCCTATCTCATATATATATATATATATATATATATATATATATATATATATATATATATATATATATATATAATTAAGAATTATTTAATTATATCAATCTCATTTAATAATAAATCTTATTTTTAAATTATTTTTCATTAAAACTTATATCAAGAATAAACAATATTATTTAGAAACACAAATTTTAATAAATTAAATATATTTTAAAAATAATTTTAAGTAAAATTAATTACAATTTATTTATATTTAAGACAAGTACCTATATTATTTTTTATTTATATTAAAGATAAAAAAAATATACAACAATAATATAAAGTTTTGAAGTTGTCGTACAATTACAAATGGTGATATATAATAAATTATTAATTTTTAAATAATTATATATTTATTAATTTTAAAAATAATTATTTAAAAATATATTTATCATAATGTTTAATTGGTTTATAATATTTATAAAGAGAATACATACAAATTAAACTTACAATAAAAATCTCACTAAAATCATTTAACTATTAATTTATTATATGAAAATTTGAAATAGTTAAATTGAATGACCCAAACAAACAAAAAGGAAGTTAATTTTGAAGGTAATTCCTTTATTTTCTCAAAGAAAAAAGAAAAAAAAGAGATGACGTATGGAGGAGGGTGAAAAAGGTAAAAAGAAGCAAACCCATATGATAGTTGTGTGTTGTTTTTCTTTTCCATGTGAAGGCGTTAGCATTAAAACAGATATCATTGGACCTTTGAATGCTTCTCCCTCCATATCATATAACCTTTGTCACAACACCACCACCACCACCACCCTCTTTCTCTTCAATTCCAATGCTGAAAGTTTCAAGGTTCGTAGGCTCTGACCCAATTGAATTCCCAAAAAGAAATTGAAGAAAAAACCGTCAAGTTAGGATCTTTGAAACCCGCGATCACCAGAGAAGGAAAGAGGGGAAAATGGGCGCGTACAGAGCCGACGATGATTACGATTACTTGTTCAAGGTGGTGTTGATCGGAGACTCCGGCGTCGGAAAATCCAATTTGTTGTCTCGATTCACGAAAAACGAATTCAGCTTGGAATCTAAATCGACCATTGGCGTTGAATTCGCCACGCGCAGCATCCACGTCGATGATAAGATTGTAAAGGCGCAAATTTGGGACACCGCAGGCCAAGAAAGGTCACTTTCTTTTTCTCTTTTTGTCTTTTTCTCTTCTTCTTATCTCATTTCTCTGATTTCTTTTTTGATTTCTGATTTCTTTTTGTTTTGATTTTCTTTTTTGGATTTGAACTAGAGGAAATAAAATACTGATAAAGATAATTTTTCTTTTGGTTAAACTCAGAAAAAGTGAAAGAAAAATATAGAAGTAACAATTTTTTTTCTTCAAATTAAATTTCAAATTTTCTTCCCACCTTAGCAAACATAGGGGTATGGTGGGTTGTTTGATGATTGGGAATGCATTGTGTGGGCTAATGTTTTGTGGGGGTTTGATTAAAGATTAATTTTTTTTTTTTTTTTTGTGTGTGTTGGATTCGATTTGACAATGATGAACGATGAGGCAGCGTGGTGTTCTTTTTGGTGGTTGTGGGGTTCTTGCTTTTGATCTGGGTGACCAGGATACTGGAACATCAAACAATGTTCTTTTTTGTCTTTTTTTAGAATGCAAACATGGGATTATGCATTGGGCTTTGTTGTGGGATGGAGAATGGCGTTCACATTTTTCTGGGGTGGGGTTGGTTAGTGTACGGTTAATGTTGCTATTTCTTTTTATTTATGACAATGATTTTGTGAAATAATGAAATGGATTAAAGACTGTTTTGTTTTCCCTTTGTTGTGCTTTTAATACACGGAAGCTAGGGGAGGGATATAATTGCTCTGTAGATGAATTATTGAAGAGAGTGGGCCAAGGTTTAGGGTATAAATGTTTGTGTGAAATAATAGTGTGACCAATTTCTATTGCTTTCGGATCCATTGATTTTGCAGAATCTGCTTTCTTTTCTTAGATGTGGCTCCTCTGAGCAACTCACTATAAAATAAGAAATTTCAGTTGTTGATGAAAAAAATTAAAGATTGATATTATGTGTGCATACACAATAAATCATGTATGTGATAGAATATCAACTATTAATTTTATGATTGATGATTGAAATTACTTATTTTTGTTGATGTTTATTTTAGAAAATTAAATTTTTTTAGCTTAAATATGTTTTTAATTTATTATATTTAAGTTATTTTTGAATTTGATCTTTTAAGTTAAAATTTTCATTTTTTATTCTTCAATTCTAAAAATTGTTGGTTTTAATTTTCAATAAAAATGTTTATTTACTTTTTTGACATAATTTTATGTATATTTACTTAATAACATTTTGAGATTTGAGTCAAATAATATTTGTCACGAAGAAAAACCATTAACAGAGTCTACATCAAGGGATTAAAACTAATAATTTTTTAAATTTGAAGATTAAAAAATAAAAATTTTAATTTGAATGATCAAATTAAAAAATGACATAAATTTAAAAGACTAAAAATATATTTAAGTCATTTTTTCTAATGGTTTTATTTAAAAAATATGTTGAGAAGACTACATGACTTCTCAAGTTTGGCTTGCTTTACATCGTTCATATGTAAGGCAATTATTTGAAGGTGACTAGTTAAATCTCAAATACGATTGTTTTAAATTTCTGATAAATATTTAATGAAGTAGAATGGTAGCTGTGTGAAGTGTAGTACTATAGGAGAAGGGTGGTTATATCCTTTTGGGAGTGTAATTTAATTTGATGCTGTGGATAGGTTTCTGTTTGCCATGCACAAAATGGTGTTACCCAATAATAACAACCACCTAACCTTTTATCTAACAAAATGTAGACAGGCTGTATGAATTAAACACTAAACACCCATTTTAGTTCCCCAAAGATAGAAGTAACATCACTTTGGTCCTTTTAAGGAAAATTGATACCAATTTAGTTCTCGAGACACAAAAAAGTGATATCAATGTGGTACCTAGAAAAACAGTGACATTAATTTAGTCCCTTAATTGTAGGAACTAAATATTAATAATAGAAAATGACAGGAATCTAAACCGATTTTAACATAATGTGAAAATTCTTGAAGTGGATTGAGTTAAGTAATTTGAAAGAGAAAAAGTATTGAATGTGATTGTTGGTATTTTGCATGCACAGATATCGTGCAATTACAAGCGCATACTACAGAGGGGCTGTTGGAGCATTGCTGGTGTACGATGTGACGAGACACGTGACCTTTGAAAACGTGGAGAGATGGTTAAAGGAGCTTCGCGATCACACAGATGCCAACATAGTGATAATGCTGGTGGGGAACAAGGCAGATCTTCGGCACTTGCGTGCGGTGGCCATAGACGACGCAAAGGCATTCGCGGAAAGAGAAAACACGTTCTTCATGGAGACATCTGCGCTGGAGTCCTTGAACGTTGACAATGCCTTCACAGAAGTGCTCACTCAGATATATCGTGTCGTCAGTAGGAAGACTCTCGAGATTGGGGACGATCCTGCTGCCTTGCCCAAGGGTCAGACCATCAACGTTGGCGGTAAGGATGATGTCTCCGCTGTTAAAAAGGCTGGATGCTGCTCTGCATAGCCTCACCACCCAAACCAAACTACTTCTACTTCTATATCTATTTCTCTTTTTATGTAATTTCTTCCCAACTTTATTGTTTTCTCTCCTGTAACCATTGTTTCGTCATAGGAATCCTTAGATATACAAAATTTACTCTTTCTATTGACTGAAACCTATATTTCCTTCTTAGATTCATCACTACTTGTTACTATCTCATCATTCTTCCCTAAATTTCTCATTCCACTCCAACAAGATCATTTCTGTTAGTTAGATACCAACTATTTTTCAATACTGAAAGGGTTGAAGGTCTTGATTGCAATTGCAGGACCTCACTATAGCATGTCCCCATACTTGCACAAATTCATATTCTCTTGTTATTTTCTTTTAAAAACTCTCTCTATTATTAAAAATTATAAATTTTACTCAAGAGAGAAGATTCATAAATCGACAGTAAAAATTATAAATTTTAGTTGAATTTACTAAATAACCAAGAGAAAGATTCATAAAGCAAAAGTAGTCTAGTATTTGCAAATATTTAAATGTGTGTGCAGTTATGACAAAAAGAATATGGAAACGAAATGGTTATCTCCTTTGTTATTGATATTGACATAGATGCAGGGTTGTTCCAATCCATTATTATTAGAATAAATATTTATTTTATGAAATTTAAATTTATAAAAAATAAATATTTTAAAGATATAATTTATATTATTAAAATTTATAATAAATAATTTTTAACATATAAATTATATTTTAAATTTATAATAAAATTTATATTATAATATAATACTTTTTAATTATAGATCATTTTAATAAAAATATTAAAATTTAAATTAGCTAAAATATTGAAAATAATAACATAAAAATATAAAAATAATTGAACAAACAATCTCTAAAAACATTTTTGTTAAAATAAATAAGTAAAACTTTTCTAGTTAAGAAATAGTAACTAAAAAAATTAAATATGTATATATATATAAAAGATTCTTCAAATTTTATTTTGATATTTTGTATATTTTTTAATACAAATTTTCATTACGAATATTATTAAAGTAAAATTTTAATTGAAAAATAACAATATCAACATTTAAATAATTGAATCTAAATTTTTTTTAATAATAACTATTTTAATGTTGGCAACATACAAGGTGAATATTTTTCTATATAATTAAAATTTATAATAAATATAAATTATTTTTAAATTTTATTCTTTTATATATTATTATTTTTTAAATCGTAAAAAATGTCGATATCCGCTTATCCCGGCAATGATTTCTAACATGTTTGGGTGTGAGTACCTGTCATTAATAAACTCAAAAGCAACTACCGAGAGGATCTGAATTCCTGTTCTTTTAAATCCTCTTCCTTCTCAAAGCAAACTACCAAAAAAGATCTCAAAGCAAGAAAATTTTCCTTTCAGCATTTTCCACACGTCTCTCCCCGGAGATGGACCACCGCGTAACCCGGCGAACCGAGGTCCTTTCCAACCACCTCCTCCGCCGCACGCCACCTCCGACCTCGCTTCTCCGGCCTCAGCGTTGCCTGAGCTACTCTCCCCCGGAGATCTCGAACCAATTCGCATTCGACACGCGGGAGATGCGGAAACTAATGGACGGGCACAACCTGGAGGAGCGCGACTGGCTGTTCTCCGTGATCGTACAGAGCGGCCTCTTCAACCGGCGGGAGCGCGGCGGCAGGGTGTTCGTGTGCCCCGACTACAACCAGTCGATGGAGCAGCAGCGCGAGGCCACCATGAGGCGCATCGAGTACCTGTTCCAGAAAGGTGTTTTCCGAGGGTGGCTCACCGCCGACGGCCCACAGCAGGAGTTGAGGAAGCTCGCGCTCCATGAGGTTATTGGAATGTACGATCATTCACTCGCTGTTAAGCTTGGCGTTCACTTCTTCTTGTGGTACGTTCTCTTTTCTTTTCTTTCTCTGTGCCTCCTCGTTTTTTCTTTTTCTTTTTCTTTTTTTGAGTACGTCAAAATTAATCTCTATTTATTTGCTCTTTACACTTTTCTTCATTTTAAGCTTTAGTCTCGATAAGAAAAAACGGTACGTTTTAAGTTTTGGTCGTTAAAATTAAGTTTTGGTTTCCCTAGCTGTTATCAAAACCAACAAATTATGAACAACAAATACTATTGAAAAGACATCCCTATTTAGGTGATCTCTCCTCTTCAAAAGAATTAATCTCGAATTATTAATTGGGTGATATTTTTGGTATAAACAAAAAAATAGAACATGGTGGTACAAAAGCTACACAAAATTTTTTTGTCGGCGATAATCTGTCAAAAGTACTATTCAGGAGCTAAATTTACAGTTTTTTTTTTTTAACAGAGACTAAAGCTTAAAATGAAGATGACTATTTGAATCAAATGGATTGTTTAGCCTTAATTTGGACTCGTCGCGATTGGTTGTGTCCTCACCTGTTTTTGTTGGGAGAATGAGTGTTTGGTGGGCAGAAGAGAGAGAACATGTGTTGGGAGAATGTGTTTGGTGGGCAGAAGAGAGGGAACATGTGTTGGGAGAATGAGTGTTTGGTGGGTAGAATGAGTTTTTTGTTTGTGTCCTCTAACTTCTTTAAATATATTTTTAACTGGTGACTGAAATTCATTAAAATTACAAAATTTGTAAGTTCCACTTATTGTTTAGCGAACGTAATTTTATGGTTTTCAATAAATTTGAACAGATAGTAAAGAATGTGTAGAAGATGTATTGGTAGGACTCCTCTTTCTACGTATTCTCACAATAAGCAATTTGGAACTATTGGACGAAGATTTGACTACTAATATTTTATCTCAGTACAATGGATTTAAAACAGTTGAGATTTGATTGAGTTTTAACAATTGGTTCCAATTTATGGATTGCCTGAATGCTTGAAAAGGTCCAAGGGTGCCAAATTTGGTTCTGGGGTATAGGCTGGATGTAGCCAAGTGATTTATACTTGTGTTTTATCTTACCTCGCCTGACTTTTTTGGGAACCAATTATTCCGAATGTTTAAGCTATAATATGCCTATTGACTACTTAAGCAAGAGTCTTTTTGGATTGAAGCCGGAATTGCCCATGTTAACCTATGATATGCTGACTTTTATTTAAAACGATGAAAGCAGCAACGATTGAACTTTTATAATTTGGTTTAGTTATACAGGTTCTATGTTTCAAAACTATGAAGGGTTATGAATGTTTTCACTTTTCATATCTTACAAAGCTTACTTTTCAAGTTTCTTTACTTTTCTATTGGATGGTTGTATTCAATCACAGAGAGCTCTAAGATTAAATCTAAATTATGTACTTGACAAAGACAATTTAATGGCCTTCTTGCATTACTGAGACCCATCCTTGTTTTTGTATGTTTTGTGTGTCTTTTGGCCAGGAGAGGGTCCTGAAGGGTGAATTCAAGTTGTTCAAATTGTGCTTGTAATTTCTTGGAATAAAGAAAGTTTTGATTTTTAACACATGCCTGGACTTGTTAAGGAACACATTCTTTGCTAGACAAACTTCCAGGAACTATAATTTAATGTGATTTTGTGCCCCTAAAGCAAGCAAGCTGTTGGGAGAATTGTAACATATGTAAACTAACTAGATTAATTTCTCCTATTGTCTTTTTCTTATTTTCTCGGAGAGGCATTTGTAGAAAACAGGAAAAGAATGATGGATTTGTTCATGATGCCACCTTGGATTAACTCACTGTTAGTTTCTCTGATGAATAATGGATTTCAGGGGTGGGGCCGTAAAGTTTCTGGGAACAAAGCGCCATCATGACAAGTGGTTGAGTTCGACTGAAAACTATGAGATCCAGGGTTGTTTTGCTATGTCTGAGTTGGGCCATGGAAGTAATGTATGTGAAGGTTGCTGAATAAGTTGGGGTTATTAGGTCCACATGTAATTTATTATGCTTTTGCCTTGTCACTTAATAATTCTTTTTGACTAACTTTCATAGGTCCGAGGGATTGAAACAGTCACTACTTATGATTCAAAAACTGGAGAATTTGTCATCAATACTCCATGTGAATCGGGTCAGAAGTATTGGATTGGTGGTGCAGCAAATGTAAGGATTCTTTTGTATTCTTGATAATTATTTAAAAGCCTAGACATGATAAGATTGGGTGCTTACATTTTTCTCCTGCCCAACTTTGTATACGTTAACCTTATATTAACTTATTCTTTTATTCAGCATGCAACACACACTATAGTGTTTTCACAGCTCAATATAAATGGAAGCAATCAAGGGGTGCATGCATTTATTGCCCAAATCAGGGATTCAGATGGAAACATATGTCCAAACATCCGAATAGCTGATTGTGGTCACAAAGCTGGTTTAAATGGAGTTGATAATGGCCGCATCTGGTAATATATGCACTTTTCAAACAAGTTGCACCTGAAAAATGAATTTTATTTAAATGAGTAAACTCAGAAGTTCTGGACATGTGTCTTCAGGTTTGATAATGTGAGGATACCCAGAGAGAATTTGTTGAATTCTGTGGCTGATGTTTCACCAAGTGGTGAATATTTGAGTGCAATAGAAAATGTAGATCAGGTGATTTGCTTTTACGAACTCATTGGTCTCCTTGTGCTCTTCTTTATTCCCATTGGAAAGTTTGTTCACATATCTTATTGTATGTCATATTCTTGCTCCAGAGATTTGCTGCGTTCTTAGCCCCTTTGACCTCTGGTCGTGTTATTATTGCTGTTAGTTCTGTTTACATCTCCAAGGTAGAGTCACACCATCTATATTCGTGGATTTGATCACATTTGTCTTTTTTGTGTGTATTTAGCAAACTCATACAAAATTTGATATCTTACCTTATCATTCCATTTATTTGCTCTTAGATTAGCTTGGCCATTGCTATAAGATATGCATTGACAAGACAGGCATTCTCCATTACACCAAATGGGCCTGAAGTTTTACTGCTCGATTACCCTAGTCATCAAAGGCGTCTGTTACCTTTACTTGCAAAGGTGTAAGTCCTCTAATCATAGGCATTTTGATATCTATTTGCTGAGGCCTCAAAAAACAAAATGATTTAATTCTTTTGGGAAACTGAAGCTTAGACATGCAACTTTAGTATATATTCCTCAATTTAAGATGCCTTGTTCTTCTCACAAAAATGTTAAGAATCTTTGAAAATATGCTCAATATTACAGGATTAATTTTTTTTTTATAAATATTCAGAGGTTATTTTCCCACATGTATTCCAGACTGAAGTATTTGATTTGGATGCAACATGCATCATCCACTCATGAGAAGTGACACGGGAATCATATATGTGGCTCATAAATGTTGTCAGTTTTGAATATCTATTTATATATGTTGTCAGTTTTGAATATCTATTTAGTGATTGAATCAAAAGTGACTATCCTAGTTTCACCATTTAGTGGATATAAATGGACCAAGATAGTACCTTTTTATGTTCATTTCTTTACTCTTTTTTACAGATATGCAATGAGTTTTGCCGCAAATGAGCTCAAAATGATGTATGTCAAAAGAACGCCTGAGTCAAACAAAGCAATTCATATTATTTCTAGTGCTTACAAGGCTACTTTAACTTGGAATAATATGCGTACTCTCCAGGTAAGTATTGCTATTATACTTAGGTTTCATAGATAATATGCCATTGGCCTCACTAAGGTTATATTAATGCACAAAATAGGAATGTCGTGAAGCCTGTGGAGGACAAGGAATTAAAGCTGAAAATCGTGTTGGTTGTTTAATGGCTGAATTTGACGTGCATTCGACATTTGAGGGGGACAACAATGTTCTGATGCAGCAGGTAAAATGAGTATTCTGTTAAATATGAAATTTGAATAATAATTAAACACCATTTTTAAATTCAAACCTAGGAAAAACATGATGAGTTGATTGCAAAACATTTATTGGATGCTATCAAGTTGTGTTAGCTTTATTTATATTTTGACTTTTAAGCGGTAGCGATAATAAGAAATAGCTATATGGAATCCAACTTAGGAAACTAGCTGGGGCTTTGAGCTTAAAACTTTATGAATTTATTGGAGATAAAAATCCACTTTGGGCCTTCATCAAAAGACTTTTGGGTTATTGATTTCTAAAATCAGTACTTTTGTCTTTTCGTTCCTGTGTTAGAATTTTTATCCTTATCATTTTTATTGTTTATTAATTGAGATTTCAGCAAAAAGGTATGGTTAGTGTATGCTTTGTTACACTTCAATCCTAAAGAAATTTCATATGAATGATTGTGTTAAGACAAAGACGGTGAGCCTTGGTACGATATTAAGGTTTTTACCTTTTGACCTTCCGGTCATGGGTTCTTTTAAGAATTCCATGTTGAATAGAAAATAAAGCTTAATTTAGTACTTAACTCAAGAGGTTTTCCTACCTAATGAACTAGTCTTCTGGGTTGAGTTCTCCTTTTATGCTTAAATCATAACAATTGTTGCCGCCATGTAGTCTGTCCTTTTATTCAAATACTAGAAACAGCTCTATTTGCATGTGTATGACTGTACATTGGTCCTCCCCGGACCCTGCTTACTGTGAGCCTCGTGCATTGAGTTGCCCTTTTATTGTGTTAGAGACAAAATCTGTTCTTATGTCTTAATAGAGATATTTGATGAAATGTAATTTATTAATTCAAAAGACTGTTTTACTGTTTTTACTTGCTCACTTGAAGACTTAAAGTAGCATGAAATAATTCGAGCCAAATTTAGGCGTCAGTTCTCTGAATTTTATTCAACGCAAATGGGTGTTGACGGGTTCTTCATTTCACTTCAGATTAGCAAGACACTCTTTGCAGAATATATGAATTGTAAGATGAAAAACAAGCCATTCAGTGGTTTGGGATTAGAACACATGAACAAATCTTTGCCTGTGATCCCATCTCAGTTAACAAGTTCCACCATTAGGAGCAGTGAATTTCAGGTAATAATTTAATTATACATATAGATATTTGGAGAAGTCATGTAGAAGCTTCTAATTGTTTCTTACCTCTGGCATGCACAGATTGAACTGTTCCACCTAAGAGAGCGAGATCTATTGAGACGTTTTGCTGAAGAGGTTTTAGAATATCAATCTCATGGAGAAAGCAAAGAGTCTTCCTTCATTCTAGTGAGGATTCTATCAGTTTATTTTATTTTATTTTCCTTCCATCTTTTCTAGTCTTACAGTTTGAAACTCTTTTGTCCTCCAGAGTTATCAGCTCGCTGGAGACTTGGGCAGAGCTTTCTCAGAACGAGCAATATTAAAAACGTTCATCGAAGCCGAGTCAACTTTATCAGCTCCTTCATTGAAGGTAAAATATATTATTGCTCGCTCAGGGTGATAGTAACATTTTTTTATTATATATAAGAAAAAAATAAAATTAATTTATATTAATTAAAAAATTAATATCATTTCATTTTATTATTTTTATTTAAAATAAACTTTTTTTCTGCATAATTTTTTCTTGAAACTTGATATCAAGCATAAAAATATCCTAAAATCTCATAAATGAAAGATAATTTGAAGATAATTTTATTAAATAAAATGAAATTAATTATGATTTGTTTATATTTAAGATTAATACTCATAGATTTTTTTTTTGTTTATATTCGAGATTGAAAGGAGTACTCTCTACTACATACTAAATTTTTTTTAGAAACTATAAAATCATAATTGCAGCTCTTTAAATAAAAAATGAGACCTCCATCAGATTATATAATTTCTAATAAATTTCAGTCTTTAATAATAAAAGAGCGTATTCAAAAGATGTGTTAGAGGACATTTTTAAATAAGAAATGAGATCACAATTTGGATCTTTAATAGAGTGTATTCAAAAGAATCTATAGTCTCAATTAAATTCTGTGACACATTTAATTTTTTATTTTAAAAGAAAAGAATAACAATTTATATGGCAAATGAAAATTAATTGGAAATATAATGATTGAGACCACCAAATAATTTATTGTGTTAGGAGGGAATTGTTTAAATTTCTCTCGTTGTTGAATTACTTGTAGGGTAAAAATGTGAAACGGATATATTTAATTGATTTCTTTGGTTTTATCCGGTGTGTAGAATGTGTTGGGTCTATTGAGATCGTTGTATGCTGTTATATGTGTGGATGAAGATGGTGCCTTTCTTCGATATGGATACTTGTCAACAGAGAATGCTTGTGCAGTGAGGAAAGAAGTGCCAAAACTCTGTGCTGAACTTCGACCGCATGCACTTGCCTTGGTCAGTTCCTTTGGTATTCCTGATGCTTTTTTGAGTCCCATCGCATATAATTGGGTTGATTCAAATTCTTGGGCTTCTTCTCAACTTTAGCTACCCTATGCAAATTTCTGCTCATGATTGAGGTATGCCGTTAAGCATGTCTAAATAATCAATAATATTTGTTATACTGTATGTAATATTGCTAAACATGTACGAATCTAATCACGAAATAACGTGGTTACATATTATTGGTTTAATAATCAGTTAACGAACAAAATAAAAGTTGGGGTTAGACGTAAATCAAGGCCAGGTCTTTCCTTACTCGTAAATAGCTGTTGGATATTTAGATCTGATCAATACATCTTTCTATATATTTTATTGAATCGGATTTTACTCGTCTCTAGTAAGTAATTTACTTTAGATGATAAAGTAATAAATATTAATTATTCATAAAAAATCATTTGTTGATATCTTAATTCATCTATGATTTATTATGTGTATTTAGTGCTGACAGTTAATTTTATCATTAGCTATTAAAAGCTATTACTTTACCCTTAACATAAGTTGCTTACTTTAAAGGATTTAATATTTCTTATTAATATACCTTTAAACTTCTTGTCGTGCGTCGATTTAAAGTTAGTCTATGTCATCATTGTTGACGTGGTCTTTGTGAACTAACTCTCAAGACAGACACGGGCCTTTGCATTTATTACATACAACAACATAGATTGTACGAGGTCAGAGGCATTGATTGTTTTGTTTGGAAGAGCAGTGAAAGAGAAAAAAAGAAGAAGAAAGAAACAGGAAGAATAAATATAGAAGGAAAGAAAGTAGAAAAGATATATTGTATAAATAGAAAAAGGGAAGTGAAAATATATTTTTTACCTGTTTAGATGAATGAGTGGAAAGAAATTAACTATATAAAAAAAGTATACGATTGTGATTTGTTTGTTCTTATGTCTCATGTAATATGTTTTTTCTGTCTAGTTGAGATTTTTTTATTATTATTATGAGATACAAATATTTAATTACAACCATTAGATTAAATTCATGTTTATATGATTACAAATTTTACGTGATATTTTTCCTTTTTAGTCAATAGAAGAATTAGAACATGCTTAATTACTCTATAAAAACCATCTTCAACTTTTTCTATACCACCTTTTAAGAGAAACTCCATTATATGTTTTGGTGTGAAATTTGTAATCATTAATAAAATATTTGCGTCGGGAATTAACTTTTGAAAAAGGATTATATGCTACTGGCTCTCCATTGACCATCTATAGACATTTCAAAACATATGTAACACACTATAATGATAGAATTAGGATTCAAGTTTCTAGGATTTACACATACGATTTTTACTATCCTTGAACCATCTTGAAAATTTGAGTGTATGAATGTATAAGTAATTTTGAAAAATAAAATCAGACATTTTTTTAAGAACATTCAAATTCAATTTTCATGTCAAAAGCATCACACATAGTTATAGTTTAGAATCCACAACTCTTTGCATGCAACAATTTATATATAAAAAAAAACTATATATTGACGATGTGAAATATTATTATATAATTATAAACATTTTTAATAAGTTTTGAATATTGAAATAAAAGAGTTGGACATCTTTACTAGATTCAAGCTAAGCTTTTAATTATGACTATTTTGAAAAAAAATAAAGAAAGAACGCTATAGATGTTTTTGAAAGGAAAAAAAAAGAAAAATCATTTTTTATTTTTAATTTGATAATTTAAAATAAAAAATAAAATAATAGATTAGGATAAACTTGATGTTCTAATATTTTTTTATTTTCATAAACATTACATAACTTTCTTAATTTTAAAAATTAATTATCTTTCCTTTTTTTCCTTCAAAACTTCACTCCCAAACATATCATAAAATTTTTTTTTTTTTTTGAAATTCACTTGATTTAATTTCTTGACTTGCTTACAAGTACACTAATGCATGATATTTATAAATACATTATGATGCAATAAATTAGAAACATATAATAAAATTATAACTCAATAAAAATAAGTTCTTGAATATAAAAATACTATTTAATTCATTAAATATTCAATAAATCAAAGTTATTTTTTATTTTTCATTTCTAACCATTGGAATTTATACTCCAATCCCGTAAACATATAGTAAGTAACAGGAGTTAGCATGACCTGACTTGTTTCACTAACTCAAGATAATTTTGATGGGTATTAAGTTTAAAATTAGACTTAATATACTTTGAAGACGAATTTAAGTTATATTTCACATCATCCTGACCTAGTTAGTCCTTTACGCTCTTAGTATAAGTCTTTTTGGACAATATTTGTGTATAAATAATAACACCTTTTAATTTAACATATAATATTTCGTATAACATGAGATTATATTTATAATGGCGTTATTTATTTTAAAATATACTTTAATTTAAGTTGTATATTTTTTTACTATTATGATTTAATTGTACATAATATTAAGATTGATATATTTTGTTAAAAGTTGACCTTCTTTCATCCTCATATATTTTGGATTTTGACTTGATCAAGTTCAAATAAATGACTCGATCAAAATTAGTTTTTACTATTTAAACCTCTTCAATTGATTATTATACTTCTTTTTCTTTTTTTCATATAATTTTATCAAAATATTCTTATTTTATTTTATTTTTTTTCAAATATTTGTGCTTTAGTTTAATCCTTTTTTCTTGTTTTTTGAAATTATTCTTCTCCTAAATTCTCTTTATTCTTCTATACTTTCTCTCTAGAAATGTTCTTATCAACGGGCTTCCACAATTCTTATCGTCGTCATTCCTTAGTTCCTTGTATTGATGTTTTTTTTTCTCATACGTTGTTTTTCTTATGAAGACAAGTTTGTGATTTGATAATAGTGAAAACAAGTAGTATTAACTTGTTTATGCATATTAGATTAAATATTAGTTTATGAATAAAAAAGAAAAAAAAATAAAGCTATAATAAGATAAAAAATACTAGAAGTTAACTGTATTTTTGAACATTTATACATACGAGAAAGTAAGTTCTAAAACTAAAAACATAGTTTTGAAACTTACTTTCAAAACAAGTATAAATTTTTGGAAAAATAGTTTCGATGAAATACAAATAAGACACATGTAACAAAAATGAAAATACAAGACCATGATGTATATCCAGATAAAAATATAATTATTACAGTTATGGACAAAAAATAACTTATTGTTGCATAATTGTCGCATATTACATATATGCTTGATGCAATGAACATACCATGTTGTTGGAAAATGCACAATATTAAATAGTAATAAAGATAAAAATGAAGATATTGTAATAAATTAGAGCTCAAAGAATAATGAAGATAAAATATAAAATTAGAATTCAAATAATAATAGAGATGAAGGTAGAAAAATAAGATTTAAAGAAAAATAAGGATAAATACAAAAATTATTTTTATTATTTTATATAAAAAAATTGATAATAACAAATATAAAAAATATATACTTAATAAATTGAAAAATATAAATAACAAACTTCAAAAATTCATCCTAATAAGTAAGCAACACTTTAATCTCCTTGAAACATATAACTACTTTGCTTCGTGTAAGATATGTTTCTCACACCTAGATTTTGCCTAAAGCAAAGCTTCGTAGACTCACTTTCTCTTCCATTTTATTTGTACCTCATCTTTTTAATCTTTTTTTTTTTATAAATTTCTTTTTATCTTTATTTATCTTTCCCATCATATATTTATCACAAATTTCACTTTTTCCCTTTAATTTTTTTTCTCTTATTATCTCTTTTGACAATACAATGAATATGCTTTGGTAGTAAACGCACTCAATTTTCTATTTATTACATTTATCATTTTTTTCCCGTACACACTGGTAGAATTTTTTATTTAATTATTTACTCAAATATCCTCCTTTACGATTCAAATACCCTCCTTTACGGATCATGTTGAGAAGTCGGGCTAGAGAGACCTAACTTCTCAACGTAGATCTTAATTTTTTGTTTTACTTACCAATTAGGAAGTTGGGTTTGGGAGACTTTTTTTTTTCTTTAATTTTTTAGAATAATATTAATTAGTTAATATATAAATTAGTTAAAATTTTTACCTATTTAATTATTTTTAATCATTAAATAATAATTATGGGTTAAAAATTTAATTATAATAGATAAAATTTGAATAAATATACTAGTTTAAATAATTTATAAATTAAGTGGATTAATTAAAGCTTAAGTAGAACAATAAATAATTATAATTTAAAATAGAGTAGAATGCATTTTCATTGTTTATATTATTCACAAATTATTTGTTGTATCTATATATTTTGAAAAAAAAATGTGATTTAATTAAATTTTTGGACCAATTTTATCTTTTTATAATTTTTTTTTAAATTGAATATGATTTTAAAATATCTTTTAATAATTTAACGCATAAAACGTATGAATTAAACTACTTTGTTGCTAAAATAATCGTAATCAAGATGAAAAATATATGAAAAGTGATATAATTAATATATTAAATATTAACAATTAAAAAATTGAAAGAAAAATGAATGAAGAAGTTCAGTCTCAAAACCTGACTTCTTAATTGAAAAGCAAAAATAAAATATTAAAATAAAACTAGTCTTCCTCCAAACTCAAATTCGGCTCTCAACATAATTAATAGCAAGAAAAGGGCAAATGCCTATATAATGTGGGGGAAGAGTCACTAAGTAGATTAGAAAAATTGGATTATTAAAATAAAAGATTCCCCAAGAGTATCATTTCTCATTTGCTTTTGCCAAGATCTGACCCATTCACGTGATTTGCCAGGATATTAAATATAAAAAATGCTAACCAGTGTCTTTATCCTAAAAATAAGGTCCCAAAACTAACTTTTAACGATAAATAATATTTATATAATAAAAAAGTAAAACGAGATCCATTTGTAAATATAAAAAATAAATAATATATAAGAGTGAATGTATTTAAGACGACGTATAAAAAGAAGAAAAAAATGATAAATTAGTTAAAAGAATTACTCAAATTATAAAAAATAAGATCCATTTAGAAATTCTAAAACTGAAAAATGAGTGAAGTAGATTTTTGCATGAATCATTCAACGTTTCCACCATTAAACACAAGCACCCATCACCACAAGAACCGAAGGACCTCCGTTTGTATCTCGCTTGTTCTCCAAATTGCAAGCATCCTCACTCTTTTCACTTTTTCTTTGCTTTAGTATCTCCCTCTGCACTTCTTTTGCTTCAGTTTCTGCTTCCCAATTCGTAGCGAAAGCCATGGAATCACGTTCTTTGCACATAACAATGTACCCGTGGTTGGCCATGGGTCACCAAACAGCATTCCTCCATCTATGCAACAAGTTAGCCATTAGGGGCCATAGAATCTCTTTCATCACACCAAAAAAAGCACAAACCAAGTTAGAGCCATTCAACCTGCACTCAGATTTGATCACCTTTGTTCCCATCACTGTTCCCCACGTTGAAGGCCTTCCCCCCAACGCAGAAACCACTGCAGATGTGACTTACCCTTTGCAACCACTCATCATGACAGCCATGGATCTAACCCAAACTGACATAGAAACTATTCTTGGTGACCTCAAACCTGACCTTGTCTTCTATGACTTCACACACTGGATGCCAGCCTTGGCAAAGCGTTTAGGCATCAAGGCTGTGCACTATTGCACTGCTAGTTCCGTCATGGTTGGTTACACTCTCACACCAGCCAGATATTCCCAAGGAATACACCTATCAGAAAGTGACCTCATGGAACCCCCCCCAGGGTACCCTACTATACTTTAATTTGCTCAACTTAGATACTTCAACTATATGTATTCGTCAAGTATCCAAACCTTTAAATTTTTTTCATGAAAATCTAATGCAGCTACGTGAGATATAGAAGTGTATATAATATAGAAATGTACAAGTATTGTTCTTTTAATGAACTAAAAATGAAAATTGTTCATTTTATGGATGATTTCAAGAAAGAAATGAAATTAATAATTAATTCGTTGAGTGATAGCAAAACCGTTTTGCAATATCTAAATAACGAGGAAACTTGCAAAACCTACGTAGACATTCCAACACTCAAATCAAAACTCATTATTGACCTTCTGCTCTGTGGAATAGTCTAAGTTTTGCATGTTTCGCCGCTTGCCTTGCATGTTTGTCACGTTCGGATGTATTGAAATCTCCCAAACAATTAATATTGTTCCTATTGGCAAACAATAGAAAATATAGAAAATAATTTATGATGACATTGATTTAGAATATTTTTTGTTTTTACTGATGTTCAAGAAGTATATTTTTAATTTAGATTTCTAGAACTGCAACTATATATTTATTAAGTTTTTTATGAATTTATATATATATATATAGGAATACTATCTTACATATTTTAAAAATAATTGCATATCCTGTATATTTTTAAAATATTCATATGGCTGTATCGTATCTGATACAGGTATCGTATCTATGCATCATAGGTATCCTGACTCATCAATCAAGCTTCATGGCCATGAGGCACGTGCCTTCGCAGGAAAGAGGAAGGACACGTTTGGGAGCGATGTTCTTTTCTATGATCGCCAGTTCATTGCAATGAATGAAGCTGACGTGTTGGCATACAGAACATGCAGAGAAATTGAAGGGCCTTATCTTGATTACATCAGAGAGCAGTTTATAAAGCCAGTGCTTGCTAGCGGGCCAGTTATTCTAGAGCCACCAACTTCTGAATTGGAGGAGAAATTTTCCACATGGCTTGGTGGGTTTGAACCTGGCTCAGTAATTTATTGTTGTTTTGGAAGTGAGTGCACTTTGAGGCCAAATCAATTCCAAGAGTTGTTGCTTGGTCTTGAGCTTACTGGAAAGCCTTTCTTGGCAGCTGTGAAGCCTCCAGTGGGGTTTGAGACAGTGGAGGCAGCAATGCCTGAGGAGTTTGAAGAGAGGGTTAAAGGGAAAGGGTTTGTATATGGTGGATGGGTTCTGCAGCAGTTGATTTTGGCACACCCTTCTGTGGGATGTTTTATTACTCATTGTGGGTCAGGGTCTTTATCTGAGGCATTGGTGAATAAGTGTCAGTTGGTGTTGTTGCCTAATGTTGGTGACCAGATCCTTAATGCAAGGATGATGGGGAACAACTTGGAGGTTGGTGTGGAAGTGGAGAAGGGTGATGATGGGATGTACACCAAGGAGAGTGTGTGCAAAGCTGTGAGCATTGTGATGGATGAGGAGAATGAAACCAGCACAAAAGTCAGGGATAATCATACTAGGCTCAGGAATCTACTGCTTGACAAAGATTTAGAGTCCTCTTATGTTGACAACTTCTGCAAGAGGCTTCGAGAGATTGTTGATGGAGAGAAAGTTTGACTTGTAGCAAGGATGGTTGCGTTTGTTGATGATCATTTACATTAATTGCAACAATGAGGTTGAGATAATTATTCATTTCTTCAAAGATGGAGTGGAGCATAATTAAAAGGTTAATTCAACTGGTTCTTATGCGTAATTTTCTTTTTTTTATAAGCCCAAGAAGTTTCAATTTGTGGAATATTCTTATATATTAGAAGAGTTTAATTTCAGTATAAAATTGTACCATGTGAATCAATTAATACGAGATTTTGTGATTAAATCATAACGTACAAGGCTTTTATACTTTAAGTCCATGTACTATTTACTCGTATTGGAATGCTGTAAAAAGCTTCAATGTTGAAGCAGATAAGTTGTGGTAGTCTTCCCTGCAAGTAATAGCATTGAACATGTAAACTTTGATCTTTTGGGTTATAATAGTTGTGTTACTTCCAACTTCCAACTTCCAAGCTAACCCAAAGCATAGGAATTTGCACCTACATTTCCATTTAAAATTCAGATATAAGAAACCTTCCCACTGAATCCTCTACAGACTACAGTTTAAAATTAAGCAGCACAAATTAGACGCAGCTATAATCTTATGGCAGTCTTTAAAATATATTTTTTTATATTTTATTTTAATATGAAAAAAAACATTTTGCCTTTTTATCCCAGTAGTGTAAATGTCTCTCTCAATTTTATGCGTGTAACTTGAAGAGTAACTTGAGAAGTCAAATTTAGAGGAAAATCGTCTTATTGATCACTTATTAATGTATGAATTTTTTATTTTTAAATGGGGAGAGTTAAGTAACTAACTCTGAGAGTCTGAATTATAATAGTTGAAAGTTGTGTACGATGCAGAGATATTTAGTGGTGTATAATGTAAAGATTATTCTCATTTTATCTACCTGACGTTTTTTTACTACGAGGTGAGAATTGTTTCTCTTATCTTTCAAAAGGTTCTCGATAATGTGTATGAAATCCGATTACCAGACCTAACTATTGTGACAACTCATGCTTATTCTAAGATGGACCTAATTGTCCCCCAAAAAAAAATGTGTCCAGAACAGGTACATTTATAAAGGAAGCAAACAAAAGAGTCGAGTATATATCAACTCAAAATGGTTCAAGCTTTTCAGGTTGAAACATTTATAAAAAAGTCACACTTTTCTGACCCACAGTCACTCTTTAGCACCACCAGCAATGGCCCACTACTATTATCAACAAGTGAAGTTCCTCTCTCCCTACACTAGTGAGGTTTGTTCCCTCTCTCTTCATTTTGATTTTATTTTGTTTATTATTTTATTATTATGATTTGTTTTTAACTATGGCTGCTTTTTTTTATAGTGATTTAATTTTAGTGGTTGTAATTATTGTGTATTTGTTGTATATTGTTATTTGATTTTTGTGTGATGATTCACACATTGTTGGGATGGTTTTGGTTTTTATTGTGGTCATTATGATACTGAATTGAATTTGTTGTTGCTTAAAAATAGTAATTGTTAGTTTTTGGATTTTGATTTTAATTCATAGTGTAATCAACTTAGGACCAGGGTCGTGGATGCAATAAGGCAAATTGCCTTGGGCCCACCTTCATTCACTAATTGGTCATTAATAAATTCCCTACTATTATAGACTTAATAAGTAATTAAATGTGTGTAGAGGAACAATAGGTGGGGGAGAGAATTTTTTATTTAGAATTAAAAATATTGAAAGAAGTGCTAACAAAATAAATAATAATACTCCAATAGAAGTATTAAATTATATTAAAAAATAGAATATTTTCCAAATATGTATTGGATATATAAAATTATGGAAAATACCTGTAACAATTGTGATTTCTGAAAGAAATTTTTAAAAATTAAAATGACTTAAATCCTATCTTGGATAAACAATGTTTTAAAATAGATTGAATATGTTGACCATATTATTTATTGAGAATGAAATATTAAAATTATTTAATTATAAAACTTTGATAAATATTTTCACAACTGAAAAGACTAAAAGAATAATATAAATATTAATAATTTATATTATATTAAATTTTTGTAAGTGTTTTGCTTAAGAGATTAAAATTTCTTGGCATGGCCCTCCAGAACCAGGGAAAACCCAAGTGTGAAGATTAGCCCACTATCAAAACCCACTTGGAATTCAAGAGCGTTACCTCATTCGCGAATCAAAACAACTGAATTGATCAAATTGAAATAAACAAAATTTTATTTTCTAAAATTTTGAAATAGTTTACTTCGGCTTTAATAAACCATATTTGCAACTCAAGACACTTTAATATGGTTTTCTAAATAAACCGCACCCAGTCCTATCGTTAACATTCATGGTAAAAAGTAAAAACTAACAATAACTTTTTGACAAAAAATGCTAAATCCTCCTAAAAAAGCAACCCCACAATCCATTTTTATTTACAAAAAAATTGAAAGAAAGAAAACCTAAAATAGGCATATACATGTAATATATTGAAGTTTGAGTTCCAAGATTATTCTGTCTTCCATCGTGAAGTAATTGAATAATTTTGAATCGTTCTATAAAATCTTTTAAATAATCTTCCCATTTACTAGTAAATAAAAACTATTTATTAAATACATTTTATATTTTCAGAATATTAAACACATTACTCTTCCATTTAATATTTTGTAAAGTACTAGTATTAAAAAGATTTAAAGATATACCAAGACATAACATTTCTCTAAATAACTCATTAACACGTCGGTATCACACAAACCAAGGTTGACTAATGTTATCGTAATCACGTAGCAGCCTTTTTGGATAGTTGATTCGTTAAGCACAATAACAAAGACAAATAAAAGGGTAAAAGGTCAATAATAGAGGTGAAATAGAGAGAAAGAGAAAGAAAAAATATGAATATTGTTCTCTTAATGACCACGTTGTCCTTCAAATAGTAATTCCACAGGTAAAATGCTCAAGAGACGAGTTTTTGACCAAACCATGGTTTGGGACATTCCGAACTTAAACCATGCATGCACTAAAAACTAAGAGCAGTGATGTCTCATTCAACAGAAGGCAAAGTGCATGCATATTCTATCTATACATAAATTCTATTTTGCATTCCCCATGGAATTGCAGAACTTGTACTAGTAATATAAATTAAAACTAATCCCACCACTAGAGAACATTTACAACCAAATAAACGCTACTAAGTTTTAAGAATATGTCAGAAATTTGGGTGATATAGCCAAGTGCCAACAAAGGAAACTCCCAATGACCCATCAGAAAGTATGCAGAGTCTTCCTTAGAGAATAGATCTAAATAACTTTTAATCTGTGTAGCACATAATGAGTAGACTTACTGCCAATATCCAAAAGTACAATAACGATAAATTCAGCATAAAGACTATGAGCACCTACTACCACAAGAAAATTCTATTAGCATTTTTTACCTTTGAAGGAAAGTCAGAAATTTCCACATGCTGTGATCCATCCTCAAATATGTACACATTGGTCAGTCATATGGTAAAATCGCCCACCAGAGTATTAATTTACTTTCCGGGAGATCCGTCGTTCTCAGACTTGGCCTTTGTTTTCCCCATGATTGGTTGTCCATCATCAGATGATGGAACAGCAGCAGTAAGCTGTCCCATCTTGTTTTGTAAATCAGTAAGAGATTCCCTGGTCACTTTTCCTTTAGGACTTTTCTTTTTATCCACAAGCTTTAATTCTAGTCTGTATAATGCACAACCATCATGGTTGTTGATCTCATACTCATACAAATGCCACTCAAGATAACTAAGAGGCTGAGGGTCCATGTAATAGGACCTCTTTTGTCCCCCATGTTCCTTCATCACCTGCTTCCTCGATTCATGCCAACCGCGCCCACTGTAATCCGGAAGTGATCTCTGTTTTCTATTACCACTTTCAAACGCCCTTCTAGGCTTGTCAAAGAAGAGCCACTCCCTAAGAGTTTCACCCTCAAGAAAAGAAAGATTAAAGAACTCTGCAACACAAAAAGCTAACAATTCAAACCTAAACATTATAGATGAAAAGCAATAAGCATGGATAGACAAATTTTTTCCACAACACATTCAATAGACAAGCCTGTTGCTAGAATTTGCAAAGCTTTAATTAAAACAATTAAGAATTATAATAGACGAGCACTGTCTGTGTAAAAAATTTTAAACTATCAACCAATAAAATATCATACTTAGTATGAATTTTATGGTAAATATTATAAAAGTGAACAAACTTACCATACATTGTGATTTCTAATTGGATGATAGTCTAAAAGACTTTTACATTGTCGATCTATGTATTATTTATTCCATAATTAAATAGTGGGAAATACAACAAAAGTAATAAACTCCTTGTGTACTCACCTGGAGCATTCCAGGGGGATTTAGTTGAGGCAGCACCTTCACAACTAGGGATACCTACTTCCTTTCCCTGTGTCTTAGCAAGAACAGCAGAAAACAAAGGACCATCTTTTACACCAATGCCCCCAGGTCGCAAAATTGGAGCCATGCCAGGAAGACCCTCATTATTTGCCAAAAGCTCATGGCAACTACTACAGTAGTTCTGGCACCATTCAACCCCTTGAGCAGGTCTAAAACAGTCCCATAGTGCACATTTTGGGGCTAAGAAAGCAGAGGGTGGAGGGCAGATATTTGGAAGAATGTTGGGTATATTATTCGCTCCACCATGCTGCACAGTGTCATCATTTCCAAAGAATTGGCTACAATCAAAACCTTCTAAACTAAATTGAGTTGATTCTGTGTTTTTTATTTCTGTGTTGTGCCTGAGGTCCTGATATAAATCCAAATGACCAATCAAATCAGAGTTGTGACCTACTGGGTTGTGATCCATAGCTTGATTTAAACTGAATGGATGATAATCCAACTGTGTCATATCTGAGTTATTAAAAGCATTGTTATACAGAGTTGAAGCAGAGCCATGAAAAGTATGATCTAGTGGTTGGTTCTCATCAAAGTGCTTCTGCAAGATACTAAGTGCCAATTATTATCTCTTCGAGAAAAATGAGGAAATAAACAATTAATCAGTAAAGCACAAAAAAATGATTAAACAGATTAAAACTTTCTGCTCATACATATTCTATTTCTTTATACATTGTGCATTAGTTTTTATTTTTTGAGAAAAGTAAAGAAGAATTCATTGTAAAAATATTTCCAATTTAGGAACAACAAACCACTTGAGTATTTAATCAATAAGTGGATACAGATTAACAATTCTGAACAATGTTTAACCAGTTAAGTGGTTAATTATTCCTGACTAGATATATTTTTTAAGAGTTCCCTTTTTGTAACTCTCCCTCAAGCAATGAATTTTAACAAGTTGGGATCAATCTGGAAAGAAAAATTAGAACAAGGCTGCATGGTCTTCCTAAAACTTTCAACAACTTACATCAAGTAACTGGATGACCTGGGCATACTCAAGTGATACAATTTGGGTAGGGTTATGGTACTGGAATCGTGTACAATTCTCATATTAACAAAAAGGTTAAAAAACATCTTAGCCAACGGCAACGGGATAACCTAAAAGACCACACACCACGCTGGCATCAGAAATCCTCTCTTATGCTATATTTTATAACTTAAATCTTCTCATTGATGTTTTTTCGTTTCCTATCTATATAGCACCAAGAAAAACACTCAAACTATATAAAGTCAACGCTTACAATAAAGGTAATAAATGATGTCCTGCATTAGTAATATAACTAAATCCACAAGAGTTAAAACATATGATCCTTCAATTTTTAATCCTCTAAAATTCACACTCAGCAAAGACAAGCTTCACCTGACCTTGCAATTTTTTCAATATGGTTGGCATAACGTAGCAAAAACTTCATAGATTAACAAAACACATACTGTATCTCATTTTTCATCTATAACCTTAAGAAATTATATCAAAAGCAAACAACCAAGAAACAAAATAAAAAAAAAATCAAACAGGTAAAGTTTTGTGAACCAGGCAAGGCAACAAACCACAAATATAAAAAAGACTCTGGCATTAGCAAAAGAAACTTACCTCCTGAAAAAACTGATAATTGCCGTCACTAATGTTATTTGGATGGAGCTCAGTCTTCAATGGCCCAGGTTTTGTTAATGGACTAGTTGCATCATCTTTCTCCTCGATCACTTGCAACAGTTGGGCAAGTCCGCTGGTAAAGGAATCAAAGCTTCCATCCTATAGAATGGCAATGCCAGCAAACATCACAACATCATCCAAATCTTCTGAGACAAACAAAGAAAGCAAAGATATTATAAACAATCATGTCTAAAAATTTAAAACCATACAGCAAAGGAGGTGGTGGGAGACTCAAGTTCCGCCTTCCACTCCCGGAGCAACTGATGCATCTGCTCCTCACAGATCACAATATCATTACCCCTGCCCTCCTTTCTTGCACACTGAAGATTGTTGAAAATCCCTTGAATTTTATCCACCAGGTGTTTTTCCTTCTCCTTCATGGATTGAAGAGAAGAAGATCCACACTTGCCCTTGGAACTTTCTCTCATCATAACTCCTTCCTCGAACTAATATAACAAAATAACCAATGTAGGCATGATGAGCACAATTCAATAACAGCATATCAGAAAATTCTTAAAATAAATGTAACAAAAACATTTTTTAACATGGTGCATGACAGTGATCAACCGTACTCTACAGCAAAAAAAAAAAAAAAAACTACACAAAAATTTCAACATTGATGGATGTTCCCAAATGGAAATAAGCACCGCAGATGACCAAGTTTGGGGCTTTCTACATCTATGTTAAATTGAAAGCGAAATTAGCTTGATGGGTATTTTACCTTTGGTCTTGAATTGGAGAGAGGGGACAATGGGGTTCAAAACGACGATGTAGAAAATGGAAGTGGGGGTTCCGATCAGCTCAAGACGAAAGAGAGGGTTGAAATGGAAGCCCTCAATTGTGGTTTCTCTACTTCAATTGTGTGTGTGAAGTTATTAGTATCAATGAATAATTATGGGGTGATTTTGTGCACCTTTGGAGACTTGAATTAGACGCAAGAATTTTGTGCACCTTTCTCTCTTTTCCTTTTACCCTTGTTAACAAGCGTGAGGAAAATACTATGTCAATCAATTAAAGTCATTATATAATTAGGCGTGTTGTTATTTTTTAATTTTTTAGTATTTTTTATATATATAAAAAAATATTCAAAACTTATTTTTCAACCAACTAGGATCTGAGTGAATCTATTTAAGAATAAGGTGATACTAACATGATTAATACTAACATAATTAATAAGATAAAGAATATTATTTTTTTAATACATGTAAAGAATATTATTTAAGATAATCAAGATAATAAAAATATTTTAAATTATAATAATTAAATTATTTTTAGGTATATAAATTAATTAAATAATATATTTATTATTTTATATAAATAAGATAATTATATATAATTTATTTTTTTATATTATAAAGTATGATTTTATTATTTTAATATATATAAGGTGATATATTTATTATTTTATATAAATGTGATAATTATATATTATTTATTTATTTATTTATTTTATTATTGTATATATATAAGTCAATTATATATAATTTGTTTTAAATATATTATATTTTAATATTTTTAATATTCTTCTTCATTCTCAATTGACTAATTTACTTATATAATTATATTTTTTTAATTCACTTAGATGTTTACAATTCATTTTTAATATATTATTTCTTATGTTATTTTCTATATTTTAATTAATTAATGTTTACTAATTATAATATGATTATTTTTAATATATCATAAACAGTGATTTTGTTTTCAAAAGATAAAAGTAAATTGAAATGAAATATATTAAAAATAAATAATATTAAAATCAGTGAAAATTATTAATTGAAATGTAAAATAACATAAAAATAATATATTATAATTAAATTATAAGCATCTAAATAAATCATAATTGTTTTAAAAATATAATATAAAAAATAAATTATTGAAGTAAAAAGTAAAAAAATATTAAAAACAATAAAATTACTGTTTATAATATATTAAAAATAAATTATAAATATAAATTTTATATAATTATTTTATTTATATAAAATAATAAATACAATACTTTTGTGTGTATATATTACTTAATTAAATTGCACACTTCAAAATAATTTAATTAAAAATATTATTTATTATTTTAATTAATATTATTTAATTATGTCAACATTAAACTAACTAAAATGAAATAAAAATGACTAAAAAGAATACTAAAAATATGTTATCATTAAAACCTAAACTCTAATTAATATTATTTATTTTGTTAATTATGTCAACACTAAACTAATTAAAATGACTAAAAAAATATTAAAGATATGTGAAAATCTTAAAAATAACAATAAAAAATTAGAAAAATTAAAATCAAACAAATATGTTAGATTAATTATTTAGTGTATTAATAATATATAATTATTTTATCTTATTGTTTGTTCTATCCAATTAGTCTAATATATTCTTCATTTTAAAAAAATTAAGTTATACCATTTCTCTATTATATATATATATATATATATATAATATTTTATATTATATATAAATCTTATATATATTTTGTACATAATGGTATTTTAATTTTATATTTATATTATTGACACTTCAATATGTTTATTCATATTATTTATTTAATTTTTTACTTTATCCTTTTTAAAAGTAAAATACAAATTTATTTAAATGTATTTTTATATATTATGTGTAATGTTTTAAAATAAAATAAAATTACATATTCAATTTTATTTACACAAAAATATAAAACATTATAGTAATATAACTTGATTGAAAAAATAAGATCAATAATATGTCCATTAAATAAACATTATATTCAACAAATCTATTACACTTAGAAGAAAAAAATTTAATAAATAAAATTACTAAATGTTATTTTAGCAATAAAATAAAACAATTTATAGATATACTAAAAAGTAAATATTATTATAAATAATAAAAACTTATATGTATTCTTTAATTATAAAAATTAATAAAAGGCTTTAAGGTTATTAACATGCTAAAAAATATACTAACTTCAAATACACAATCTTTCAAGTAATGGAGAATATGGTTCTTTGTATATTAAATAAATAAGACTTATGCATCATTTCTGAAATTACAAAATAAATTCTTTCAACCTTAAGTTCTTGTTACAAAACAATATCAACTTCACGTTCTCGCAAATTTATAGATAACTTTAAACAAATTAAAAAAAAAAAAAAAACATATTACATCACTTTTGTGTCGAAATATTTGCAAAATAAATAAAAGCATTAATATAAATTGTTTCATGAAGCCTAAATCATTAAGGTTAGTTTTTATATTTTATATGTAGTATTTTAAAAGGAAGGACACTTTGTATTTATTTTACAGAATGTGAGACAATTGTTCCAAATTACAGATATAATTTGAGTTACCAGTAGGATGTGAACAGTAGCAAGTGATTGACATTTGACAGAAAACAAAATTTTGGAGAACACAAATGTAGATTATCCAAAGACTTGAAAACTGAAGTTAGCAGGCAGAATTTGTCCTTGGAAAAGAAATTTTCAAGAACACAACCATGAATGTGTTCTACAATTTTGTTTTATTTCTTACGAGGTTGGATGTAAGACTAATCCTCAAAGCCTCTCACCTCATCCAAAAACTTGGTCTTAGCTCTCTGATTGTATCACCATCTAAAAATATACAGTATCCCCCCTTTGCACATTTTAATATCAATTACGTTTCTTGCCAAACCTGAGTGCAATGCTTTATAATTGTAATAATCAATTGGATTTTCTATCTTCAGAGGCATTAGTGTGTCTCAAGTTAAGAGTGCCAAGTAGTCCTCGTCCCCTAGCAAGTTGTTCCAACTCTTCGAGCTTTAGTGCAAGAAGTTCAATTTCTCTGGCCAACTCTTCATTCCTCGTCTTTATTGCCTGCAAACTAACAAAAAATGTGAGTACATCCTTGAAATTTAGAATACTCTTGGTTCCCCCAACTCTATTTCCTCCACCTACAATGGAAGAAAACAAGACTAAAAGCCTAAATAGGTAAGTAAAACTAAAGCCTAGATGAGGGAGGAAAAGCATCCAAATAATTTCCTCATTCATAGCATTTAGAGAAAATAAACTTATTACAAGACCAACTTTACTTTGCTTCAATGAAATCCCTCCTTCTAGAATTTGAATTTGAACCTGACTCAATCACAAAATTTAATTCATGAGATAATAAATGTCTCCACTTATATATATTATTTATGTCATATCCCTTTGTTAATATAGGATCACATCTTTTACGCCAAAGACTAAACATCTCGAACACGAAGTTTGCAAGACTAAACATCTCGAACACGAAGTTTGCAAGACTTTCTACAGGTGACCTAATAACAAGTTGTTTAACAGGCCCAACAACCCCTAGAATATACTTTGATATCATCTTAAATTTTGAGTTTAAGCCTAATTCAACTTTAAAAGCTAACTTAGGAGATAAGAGTTGTCTCCCAATTATATACACTATTTTTGTCATATCAATATCATTAGTCAATGTGAAATTTTTAACACCTCCATATTTACCATCACTGCAGATAATCCAGAACAGAGAAAGGCAAAAGGACAACCACCTGCATCTCCTGTTTGCGTAGTTCTTCCTTTCTTGCTTCTGATCTTGAACTTCTTTGCACCTCAAAGATGATGGCAGCTCCTGCAACCTAAATAGAAGGAAATTAAATTTATGTTTATATGATCATTTGATTATGGCAAAAATCTTGATGGAGATGGTACACATGAAAAATTCTTAGCATGCTATTAATCCTGCAAGAAAGAACTGGAAACAGAATGGATTCGAACATATCAACCAAATATCATATGAATAATTTGACACGTAGAAGAGATGGAAATTTTAGTATTCTACAAATTATAGGAAGCACTCCTTACATATATTAACAATATTCAGTTTAAAATAACAAAAACTAAAATGGGATAAAAAAGTCAATCAAGTTCAACTGGTTATCAAATCAAAACATGATGTTTGCACTTGTATGATAAGCAGCGGTCCTAAATGTTATCATCCACACAAATATTTCTTGGTTAATACATTATAAAGCCTAGACTCTTTTTTTTTAATTGCAACAACTT
This sequence comes from Mucuna pruriens, assembly GCA_025330945.1. NCBI lineage: Eukaryota > Viridiplantae > Streptophyta > Magnoliopsida > Fabales > Fabaceae > Mucuna > Mucuna pruriens. The sequence goes on along the minus strand of JAENHJ010000459.1, from coordinate 110,680 downwards.
TGATTGTAGAAAATTTTTTTACGCCCTCAAATAATATAACTTAAACCTTATGCTCTGGTTTAAATCCTTTTCTTCCTTTTTGCTAGAGAAGGGAAATCCGTTGAGTACCTAGCCTATACAAGACTACAAAAGCTCTTAGGCAGTGGCAAAACCTATGCACAAGAGGAGCTTAGACAGCTGTTAGTAGTTTAACTTAGACACTTCATGGGAGTTAATTGAAAAGTTCATTAGCACTCCCTTAACCGTGTAGGGCTGTGCAAAAACTAGTTTTTTCAAAAACTAAACTGCTTTATAAAAACAGTTTGGTTCGAACTGAACTTTTATAAAGTGGTTCGGTTGGATTTTGCTCAAAGCAGTTTAGATTTTTTAAGATCAGTTTGGTTATTCACTTTGCACCCATGTATGTCTCGATTTTTTCAAAAAATTGAACCAAACCAAACCACTTTATAACAATGGTTCTGTTAACCAAACCCGTTTTTATTAAGTGATTCAGTTCGAATTCTTAAACAATTTGGATTTTTTGGATCGGTTCAATTTGTTTTGGATTTTTTCACACCCTTACCTCTGAGCATTAACCAAACCTTAATTTAATAACATAGAGGTAAATAAGAAGCAAAACTCATATTAAAGGATTTCTCGACAATGAATTTCATGTCCATTTCCTATTGATGAGCTCAAACCTTCCCAACAAAATATTGATCTAAGGAGTCTCTGCACGAGCTGAATCTATTAATCTAATCCAGTTCCCAATACCTTATGCATATATTTAAGGAAGGATAGCTTTCCTTGCCATATATGGTAATCATTAATAGCATTCCTTGTAAAAAGGCAACTAAATAAGCAGAAAGAGTATATAAATAAAGGACAACTGATTATCTCATCACTACTTGGATCAATGCTAACCAAACCGGGTATTCCTCTTTCAACATGAAAACAAACATGGAGAGAAAAAAATGGATACAAAATGCTTTCCTTTTTGTTTCTATGAAGTTTATATATAGCATATATGTCATGCAAAGTTTGAGATATGGTGAATCAACTCTGCTATAATGCAAGATATTCCTTTTGTGGAAAAATTGCCAAATAATGATCTAAAAAGGCTTAGTCAGTTACATGAACAGAAGTGTTATTTCTACATATTCAAATGGTTCTCAACGTTCTTCAATATTGATTCAGATTACTCTTATTCAAATAAAAGATAAGAATTCATAGTATTTCACAAGTTAGAGATATAAAACCATTTTCAGCCTCAACCTAATTAGTTGGAAGACAACAAGTAATACAATGGTTGTCATTAACCAACTACTCCAAAAGCTTAAGCTGTTGGGTGAAGGAACTTAAATGGCTTTTTATCTAACATGCCCTCACATGAAGAGCCATTTGGGCTAGAAGTGTGGACAATGCAAAGGCTTATGTTACCTTTTCTGCTAAAATTTAACTCATTTAGAAGAGTAGGACAACAAGGATTGAACTCTACACAGCACAATCATAAAGACTCAAAAAACCATGTCACAAACTAAGTATCCAAAGCATAAAGTTATTAAGTGAAGGCATATGAACGGTTTTATATCTAACAACAATTCATTTGGTTAAAAACCACAACTAAGAGTTGTTAGGATAAAACAGTCACACTCAATGATGAATGAGGCTGCACAGGTGAGCAAAGTCAAACATGATCGTGACACCTCTTCAAGTTACTGAGACATGCATGTGTCATTTACTCAACTTTAGGGCAAAATATGTAGTCCACCAAGCACAAGGATGCATTGTCATCTAACAGAAAGACTAATGCCCACTTCTAGAACGCTTGCACAACACCGTGTCAATTTTAAGTAAACACAGCAAGAACTTAACTATCAGTACCACAGCCACGGTTCTTCAATCAGTAATTAGCATCAAGACAGTAACACACAAACAGGTACAAAGCAATTCATGACAAATATCACAAACATTATGGTATGAAGCACAACAAAAAGTAAGAGATGTTATCTTATCATTACCGAGAATACAAAGAGATCTCCAAGCAAATCAGCCGCAGCTTGCACGGCCTTCTCCTCATTCAAAGGGCGGATTGCAACGTCAGTGGCATGACCGTAAATTCGTCTCTGCACTCTCGTCGTCAATCTGTGATTGGCCTGAGACACAGAAAGAGTCACACACATCACAACACTAAAAATTAAAGCAAACCCTCAATTTATTTCTTAAAGTATTATCCTCTTTCCTAAGTAATTCTTAAAATAATGAAATTATATAAGTAGTTTTTAACGTATCAGAAATCATACTATATAGTTTTTAAATATTAAAAAATTCTTCAAATTAATCTATCAATGTTAGTAAAACATAGACTAAACTGATGACTATTAAATACTTTATAGACTACTTATATAATTTCAATATTTTAAAACTATTTAAGAAAAAAAAAAGTAATACTTGAACTACCAAATTGATAGTTTGTTCAATTATTATATTGTCCGAAACTACCTCATACTCAACATCTACGTAATACCATAAATCTAACAACAATATTTAGGGATTGTATCGTTCGAGACAACTGAGAGTTCATGTTCACAATAAATCTACAGGGGATAATTAATGAGTGATCTTATTGGTTCAATCTAAGCTATATAATATTGTCTTAGAATTTGAGAATATATCTAACTCAATTCCAAAAATGGACTCACCTTGATTATATATTTATATACATTATTTTATTCATGTAATTGGTGGAGTGATCTACCAAGAACACGTGTGTGTGAAAACCAACACATTATAACACGTGTGAGAGAGTGTGAATAGTTCCCCGTGATCGGTGAAGAAAAAAGAGAAAGGAAAAGACCTGGGCAATGCTGATGATGAAATTGCGGAACTTAGGGTGGTAACCAGCCTCCTTTTTGAGCCTGTTGGCGATTGGTTTGCACGCGGTTCTTAGGGCGAGTGTTGCTAGCTTCACCGCTGGAAGCACCACCATCCCTCGAGGGAGAATACAAGAAGAGAAAGTGAATTACAACGTGAATAGTAAAGCGAATGTGCTACTTGTCTTGGGTGCGTGTGATCGACGAGCGTATTTCATCAGCATATCTTTCTTGCTCAACACGAACACGGTCTAATCAACGACAAGGTACCGGAAAAGTAAAAGGAATAAATAAATAAGCATATCTTTACCATACACATACATAAATTAATTAGTCCAGAATCTTCGCGAAACCGGCGAAATTGAGGAATTTTTAAGTTTATTAACCTCAATTAATGACTATTGTTAGGATAATTGCTCTTTTTCTCTTTTTTAAGCCCGGTTTACTTAAGTGTGGCTTTCACAATGGTATAAATTAACATAGCTATTCATCAATTAACTCGTAAAATGTTGGATTTATTTATTTAATTAAATAAATAAATTTAAATTTAAAATTCAATTCAATTATTTAAAATGAGTCAATTTTATATATTCAATATTAATAGTTGGTAAAAAAACATTAAATTAATCACGAAGACTTTGCTTATCTATGTTATTTTTTTTATTCATTGTGTAAGTAGTTATATATTTTTATATTTAAATATTTTATTAATTAAATTGTGAAAATGTAATAGTACGAAATATTATTTTTTGAGCTAAACTTTTAACTAATCTTTGAACGTGTGAAACAGTATCATATATGTGTGTAAATAAATAAAATAGTATTTGTGTAAATAGATTTTTATAATAGTCCTTAAGTAAAATGTATTAAATTTATCAATTACACCCTATTTGAAATGTTATGAGTCAACTTTCACTGGCATATGTACGTATTGACAACGACCAAAAGTGAAATAACTAGAGACCAAAGAGAAAGTATAAAACATTGTAGTTACCTCTCTTTTCCATTTTTACCAATTTTCTATTTTATGAAAAAGAAGAATGTGCTCACTTTTTCCATGGCTATGATCCTATATGGGTGTCTCAAGTTTAAACCACTCAGAAAATATAACTCTAGCAAAATGTCCTAAAAGTAAGTAAAACTAGTAAGAAGATCTGTTTGATATGCAAACACTACACAACTTTGGATATTTTTTTGGGGCTTTGAAGAATGAATAAGAGAAATTTACAATGGGATTTAATGGAAAATTCAGAATCATTATTTTTTTTTTTGGTAAAAGTGAGATCTTGATTCGATAAATAGAACAATAATATAAAATGTTGAGGGAAGAAGATAAGAAAAGAACAAAAGTAACTAAATGAGGGGTTGAAACCAAGTCTAAGGGAGACAATGACAAAGTTGCAAAGGTTGTAAAGGTTGTAAATGTAAGGGTTGCAAGGTATGGGAGGGAGGGGTACTATGACGTTGGGAACAAAGATGAAGGGGGAAGTCATGGAAGGATCCTAAGTGACACTAATTACAAAATTGTTGTATTTTTATGGTATAAATTTGGGGGTTCTAAAACCCCATAAATTGAAAAAGGAAGTTGAAGACTAAAGGACAAGAGAAAGAAATGGAGAGATGTGAGTAGTGGTTGAGAAAGAAAGAAGTGGTGGAAGAGGAAGATGTGGTAGAGTGGTGAGGAGGATAATGGGGATGATGTTATTGTGGACAAATGTCAATGCATTCTTTACATTTCAATTTGATCTTTAATTACATCACTTTGGTTTCTATCATAGTGTACACAAATGCTAGTCCAAGGTCAACCCTATATTGGCACATAACCTTCTATGTGGGTATAACCATTAAATTTAACAAAGTTCATTTAATGGGGGGACTGATGTGAAAATCGATTTACATATTCACAACTATTTTTTTGTTTAGTTAAATTCAAAGATCAAAGTGATAGTGCTTAACATATTCATAGACTTAGTTGAGGTTTACTCTTTTAACTTCACATGTCACATATTAAACACATATTTCCATTTGTATATTATCATTTAATATAAAAGTATTGAAAATTAATTTAAAAATTAATAAAAAATAATTAACTCATAAATAAGTAAACAAATCAAGGTCAAACTTTATTTTTTATAAACAAGTTAAATCCAAACTTTCAATAGGGCTCATTTAAAAAATGACTTGTGCTTACGCAATTCATATTTTTTACAACTCTAAACTTTTGATACTCGACTTTATATATCTCATATACTTCTCTACTTATTTGCAGGATGTCAATTGGGTTTACTCAATCCAATCCACTTTCAATTTGCCAAAAATAGATTGGGTTGGATTTGACTCATTTTAAGATTAGGTTGAAAATTTCAACCTAATTTAACCCATGGTGAGTTACAAATTAGGTTGAATTTACTCATAATTTAAAAAAATGAAAAATTATAAAAAAAAATGAATTTTAAGTTAATCTACCAGATAAATAAATATAAATAAACTAAACTTAATATCACAATTTTTTTTGTAAAGACCTAACTAATATCACAATTATAAGAATATTATTTTACTAAATTGTCTTAATATAAATTCTTTTTAAAAATCATCATCATGACTTAAATAATTATAAAGTAAAACAATAAAATAATATGAAATTCATAATTTTCCATAAAACATTATGTAAAATAAAATGATATTTAACTAAAAAATATATCAAAACATTTAAAAAAATAACTTGGTAGATCAGCCTAACTCAACCTCATCCTTAACTTATTGAATTGACAAATTATTCAGTCGATTATGTGGATTGAAAAATTGAATCACCCAACTCAATTTATTTGAATGAGTTAACTAGTCGATTTCAACCTATTTTGACATTCCTACTAGCATACAAATATAATTTTAATGACTTTTATTAAAAAAATTAAAAATTAAATTAAATACCTAATACAATTGTATATTTTAAATTTAAACTTGAAACTACTACTTAAACTTATCCACATACTTGATAGTACATCCTTAATTAAAATATAGTTTATACAAATTCTAATACAACTTATATATTTATAATTAAATTAAATTTAATTATTATTATCATCATCATCTAATATTGTGTTATAGCATCATTTAGTTAATATTTGTGAGCAATTATTTTTAAGTTAATAATCTTTTTTAAAAGTTATTTCAGAAAATTGAACAACTAATTATTTTTAAAAAATAAGTTTAACATAATACATGTTTATTAGAGTTATAATATAATAAGGCATAGAAATCAAATTGAAAAAGATGTTTCATATAAAGATTAGAAATGTTTTCAATTGTATATTACAATAATTTTAACTTTGTTATTATACTTCACAGTAACTCAAAGTAATTCTTACAATGCTATAAAATTAATCAATAACTCTTTTTTTTTATTAAACAATAGGAAAAACAATGTTAAAAACAGGTGTAGATGTACACTTTAACTTAATTACTATCCCTCTCTCACACGTTTTGTTATATTATATATATCAAGCTCCAAAATGTATTTCTATTTTTTTTCACCATGTAGCTTAGTAATAATGTAAAAATATTTAGTGATAAAGTAAAAGTATTTATATTTTTTTAGGAAATAAAAATATTTATACTAATTGTGTAGAAGATTAAAACTTCATTTTCTTTGTTATAAAAGATTATTTATTGAACTAATCAAATATCTAGATGATTTAAAATATTTTATTTAAAATTAAGAAAAATTAAAGATTTTTTAAACTTTTTTTCAAGTTGTGAGAAGCAACAATATTCATCTACAAATTAGATCTAGGTAGTGTTGGTTCGTGTGTTTATTGGTTACAATCAATTTATAAATCCAATCTTTTCAACTCAATTAAATTACATTTTAGTAGGTTGTATTAGATTAAAAGATTATGTTTTATTTAGTTGACCCAATTATATTATTAATAGTGTTGGTTTCGAGAATTGAACTTGTATTTTAATTTAGACGTGTATTAGACTCTTTAATAACCACTATTAATGATTACACTTAAATTAAAGTAATGTATTTGTGAGACATTCTAAACTTTTATACATAATATATATTATCATTTTAATTATAAATTTACAAAAAAATTATTTTAATTATAATATAATTACATAATTATTGTTTAACTATTTTTTATATATTTAAATATTTTAATTTTAAATTAATTATATATATATATATTTTTTTTTATTTTTTCTAATTTTAATAATATATTATTATTTTATTCACTTAACTTAACCATCTAACCTAATTTAATTTACCTTAACTATATTTCATTAGATAGTATTAAATTACAGAAAATCAAATTCAATCCAAACCTTAACGTATTAAATTTATGTCACATTTAATAAGACTAAAATATCATCAACATTTTTTTTATTTGTCTTGTATTCAAATATATTTTAGCTATCTGATTTTGTAAAGAAAAATGAATATCCTTAATATATTTCAATAAATTTGAGTTCTTATTATTTATTTGGTTTAAAAATTAATATCATTATTAATTTGAGGATGCAGTTAATGGATTGATTGATTCTAAAAAGGAAAATATTATCACTTAAATATGTAGAAGATTTGACGTAGAAGACTATTAGAGAAATTTTAAAGAAGAGTATTGGAGAAATTTTAAAGAAAAGTACTGGAGTAGTTATTAAGTAGAAAAAAGATACATGTTAAAAATATTCTTTAAGAGCTCATTTAGATGCATATGATGTTTGGATCCTTTGATGCCTTTAGATGACACCTGCGTCCTTTAGATGACACTTAGGTTCTTTGGACACATATGAAATCTGTGGACAGCATGTCATTGGACGTCGCTTAGGCCTATTTGGATGCACCCACTTTTGGATGGTAGGTCCTTTTGACGAAACTTGAGTCCTTTGGCGATAGGTTCTTTGAACGACACTTGAGTTATTTGGATGCATATGGAATCTTTGGATGACATATCATTGGATGTTGCTTAGGCCTCTTTGAACGCACTTAGGGCTTTTGGATGGTAGGTCATTAGATGACACTTGGGTCCTTCGGATGACACTTGGAGTCCTTGGACGACATGTCATTGGATGTCGCTTAGGCCTCTTTGGATGCACCCACCTTTGGACACACTTGATGTCTTTGAACAACAGGTACTTTAGACGACATTTGAGTTCTTTGGACGCATATAGAGTATTTGAACGACATGTCATTGGACGCCACTTTTGGATACATCCACCTTTGGACAACACTTGGGTTCTTTGGATGCACATGCCTTTGAACGACTCCTGGGTCCTTTGCACGATGAGTTCTTTGGACAGCATTTAAGTTCTTTGAACGACATGTCATTGGACATCGTTTATGTCTCTTTGACGCACTTACCTTTGAACAACTCCTGTGTTCTTTAAATGCACACGCCTTTTGAAGATTCTTAGGTCCTTTAGACGCACTCACTTTTGGACGGTTCTTGGATCCTTTGAACACACCTACCTTTGGACAATACTTGGGTTCTTTGGATGCATATAAAGTCTTTGGACAACATGCCATTGGACGATGCAAATGCCTTTTTTTGATGTATTTATTTTTAAATGAAACCTAAGTTCTTTGTATGCATCGAGACGACTCTTAGATCTTTTGGATGCATTCCTTATTAACATATTTGAAGTCTTATTTTTACATTTTTTATAAATAGATATAAACTTAATTATAATTAATTTTGTACTTAACTTTAATTTATTTGTGATATTTGAGGATGAAAAAAATAACACAATAAAATTAACCTTCCTTTTTAGGAAAAAAAATACCTTATAACTTATGTTAATTCATCTTACTATATTATTTATTGCTCTTAAAACCACTTCTACCTCATTATGTACAAATTCTGATCTCATTTTGTAGAAATTCTAATCGTTTAAGAATTTAGTATATTATTTGTTCTGTTTATAATTTTATAAACTTACTCTAAGTTTTTATCTTATCTCGTATGAATTAAAATTCCATTAATTATTTTAAACTACTATTTTATAAAATCGACTTATCTAAACTATTGTTTTAACTAATTATAGATGTGATGATATTTAATTGGGTTATACAGTTTAAATTATTGTTACTTTAATTTTATATTTCACTGGTAGTTTAAATCCACGTTATAAAGTTATTTTACTGGTAAAATTATACTACACCATTAACTAAAAATTTAGATATACACACACAAAAAAAAAACAACTAAAATTGTAGATTGCCTTGTTGTTAGACTTATTCTAAGTAATTGCATGGTTAATTTAATTCTATGACTAAAATTAGCCTAATAATTAAAATTGTAAAGTTATATACTTATCTTACTAGAAACAAGATTTCTTTATTAATTTAAAATTTAAAGTGCTTAAATTTATAACTTTGGCATCATACAGTTTTTTAATCCATAAAACAAGTGTAGGTAATACATTTTTTTAATTCATAAAACAAGAGTAGAGTATACAAGACAAAAATAGTGACTATTATCTACTAGGTACTGTAAATTTATCGAAGGATAGATATTTCTTTTCTAACATATTAAATATGTAACTATATATTTTTAAATAAAAAATTATTACACGTATATTTACATAGTAAATTTTATTTATCTTGAATTATAAACTTAATAAATAAGTACTATAATTTATCTTAAATCATGGTAAAAAGTGGTTCTATATCTGTTTTGAAGTTTTAGATGAAAATTTACTTATTTGATTCTAAATTTTGTCTTAAACTCGTTTAAAAGATTAGTTTATTAATCAAATATTTTTAACACTAAAATAGATATGATATATTATATTGTAAAATAAACTATATTATGAAGTTAGCGAAATCGCTCAGTTACATATTTAGTATCATTTGAAAATCAAAATTTAATCCAAATAAAATAACATATCATAAATAGAAATAATTGTTTTTTGTAAATTGTATATCACATATCATACTGTTTATTTTGAAACATATTTTTATAATTATTTTTTTAACCAAATTAATGTATCAAAATATTTTTATTATTGTCAAATATTATTAGGTGAAGATGACTGTCTTGATAGGAGGATTATTGAAAATTTATATACACATTTATGACATATCACTAAATAAAAAGTTGAGCTACATTTTATGAAATGGTAACATGAATGGGTAAGTGAAGAATTATTTTAACTTGAAGATTAAGTGAGTTTAGGATGTATAATTAATGGATAGCTTCCATGCCTTGTACCGATCATAGCACAATTATATATAACTAAATCCAAAATCCAAAATCCTAAACAACTCAATATTGATTGATGAAGGTATTTTAGTACAATCAATTATATATAATGATCACTGTTAATATCAAATGTTACTTTTTAATAACTAAAAATAAAAATATTAATCTATTCATGGAGGAGAATTCTATTGATTGAGATTATTATATTATCATGAATATTTTATATGTTTTATTATATAATTATATGTTTGTTTTAATTGTTCTATATGATATTTTACCTTACTTTATTTTTTATCATCTGTTTGGAATAAACTATATTATAAAATTAAATAAATGAACGATTAACTGATTCTTGAACCTTTTACGTTCGTTATCCAAACTTTACTTTTTTGGAAATATTTGGAATATGGATGCAATAAACATTACCGTCACATTTTGTGGTCAAACAACATCAATATGTTTAGCAAAAATAATTTAATATTAAAAGTGAACATATATATATATAGGAACAACATATAAAGTGTGAGAAGATGAGAAAAAAAATTTATATCATATTCATATTTATAAATAGTTTCAATTAAATAAAAAACCAAGTGATTTTTAAATATATAAGGGTTTGTTTTTTTAAGGTAAAACTTTTAAAACTTATTTATTTTCTTTTCTTTCAGAAAAGAATTAAAAGCATTTTTTTTAATTTGAACAAATTAGTACTAAATCAATATAACAAATATAGTAATTATTAATACTCTGAAATTTAATAATAAATTAAATATAAAATACAGATATTTAATATAAAAATTACCTCTTATATCTTTATTTGAATTTATCATTTTAATATATTTAATTTTAAATTAAATTTTTATATATTTTAAAATAATCAATAATTAAAAATAATATTGTATCATAATATAAATAATTTATTATAAATTTAAAATATAATTTATATGTTAAAAATGTTTATTTGTTATAAATCTTAATCATCATGTAATTTATATATTAAAAATAATCATTTATTATAGAATTATTTATATAAATATATATTTACTCTGGTAATGTATAAATTAAAATATTAGTTATATTTATAGTAATATGTTTTAAAAATATATAAAAACTATAATTTAAATTAATTTAATATTTTAGTTCTATAATTTACCAATATATAATATTAAAATCCTACTTAAAAAATAATAATATTAAAATCAATATGTTATTATATTAAGAAATTAAATTGACGAATCCTATTGAACCAAAATTGTGAGTGAATTAAAGGAATAAATAAAACCCTGAGATGAAGAACGTCAAATAAAACCCTGAAACTGAAACCTACCCTTAACGCCTGCGCAGAGGACAGTGTTTCACGAAGGCCACCGTCGTCTCTAAGAGGAGGCCTTTCCCTCCATCGTTCATAGCGCCGCCTATAGTTCTCTCACTCCGTAAAACGACATCCATCTCGTGTCGTCGCCGACTCCACCGTTGAAACGACACCGCTGAAGCAGAACCTAAAATTTTGGTGCAACGATGCAGCACGACGAGGTCATATGGCAAGTTATCAGGCACAACCATTGCAGTTACATGACCAAGTAAGTGTTCTCGCTTCTTCAATTTTCCTTTTCTTTGCGCCGTTTTCAGATTTATGATTTTTTTAATTTTCGATGTCACTGTCACGAGCTCCAATCGTTCACTATTTTTTTTTTTTGTAGAATTTCGACGGGCAATTTCTGTAGAAACCCTTACAACGTGACTGGGGCTTGTAACCGAAGTTCGTGCCCTTTGGCTAATAGTCGCTATGCTACTATTCGAGACGACAATGGTACTTTTTGCTTACAAACACTTTTTTTGTGCCTTTTTTGAGGTAGATTTTGGCTAGAAATTAATGCATAGTGATGAAATTGTTGGAAATTGTTGTAAATTGTCTTTGATGTCTCACTTTATTTGTACATTTTGATATGAGTGATTAATTTTGATAAACAGCTTAAATAAGTACCAATTTAATCACGACTCACGAGTGATTAATTCAATGCGCTTTGTTTAATAAGCTTCACCCACACAAAGGTCATAAGCCACTTTAATAAGTTTAACAAATCAAATAACTTCAATTTTCTGCTTCACGACTAAGGTCTTGATTGGATAAATTTTTTCATAAGTACTTATAGTATAAAATAAACAAAGAAAAATGAAATAAGCTTCTCACATAAGTTAATTTTAACTTGCACATAAGTTAAAATCAGCTTTTCGAGAAGCTAAATAAGAGAGATTTTACAAATTAACATATAACATACGAATAAGCTAATTTTAGTTTATTGAGGAAGCTTGTTTTATTTTTTTTCTTGTAAGTGCTTGTGGAGAAGTTTATCTATATAAAGTCTAAGATAAATTCAAATAAGTTCAAAAGCTCTTCTAAACGCCCCCAATGGTTACCCTGATGAGTGGCAAATGTGATAAGTGGGGAATTGATCTAAGTATGTAAATAATCATGATATTACATTGGGTGCTGCAGGAGTGTTTTATCTTTACATGAAAACTATAGAAAGAGCTCATATGCCAAAAGATTTGTGGGAAAGAGTAAAGCTGCCTAGGAATTACGAGAAGGCACTGGAAATCATAGACAAACATCTGGTACTGTGAATCTGTGTAGTCTTTTTGCCTTATTTAAGTATTCAACGTTTTACTGGTTAGTGATTGTCAAGATTTAATGTGTGCTTGACCTTTCTGCATTGGCAGATGTATTGGCCCAAGCTTCTGATACACAAGATAAAGCAACGCTTAACCAAAATGACCCAGATGCGGATACGAATGAGGAAACTTGCTTTGAAGACGAGGTTTGAAATCAAATCTCATGTGCATTTTATTTTCTCTCGTGTCAAGCAGTGCCTAGTTTATCTATAAGAAGCTTGTGCTCCAGATGCTCTAAATTTTATGTTGTTTGATTCCTGCATGTTGATTCTGAACATTGAATAACCAATCTGAGCAATGCGTTTTTGCATGTGTGCAAAGGAAATATAATTTTCTGTGAATGAATAAGATTGCCACAGAAGAATATTACTGCATGAAGTAAACCTCAAAGCCCTGCCATATTACACATCTGATTTTCTTTCAATGAATGAGTTGCTGATGACTTTGGGCTAAATTTGGCTTGTTCCTTGAAATATCCATATGGAAGCCAGACAAGCCAAGTAAATGATTGGCTACTATCATCATGCTTAATTCTGGTGCTGAAACATCCATTTTTTGGGGAAGTAACATTATATTACTTCAGCTTGGGAAAAAATTGAATATCCCACTTGTAAATGTAATTTTTCAATCTTATCCTCACTTTTAATTTTTACCCAATATTTTAAAATGGTTTGTATACTTTATTTTTGTTTGTTTGACAATTAACATCTAGTTACATTCCAAACTTATTCTTCAAAATGCATTATGTGACAAGTAATTATGAAGAAGGGCAAGTTTATGAACGAGGGTAGCCTATCTGCTTGATCAGAGAGCAAATCACATTAGAAAGAACCTGCCACCCTGTACCATATTTGTTTAATTAGGAAACACTTATTAGAAAATCAGTTACTCGAATAGTGTAATGCACCAAAAGCAAAGCATGTTTTTGTACTCATTACATTAATATAAATAGAATTATAGATCATTGGGTCCTATAGGATCTATTTTTGTATTGAACCATTCTGAATATTTTAGAATACATTGTTCCCTATTTCTGTCTCACATCCCTAGAACACTAATTTTTCAACATTATTATTAGTGGTAATCAGTTTGATCCCATTTTATTTGAGAATAAGTTCCCTTTTCCAGAATTTAATTCAGAATTTATTTGAATGCTATGACTTTATAGGTATTTTTCCTGTCTTGTTATTTTTACCCATGTATATATTATTTTGAATATTTTATATTTGAGGTGAGATCTTACATTTTGTATTACATTCAATGGGAATTCTTCATATCCTTTATCTATATTTTAGGTTGTCTCCATTAAAAGTTGATAGCAGTTTCTCCATTGCAGTTTATCATATTGGTTATTGTGGTTTCTGTTGTACAGGGAGAAAATAATGACAACTCCAAGGAAAGAGAAAAAGAGAGAGGCTCGGAGAGAAGAGAAGGCTGAAAAAGCAGCTTTGTTAGAAAAGGTTATAGTTAATCCTAATGTTATCCATACACATTAAATTGTATGTTGTTTTCACTTTACTCATTGGTGCTTTTCATTTTTACTTAGTCTATTGAAAAAGAGCTATTAGAACGCCTTCAAAAAGGAGTTTATCAACAAAGTGATATATACAATTATCCTCTTAAAGAGTACAATAAAGTTCTTGATATGGAGAATCTTCAAGCCGCTGATGAAGAGGATGAAGAGGATGAAGAAGTATGTATTCACTAATCCATTTTTTGTCTGTTGTTTTTGTTTCAATCAAAATTATTTGGAATTAACTTTTTAATGTGTCTAATCTATTCAACATGTTAATTTTTGTTTTGGGGTTGAACAGGAACCAGAAGTAGAATATGTAGAAGGTTATGATGAACTTGAAGAGGAAGAAGACATAGAGGATTTTGGTGGTTTTGCAACTCATAAGTCTCAGGGTGATTATGACGATGATGAAAATGGTAAAATTTACTTTAGAAGCTTTGCAACATGCGTTGAGTAATTTTCATATGTTAAAATATATATGGATTGCTTTTTTTTATTTGTGATGAAATAGTGGATTAGGTTCCCATTTTTGTTTTAAATATTTGTTCACTCAGATTCAAAGATTATTATGACTAAGATGCATGGTATTATGATATAGTTAAGTGAGTCATGTTATCCATGTTCTGCACTGAGCTGGGTAAATATAATAGATAGGACAGTATTATCTTAGCTTAATTTCAACTTCAAGTGCTGAAAATTTTAGATGAGAAAACTTGTTGGCTGCTTAATTTCTTCTTTAGTCATTTCATATATGTCTTCATTTCTTCTAGATTTGATGCTGTAATTAGATCTTCCAAGTCTTTCATCTTATAATCATAAATTTATGGTAATTATGATGATAAAAGGAAAATATTTAAAACAATGTTTACTGATCAACAATCATGTGTCTTCTGATTACTTTCAATTCAAATTATTATAATCTAATCTAATAATTTTTACAAACAACTCTGCAAATAATAATAAAAAAAAGTTCCCCGCCCTGCAAAAAAAAAAAAAAAATAGTCATATATCATGCTGGTTTCTGCTTGGCTAGTAGTTGTAGTGACGACTGTGTTATGTGTTGATTATTTCATTATTTGTTGGATGTGAGAGAGCCTTCCTTATTGAGAAGGAATCTGTATTCACGAGATTTGTATAAGTTTCAAACTTACACATTCAAAAAGCAAAAGCATGATGAGGCTTACTATGCAGCTGGAAGCACTGACGATGAAGAGGCAGAAGCATTTGATCAGAGTAGAGGAAAAAGGAAAATGCCTTTAGCTTCAAAGAGACTTGAGAAGAATGCCCTTGATTCTAAATCGAAGAAGACAAGGGTCATTGTTGAGGTAATTATACAACTTTTCCTTCTATGAAAAAGATATTAGCACTTTTAAATACTATTGGATATTGTAATTCTATGAATTACTTTCTGTGAACATCTTAACTTTTTGGAAACTTTTGCATATCATAATTTCAATGTTTATAATTGTTGACATTCGGTTATAACTTGAAGGCCATACCCATCATTGTTTTCAAATAAATGATGCCATAGACTGCAATTTCAGTGCTCTGAACTTTCAAGATAGACTATGTTAGAAAGTAGAAACATTTTTGTTTTTGAGATTGAAAATAGAGTTAATGCCTTAATTTTTTGGTAGTTAACAAAGCCAATTCGCTGTTTACTTCAATAATATGTGCATGTGTTATCCATCTAATGACAATGATGTGAAACAAATCCTTGTCTATATTTTCCCTTCCTCTTGCTTGATTTTACTTAGTTTTTGTTCTGTTTTTGGTTTGCCAAAGCTACATTCTGAAAGTTATAACAAATCATTATGCCAAACACATGTTAGTTTCATTCCATATTTAATTTTAGAAGGAACTTCTGAAAAGCAAAAGCAAGAGCAAAACCGAAGTGACTGCATGAGTGCTATAAGTGTTGAATTAAATACAGTCCACATTAGAGTAATTTTCTTCATTGTTGAGATTGATAGAGTTTAGAGATGTATGAAATACCTCAAATATCTTTTAGGTTCAAGACCTGATATTGCAACCTTGATTTTCAGGTGGAGCGGGAGGGTGCTGATGAAAGACAGAGGGTGGTACAGTAGTTGCATTGCCATTGTTACGCCCAGGAGAGGAAAGTTGCTGTAGGAGAACTGGATTTTTGACTATTGAGACTTCTATTTCTTTTTTCCAGCTTTTAAAATTATATACACTTTTCTTTTTTCTTTTTAATTTATTGCATGTTGGTTCTGAGGAAGGGCAGTTCTGGCAAATGCCATAAGGTGTGGTTTGATAGAGCCGGAGCATCTCAATCCTGCATTGATTTACCATTAATCGTGACTCTGATAATTTGTGTCACGCAGCTCTGCCAGGTTTTGGAGTCCTTTGTAAGATTTTGAAAAAGTTAAAGCACATTATAATATTTTTTTCTTCAACTGATTTTCACTTGTAGATGTTTTGTTGACTTCTGGCGTTCAATTATGCATATTGTAGGCAGCTGTGGGTATGGAGATGAGAAAATATTTTCATCAAATGAACAAAACGTTGAAATGCTATCCTGTAGTGTTGGGAAAGACAATTGCACAAATTATTACCTTGTGTATGATTTGCCCTATTAAAATGAAGTTATAGTGGGACGTCTTATGTGATGAGTGCTGGATTGCACCATTAAAGGTTTCAATTTTTTTTTTTGTATACCATGCTCCCTGATGGATAACAAAAATTTCTGATTGACTGCACCATTAAATGTTTTACGAGTCTTCCATTAAATTTCTATATTTTATTAAATCTACATGTACTAATGAAAAACAAAATTCAAGCTGTTCCTGAGAACAATTTATGAATAACTGAAAACAATGCAGCTTGCATTATAATATATTTGCATTTTTTCTTTTGATTTTAAAACACAAACAACTTGCATTGTTTTTTTGTTAGAGATGTTGGAAAAAATGTTATAGCTATCTATGCGCACGATTAATTAATTCAATGAGAAGGTTGGTGATTAATTTTCTAGGTGAAAAAGAAGGCACCTATAAGTATATATTACCTGGAGTATCCTTGGGGATTATTGAGTCGCAACCAAGACAGGAAACCACCTCAAGCATTGTCCTTCAGTGTAGTGATTATTTCTGCTAAGCATTTGAATGTGAAAATACAAATGAACATAAATATTTACTCTACCAATATATGATGCCAACGGAGGACAACAAAAACAGGCAATTCAGAACAGATGAACTAAGCAGATAGACATTCTAGTTGAGATGTTGAAGTAGGGATTGGCAAATTGAGGAGGAAGTGGACAACGGGAAACTGTCAACTGTCTTCCAAAAGATTTAAATATGCTTACAAATATTATATCAATTTCAGAATGTATATGGTGAGAGCTATAATTCCAATTAACCCACTACAGGATAGGTTCTTACAAAATTGAAAGACAAAGTGAGAACTATTCAAAAGGATGTATTCTGTGTTTTGTTGCCATGGTGGCTATTTCCGAAGTTAAGTCCTACATTATTTGAAGCGAAAAGAACGCCGTTTAAAGGTAATAGAGTTCCGACCAACCCAAAATATCGATGCATTTCGACAAAGGAAACCATATGCATTATGCGCAGTACTGAGTTTCACCCCAACTTTGTTCTGTCGTAACAAGGCTAAACAAAATAATTAGAACAATAACAGAATCCAAAATTCAAACGAAGACAACACCAAAATAGAAAATGGAAGCCCAAGGGTCCATCATCAGTTACAATAATCAGAGAGCACATTTCACAAATCATATTTTTAACGTTGCAATAATATACAAATAAAATACTATAAAACTGAAAGTGTGCATCTAGCGTACATTGTTTATAAAGACAAATCATATAACATTATATGAGTATCTAACAAAAATTAGGATACATTGTTTATTAATAAATCTTGTGAAAAAAAAAAGAAAAAACCACCGACCGTTTCATCAAAATAATCTATGTATCATGTAATGGATTCTTGGGATAAACAGCCAAATAGTATGGCTTAACAAAGTGCAAGATGAGAGAGCAGGTGAGGTACGGCATTTCTCAAAATGGCCGAGCAGTTAAAACATATTATGGTGGGAATGGCCCATCAAGATATTTTTGGATTTGGTTGAAAAAAGAAGAATGAATGGGACCTAGGCTTTTTTATCTTAATTTTAATTTGTTACTGATGTTGAAAACTTTTAAATATGATTTCCAGTCAGATTTGATAAATTTCTCAGTAAGCATATGCAAAAGAATTGATCAACAAATGTTGGCTTGGTTGATAACCAGCAGAGACACAAGAGGTGAGTTTGAATTCCATTATCAATATAAAAATTTTAATGATGAATAATTTATTAGTATTTTTACAAGTATTTTTTGAACTTTAAAACCCGCTAAAGAATAAAATAAAATAAATAAATAAGATAAAATAAATCAAATTCTTTTTCATATTAAAATTAATTTATATCAAGTTGGTTAAGTAGTTTTCATGTAATTCTTGCAGCAAGGGATCCTATTTTTGGGAAGTTCTCGCACGTTGCACTTCTTTTTTTGCATCTTTGACACACTGCTAAAGTTGGACACAGATTTTTAATAAAATTATTTGCCTTATAGAAAAAGTTATGCACTTATAAAATAGGTTTAAAATAATATCAAAACCTATTAAAAAGTTTATTCAAACAAAGCAAAAGATTGTAAAAAAAATAATTTAAGTAGAATACACGTGAATATCATTACAGATAAAAAACAAAGAATATTATATAGTTTTCGGCAACTTCAACAAAATTATTGACATATCAAGCAAGATGTCTCTATGTGTCTGTAATAATCTAAGGTAATGGTATTATATTCTTATTTTAATAAAGTAAAGTGATCGTGGCGACATTATAAATGCGCCATTGGAGTGTGAGGTTGCTATCACAAAATCTAGTAGCAAAATATGGATTTTAATGATGAAGACCATTCTGCCAAACTACTTCGAGCTCAAATCCACATATTTAATCAAACTTTCAGTTTCATAAGTTCTATGTCTCTTAAATGTGCAATTGATTTGTGCATACCAGATATTATACACAAATATGGCCAACCCATACCACTCTCACGACTCATTGCTTCACTACCAATTCACCCATCCAAGACTTGCTTTGTTTATCGTTTGATGCAAATTTTGACTCATTCCGGTTTTTTCTCTAAATGCAATGTCACAGAAAATGAGCTAGAAGTGAGTTATGAGCTAACTGATGCTTCTAGACTACTCCTTAAGGACCATCCTATGAGTATGACATCTTTATCGCAAGTCATACTTGATCCAATTTTGGTCAATCCATGGTATCAATTCTCTACTTGGTTCACAAATGAAGATCCCACACCATTTCACACACAAAATGGGATGACATTTTGGGATTTTGCTAGAAGTGAGCCAAAACTCAATCACCTTTTTAATGATGCCATGACAAATGACACTCGATTGATTTCTAGTGTGGTGATTGAGAAGTGCAAGGGAGTGTTCAAGGGATTAGAGTCATTGGTTGATGTTGGGGGAGGAACAGGGACTATGGCTAAGACCATTGCCAAGTCATTTCCGCAATTGAAGTGTATTGTATTTGATCTCCCACATGTTATTGATGGCATGCAAGGAACTGAGAACATAAAATATGTTGTCGGAGACATGTTTGAAGCAATTCCTTCTGCTGATTCTATTATGTTGAAGGTAAATATTATCTAAAATTAACTATCTTCTTATTACGCTATAGCACAACATCATTTTGAGTGAGTCATCTAATTAAATATTAACTACACATCTTGCAACCCCTTTAGCACTATATCTAAATATTAACTATCTTCTTACTGTACCTCTAACACAACATCATGTATCCAGTGTGTTTGGTAGGATGGAAAATAAAAAAAAAAAGTAGATAAAATTATGAAGAGAGAAATAGAGGGAATTAGAAATAGGTTGATGAAAAATAAAGTAAAAATAAAGATATTTGATTTAAGAGAAATATAAAAGAAATAAAAAAATTAGAAGAAAAGAGGTTAATATTCATTTTTGCTCACTTTTTGAGAGAAAAAAAGGTGAAAAGGTAAAAGATAGACACTTTTTTTCTCCTCACCTATTTCTCCTCTATCAAATATATTATATATATTTTTTCCTTTCTATTTCTACTCTCTTCTCCATGTTTCTTCTCTATTTCATCTCTACCAAATAGATTCTTAATAAACACATCATCAGTTAAAGAAGTCACCTAACTTTACAATTTAATCTTTAACTCTTTATGGTTTTATAAGATTCACTTCTTTCGTTCTTTTATGATTCTGTGTTAGAAAATTAAACATAAAACAAGATATAAACTGAACACAAATAGATGTAGTACCAAATAGAAATAAATAACTTGTAAGACTAAACAAACAAAGTTATAAGACAATACTAGATACTATAGGACGCAACAAAAGTAACGACGAGACGTAAAATAGAATTAGGAGAAAACAACAACCACATTCATACAAAAAGGAACAATAATTGATATGATGTATTCAAGTTTTGTACATATTTAAAGTGTTACAATAACTATTTAAATACAAAAACTAATAAATCCTTCAAAGCAAAAAAAAAAAAAAAAGTTACAAAAGTAAGTATTATTAATATACAACTAACTTTTTTTTAAACACAAACGAAACCAACTTTACAAGTAATAAAAACACTGACACAAACATTAAATATTTTAATATATGACAACTAGAAAAATCTTAATTTTCAATACTTTGTAATATATATATATAATTAATTAATTATACTTAATAGTTCGATATGCAAATCTGTATGATAGATCAATATCTATTCTGAATTTATTTCAATAATTGAAATTTATAATACAAAACGTTGTTTTTACTATATAGCAAATTTATATTTAATGTCATTGTAATTTAAATGACATGTAGTGTATATTGCATAACTGGAACGACGAGGAATGCTTGAAAATACTAAAGAAATGTAAAGAGGCCATCGCATACAAAGATAAAGGAAAGGTGATAATCATAGACGTGGTGATAGGAAACGAGAAGGGAGACAGTGAATTAGATGAAACTAAGCTCTTCTATGATATGGAGATGATGGTGTTAGTTACTGGAAAAGAGAGAAGTGAGAAAGATTGGGTCAAGTTGATTTTCTCTGCAGGTTTCAATAGCTACAAGATAACTCCAATTCTAGGTTTGAAGTCTCTCATTGAGGTTTATCCGTAATAGTTAACAAAGTGAAAAAAGATGGGTGATACTATTGCTATGTATATCATTGAAATAATTTCTTGTTAAGTGTCTTTACATTAATTGACCATTTTGTCCAAATTTCTCAAAGTTTTCAATCTGTCTTTTTTATTAACCATTTGCTAAAATTAATCATTAAGAAGCACAGCAATGAAAACTTTAAATTTTTAATAATTATTTTCAGGACACTTACTATTAAGAAACATGTTTCACGTTATCTTACGTGTTTGTTATCCATACCAATAGTAATGGCAATATTTTCATTTGATTTTACATTATTTTTATCCATATCTAAAAACTCTTCATCAATGCAGAACAAGTTTCACATCCAACATAAAAATAAATGAAATGGTGTAAAAAATTAAAGTAATTAAAACTAATTAGTTCGAAATTTTTAATCACCACTCTTTTTCTAACTTCCAAGTCCCACGCTTCTATTGGTGGAACTTAAACTTATATAGATATATACTAAGCTCTACAACTATCTAAAAGAAAAATAACTACTTATACAATATATGAAACTGATTTCTCTGTAATGCATTTTAAACCGAATTTTTATGGTTAAAAATGTGGTAGACAGACACTTTCTATCTTTCCACTAGCTAGTAACTATAGTGATGTTTTTGGCAAAATATATTTTTTGTTTTTGAAATTTTGGAGTTCTGAGAGCACATCTTTGCAATAATCTAGATAATTAATTAATTTTCTTATTCTTCACTCTTCTTATTTCAATTGTGTCTTCATTAAACAGTTGGTATATTGCACCCATGGAATTAATCTTGAACATTATATTTGAGGGTATAATATAGTTATTGTAAGGGAAGAATATTATTCTTAAAAAAGACATAAAAATTAAGATAAACGATATTTATCTTCTTGATACTATAGATTTCAATATTGTGTCACGTCATTCTCCTATCACAAATTCAATATATAAACTTTTACAATATTATTTTCTCATTTAAAAAACAAATCATCCATTATCGCTCTTCACTCGTTTTTCTCTCGTTTAGCACACATTTTAAACCCTCCCTTCCTGATCAGAACGTAGTGTATGTTTGATGAAATTTGTTGATTTAATGATTTAACGTATCATTAAAATTTTATTACAGTTTTAATTTTTATGAAGAATTTTACATGAAGACAATATCGTGTGAATAATCAAATATTTTCCATAAATTTATTTCTGAAAAAGGATATCTTTAGAAGAAAAAAGATTTTCTAAACAGGAAGGTGTATCTATCAATTGCTTTTATTACTTTGTTTATTTGGTTATGTTGGACTTTCATTTTCAGTGTGGCTCAGCCCAGGGTTTCTATGTTCTAACCCCTCATTTATTTCTTTTCTTTTTTCTTTTGTTTGTTTATTGCATGTATTATGTATATTCTTATTATGAAAAGAAGAATTGATTGATAAATTGGAAAAGAAGAATTGGTTATATTGAAAACCAGTACGTGGACTAGTCTAGATATAACTCTGAAAATCAAGAGTTTAATTTACTATCATTATCAAATACTTTTATACATATAAGTAATAAAAATTCACCTTATTTACCGCATCATATGATTAAATAGCTAGAATGATTTGGTAAAAGGAAAAAAAGAAAATCATATTGAACGTAATTGAAAATGTATATGAATTAAACACTCTCTCTCCATATATAATATAATAATATATTAAAATATATATATATATATATATATATATATATATATATAAAAATATAATATAATATAATATAATATAATATAATATGTTATGTAACGAGTAGTATACATTAGATAAAATTTATGTTTAGAATATTATTTCGTATATTTATAATTATTTTGACATGTAAATTGTCATATACATATTTTTTTAATATGTTTAAATAATAATTATAATTTTAAAAATTATATATATTTTTAATTTAGTTAAAATTATAATTTTATAATTTAAAAATTAAACAATTAAATTAAAAGTAGTCTTATAGAAAATTACATATAATTTTAACTAAATAATTTTGTCATTTGAACATAATTTATATTATACTCTATTATTACTTGATGTATACTAAACGTTGAATATGATTAAAACTTATCTTATTCTATCTCCTAAATTATCTTGTTTTCATGTCCAATTCTCTCTTAATAACCAAATAAGTTATAAAAATTAAAAAGGAACAAATGACAATTAAGTAAATTTATAATCTAACTATTAATACAGAGAACTTGTCTATAACTATAAAAAATTGTTAACTAACAACCAACAAAAACAACTTGTAGCTAAATTATGTTTTTGGGTCGCTAAAGTATTTAGTAATCAAATCAAAACAACTTATCCATCATATGAATGTTATATATAATATATTATTTATATTACTACTCAAATAAATTAAATAACTTAATAATTTATGTATTAAAAAAAAGAAAGGGTTAAAAATTATAATTTTATCACTACTAGTTTTATCATTTTCTTAATCTATCATCGGTCTACGTCTTTCAAATTCTTATGTAGAAAATCATGATATTTATTCACAATGTGTATTGGACAATGTCAGAGAGAACATAAAAACTAAATGCAGTGCACATAATAAATATTTGACATAAATTTATAATAAATAATTTGAAATATATAAATTATATTATAATTAAAATTTATAATAGACAAATATTTTAAAATATATTTATTATATTTTAAAATTATAATAAACAATTAATATTGTGATACAATATTATTTGAATTACTGATCATTTTTATTAAAAATATTAAAATTTAATTTAAAATTAAAATATTAAAAATGATAGATGAAATAAACAAGAGGTTAAGAAAAATTCATAAAATTACTCTCCTTGGAAACTCTTAAAATGCTTTCATAAGAGAATCATAGCTAAAAAGTACTTTTGTTTAAGTTTTTTTTTTAATTTATATATATGAAGAGAATTGTATGAATAAATAAATAAAATATTGAATTATATATTTTATATTTTATATTATTTATTATTTTAAACTACGTTTAACATTAAATAAGTAATTTAAAAACACAATAAAATCATGTAACAATATTATATATTGTTTTGATAAGGCATAAATTTATTATATGCAATTTTTTGTTTTGTTTTTCTTCTTTCACTAATAAGGTATGGTTTTATTAATTTTATTATTTTATTACATAATATATTAATAATATTAAATAATAAATTATGTTATTTTAATAATAATAATTATTATATTTTAGATATTTTTATATTATACTATTTATTTTAACCATTATATTATTTCAATATTATAATTTAAGATATTAATATTAATAATTATATGTTTATTTTACTTTGATGTTATTTTTTGAATATTTTTTTTATATTACATGGTTTATTTTAAAATTATACTATTTACATAATTTATTATATCATTTTTTAACATTATAATTTAGTGTATTTGTTTCCGTATATTTTTTTTACAATATGTGTGTGCGTGTTTTTGTATATATATTATAAAACACGTCAAGATATTTTGACCACTACATTAACATAAAATAAAATAAAAAGATCATATTTATGTGTCTATTTTTGTCTTTTACGATTATCAATTACTTCAACATATAATTTTATCAAACACTTATAATTTAATAAGTTAGTTTATCAACTTTTAGTCACCAATGTGTGTGCGTGTGTGTCTGTGTATGTATATTATAAAACACGTCAAGATATTTCGACCACTACACTAACTAGCATAAAATAAAATAAAAATATCATATTTATGTATCTATTTTTATCTTTTACAATTATCAGTTACTTCAACATATAATTTTATAAAACACTTATAATTTAATTAATAAGTTAGTTTATCAACTTTTAACTACCACCTCTTTCAATTAACTTTTTTAACTAGTTTTGATAAACATAACTTAAGTCAAATGATTTTAATGGTCTAAGTGGCAAAAAAAATCAAGAAAAGATAATAAATTTTAATCTAATATCTTCTCTACCAATTTTATTATTTTATAAATTTATCATTGATTCATGTCGATGGTACATATGTTCTCACATCTTTATTAAAATATCATATAGGCTTCAATATAAATTTTGTTAATATATTATTAAAATTTATATATAAATTAAAATTAGTGTCAATATTGTATATAACCATAACACTTGTTTATATTTTATTTAGACTTAAATATATTTTTTATCCCTCAAATTGGGGATATATTTTTGTTTTATCCCTCAAATTAAAAAATATGATTTTAGTCTCTCAATCCAGACGAGTTAATGTTTTTACTCTATGTAATTGAGAAAAGAAAGATTATACAGTACCTTCACAAATTTGAGGAGTTTGATGTGGCATTGAGAAAAAATAGTTTAGAAAAAATGTAATGTGGCATTGAACTTATGGACTTCTAAACAATATAAATAACTATAACTACTAAACCAAAAAGCATTTCTAGTTTATAATGTAAAATATAAGTTATATATAATATTTAAAAATATTAAATATATTTAATTATTTCTTCATTTAATAAGTGAGAGAATTTATAGAAAAATATTATAAGAGTCTTTATATATATATATATATATATATATATATATTATGTTTAAATATATTTTTAGTCCTTAAAAAAGATCAAGTTTTGATTATTGTTCCTATATATTTTTTTTGTTTGATTTTTATTCCTCTAAAATTTGAAATCATCATTTTTTTAATCTCAATTATTATGTGATACTTGTTAACTATTTATGCATTCAATAAAAGGTTAAGTAATCACCATAAGTCACATCTACTAGTATATATGAGGTACCATGTTAAGGTGTGACCTTTAAAAAAATTTAGATCCTTAAAATGAATGTTATTTTTTTTACCTATCTTAAAATGAACATTATAGACTAAAAATAATTATTTCAAATTTTGGAAGGATAAAAATCAAAGGAAAGTATTTTACCGGGATTAAATCAAGTTCGATGAATTTTATAGGGACCAAAATTAGTAATTGTAATTTTAAAGAGATGAAAATAAAAAAAATTTACAGGAACCAAAAATAAAAAAAAATGACTCATTTTACACGGACTAAAAAAATATTTAAGTCTATATTTTACATGTATTGAAATTTCACACTTTCAAGAAATATATTATTTATATAATTATAAATTAAATTAAATTCTATGTATTATGTATTCTAAATTATACTATATAATTTTATAAATTAAATTTTATTATAATAAAATAATTTAATAAATCTATATAATTTATAAATTAGTATAATAGGTTACCATTTGGGTTATATACTTTCTCTCTTATCCATTTTATAAGATCCAAATTAGAGTTTTGCCTTTGTCCCTTTTACCAGAACCAATCTGTAATATTTCATGCAATAATTATTTTTCACAAAAATTCCCTTAATTATCAACCATAAAGATGAAAAATAGTAAATGATATTAGGACCCATTTGTGGTAGTTTTTAGTTGCAAATTTTAAAATTTTAAAAAACCAAAGTTAGATTTTAGGTTTAGTTTTTTTTTTGTTTCAAAAGTTAACTTTTTGTTAAAATTAATTTAAGGGTGTGTTTATGTGTGAGTAGGAATGATGATGATGGTAGTAGCGATGGTGATGGTGATGATAATAGTGGTGATGGTAGTAGTAATGATGGTGATAATGATGACAACAATGATAGTGGTGACAATGATGACAATATGATGATGGTAGTAACAACAATGGTGTGATGGTGGTAATGGTAGGAGAGGTAATGGTGATGACAACAATGGTAGTGGCGACAATAAAAATGATAGTTGTTAAATGTAGTGAGAAAATATTCTTTAAAACTAATAACCAAATTCACAAAATCAAAATTTTTTATTTATTTTAAAAATGAATGTAAAACTGTTTCTAAATTGAGTTAAACATTATTTCATTTTCATTTTAGCCAAACATATTTTATTTTGAAAATTGCATTTGAAAACCAAAAATAAATAACTTGCAACAATTCCAAACAACCCTTAATGTTTTCGGCTCTAAGGAAGCTTACTTTGACTCTTTACATGCATAGCCTATAACATCCTAAAAATTATTTAATTATTTTTTTAGAAAATAAATTACATCATTATTATTATTATCAATTTTATTTTAATTATTAATTGCTGCAGAAAATTATTTTATTAAATAATTTCATTTTGCAACTGAAATGTTATTATTATTGTTATTATTCTTAATGATGGCAGAAAATTAATTTAGTATTTAAATATTTACATTTAATTTTATTTTGATGGAGGAGTTCATGATTTTATAAACTGATGAGGCATTAATCTGAATTATTTTCATTCATTAATTTAATTAATCGAATTAATGAGGGAGGTTGACAGGCGGATCGAAGTTGAATATTAGACAGGGGTTAATGAGTTTACTCTAATTGGTGTTTTTGCGTGTCAGACAGCCAAATCTAGAGGAGAGAGAACGCAGACTTGCAAGGAGGAGCAGCTAGGGTGTTCAGATCGTCCTGGAGCCACATCAGATCGTCGTGGAGCCACATCAAATCCTCGTTGCTCTTCGCATCTAAGGTACGGGGGAGATGAGTTCGGTTATATGTGAATGCGGGGGTGTATGAGTAGTGAGGGCAATCCCTAAGTCTCTCTAGGATCTAAATTCTCACATTTGTTTGGTTATTATGTTCTAAAAATGTTTTAATTGGTAGAAACGATTCGTCAATGTGTACCGTGGTTTTGGTTGACTTAATTGATAATGTAATCGGTTGCCTTTAGTGTGAAGGAAAACCTCTAGAGGGAATCCAAAGGAACAAGAAGAATGACTTTGATGAACATGTTTTGTTAATTATGCTTCTAAGTATGCATAGATGTTAGTTCTATCTCACTATTTGGGTTTCATTTACACAAGAAAGAGTAGTAGGGTCTTCCTAGGGCCCTTAATAATAATTGTTATTGTATGGTGTCTTGTGGCATTTGAAGGGGGATTAAATTCTTGGATTAACGTTTTGCTTTAATGTGATTTTCGTTTGAAATTGTATGGTTAATCATCTTAATTACTTGATTCTCGTGGTTGTTCATGGTTATTCATGGTTGAGGTTCAATCTGGGACTCTTGTGTGTAATGGTGAAATTGGGTGGAATTCAATGGTGTTTTATGTGCATTTTTGTGCATTCTTATAAATGATTTATGGTAATGATGACTAAATTGATATGATTTTGGCATGATTATGGACTGTGTGAATGATGTATGAATTATAAGAATGAGAATGTTGATGAGAATGCATTGAGCATGGACATGAGATGCATGAGAAGCCAGACGTGGCTATAATACCCTGACCATATGTGGTGTTTAACAGGGACCCTGGCCAAAAGTGGTGTTTAACAGGGTGGACTAATGATGAGGGACATTCATACGCATGAGCCATAGATGGTGTTTAACAATGCTACACGCCGGCCATAGGTGGTGTTTAACGGTTGTGTAGAATGTCTTCGCACAGGGCCATAGGTGATGTTTAACTGTGTGACTCATCGGCCATATGGGATGTTTAACAATAGTGTGGCCAATATTAGTGATAACTAAGGAGATTGAGGAGGTTCGCCCATGGTGTGGAGTTCCGAATCGAGACTCTTAGGTGTGGTGATGAGCATATGCATTGTGCGAGCATGTCCATTTTGTAAACATGAGTGGAATGTGATTGATTTTGAATGCGATGAAACGTGTGATTGATACATGAGTATTTGTTAGCTGTTAGTAATTGGGTACGATAATGGGTGGGATTTGGGATACTATCTGCATTTATATATGATTGAATGCTATTTCTTACCATACTTTCTTGTGGTTTTCTTTTTAGGTAATGTTGAGGGCACTCGTGGTGTCGAGTTTTGAAGAGGCGGGATCTTGCTCTGATTTGCGTGACATCGAGACTTGAGATTTAGAATAATGGTTCTATGTCTTTTCATACGTACTCTTGCATCTTAAATATTTGAAAATGATGGGCATATCAATAACTCACTAAATATATACAGAAATATGTGTCAAACACATGAATGACGTGTTTAGATCAACATTAATAATTTATGTAATAATATTTTTTCTGTGTACTTAATGTTTGAACATGACAATGACCGTGTGAACCTTTTATCCTTAATTCGAATTGAGTTTCCTTGGTTTTATCTATTACCTTGTCTTCCTTTTTATTTACTTGATTATTTTAATTTAAGTAACGGGGTAGAAGGGTATCACATAGCCAATAAAAATTAAACCAATAAATTTATCAATGGTGAGAGATTAAAAGAATTAAAACTAATAAAAAATATTTATAAAAAATAAGAATATATCTCATTAATGTTAGGAGTAACTTTATGACATATTTAATGTTACTAACTAAATTCCTTTTCCTAAATTAGTTAATTAAATATTATAAAATTGATCAAAGGTAGTGATGGAAATGAG
The DNA here is from genome assembly GCA_025330945.1 of Mucuna pruriens. Lineage (NCBI taxonomy): Eukaryota > Viridiplantae > Streptophyta > Magnoliopsida > Fabales > Fabaceae > Mucuna > Mucuna pruriens. Next base: position 80,782 of record JAENHJ010000459.1, on the reverse strand, counting down.
TTGGGTTAGACTAGGCTATGCATGGGCCTGACTTGGCCTACTTTATAATTCTATGGTCCAATTTTGAGCTTGTTACTTATCATAGCTTTTTTAGGCTTGGATTGGTCTTTATATAAGTTTAGTCTAACTTGTTAGCCTATTTAAATATCGATTTTATATTAACACATTTAAATAAGTAAACGACCTAGATTTAAACATGACACATGATTTTAAATAAAATATTTTATGATAACAATCAATATATATATATGTATATATATATATTCTCATACTCATTTAAACAATCATGTTCATATGTTGTTTCGGATAAGAAATGTATATAATAAGCTTAAAGTTAATAAATCAATAAATATCTTTTTGACCAATAAATATTGTGTTAATAAGTGAAATTTTAATTTGGGTATTCTAAAAAAGACGGGAGGGAGCTCTAATTTAGGTTTATCTTCTCATTGTTAACTAGTTTTTAAAATAGTCACATTAGGTAATGTAATTATTTTTCAATTGACTATTTTAAAAACTAGTCAACAATAAAATTGGTTAATTTTATCATTTCTTTAAAATAATTATAATATTATATATTATATTAATATTAGTATTTTTATTAAAAATAATATTATTGATAAACAAATTGCTCTATTAGATTTAATATTCTTTTTTAAAAGTTTATAAACTAATTTATTTAATTAATTAAGCTTTTTAAAAAATTTGAGCCTGACCTTTTTGTTAAATGGACCAGGTTGGATTATGACGTCTGATGGGCAGTTTAACCTACTTTTATTTCTAATTAGAATGAGTAAGTAATAAATTATTTATTTATTAAATTATACTATATATAAATAATATAAAATTTTAACTATTTAATTAGATTTAATTTCAAAATACATAATTTAATTGATTTATAAATTTATAAATTATTTATATAATTTAATATTTTTAATGTTAAATATTATTATTTTAATTTAGAAGTAATGTAGTTATTATAATATTTAAATTAAATAATAAAAATTTTCTTTTTAAATTAAAATAATGAAAATTTAAAATTAAATAAAAATTAAATTTTCACATTAATTATATAGTAATATTATATATAATATATATTTTACTTTACAAACTAAATAAGTATTTTGGTTTAATTCTTAATTCTTGTAATTTTTTAAATTGTATAAAAGATTTCAATTCTTCTCTCTTTCTACGTAATTTTATTGCATTTTAAAATTATTTTTCATAGTATGACCTCAGCATTCGTTGTCATTAATTGTTTTATTTGTTCAAATAAAAAGAGTTCTAAAACTTCTAGATATATAGGTAGTGTGGCAACTCTATAAAGAAAGAACTTTTTTATCTAGACAAATATTTTTCCTAGTGGAAAGACTTTTTTTTTATTATATGGATTAAAAACACTAACAATACTAAAAAATGATTTTTCTTAATTACATAAATTAAAATTACCATTTTTAGTTTGATAGATAAAAAAATTAAATTTATTATTTAACCATTAATGCATGTCTGTACTTAATCACGGAATCTATATATAGATGATCTCTTGAGTGTCCAGTCCAAGCTTGTGTCACCTTCATAATTACAAAGGTCAAAGTAGTTGAAAGATTGTCTCCTTGCCTCCTTTAATAGATTTTGCTTGATTATAGAAGTCAAGAACCACAGCTAGTTACAGCTCAATAGGTTGATGATGGTGGGCCAGAGGACTTAGCTAAAAATAGATAAGATACGAACTCCAATGTGATTAATTAATAAAATGGAAAATGATGTTGTTCATATATAGCCTCATTATCATATACCTGGCCACAAATTAAATTGATCCCCCTAGGTATAGCAAAATTATTGTGGTCATAAATTGTTATCAAGGCATTCCAAGTAAGAAAACACAAGGATTGTGATCATAAATTGTCCAATAATTTGGTAAAATCTTTGCATAAAATGCTTCTAACACTTCTTCAAACAAGGAGAGACTTGTATAAAGCATAAGTTTCTTTCTTAGGAGATCAATAAAAAGATTCTGACACGACCAAAACTAGTTTCACAAATTTACTATTAGAATATATTTTGATAAACATTTTTGTTTATAAAAAATTAAAATTAACTTTATTGAAGAAATTAATATGAAATAATTTCTATATATTAATAATAAATTAAAATTTTAAATATTAACGTGGAGAGTTTTTAGGTACAAATATATATGTTTTTTTTTATTTCTAAATTACGTAAAGTTTATTTTTTTTTAACTTTAACATAACATAGGGTTAGAAGCTAAAAAAAAAAAAAACTAAAACTTAAATTTTTATACTCAAAAGAGTAAACCTGTTAAGGAGGTTCACTCCACATACTATAAAAGAGTAGTTAAAATGTAGAAAAAAAATCATCTAAAACTTCATTCCCCTTATACTTTCACTACTTTGACTCTATTTAAGTTTTTAAAGTTCTCTTAAGTATTTAGGATTGTTTAACAACACTAAGGCATAATACAAAGAGGAGCAAAGGAACTTCCCATCCTTCTTCTTTAACTTTTATGTATATTTTAGTTTGTTTTATTTTCTTTTTAAACATGAGTGACTAAAACTCCACTTTGGATATGATTTAGTTTATTTTTTGAACCTCTTAATTTGAAACTAACCACAAATCTTTTTGGCTTTATCTCATATGTTGATTTATTTTATTATTTTGATACATTATTTCGGGGTTGATCAAACTATGTTAAACCCTAATCAATTAATTGATGATAACCATATCATAAATAATTGGTAGAATTATAAAATAATTAGGTTTAAAAATAATTGTATGACCAAAACTATTTTTTGTCCAAACTTCTTATTTAATTAATATTTAATATGCTTTTGTGACTCATGTTTATTTTTAATTGCATCTCTACATGACCAACTAGAGTTATAGTTTAAAGTAAAGAATATTGAGAGTCTGAATCAAGGGTACTAAGTAAAATTAAGATGTAAATCAGTAACAAAGAATTAAATTAAAGAAAGTCACGTGAAATCAAAGATTATGGAATAAAAGAATACAAAGGAAACTATTTCTTCTCTTAAAAGTTTCAAAACGAAATTGGTTTGCCTAAACTATATAAAAATTTCCACTTAGTTCTTTGAATATGATATCTAGATTCATGTTCTTGATATTGTTGCAATATGGTACACTTGTCCTTAAATACATTTCAAAATGCATTAATTAATTTATGCATAAACTAATTTTATCTTATAGAAAAATAAATTTTATTTTTTTTCCTTATTTTATTTTCTTTTTAATAATTATGAAGAAATTCAAACATGTAGTTAATTTAGACAACATTTGGAATTTGAGTTTTGTGAATGAAAAAATAATGTAATTAAGAGATAAGACTTGAAAAGTTGACCAATTAGATTTTTCAACAAATTTTTTTTATTATCAATACTGATATATATTTTGTAATATAATAAAAGAATTAACACCTAATTTTGTAGAAATAAGCAAGTAGAGATAATGATAATACTACAATGCTGAATGCTTAGATAAGATACAGGGTGAAGTTAAGGGATATTAAAAAAGTATAAAAATATCAATACTAGTAAATTGGCAGCGGCCACAGTATGCTACACTAGGAGTGCATGGTAGGTTAATTTGTAGTAGTAATCGCAGGAGTATTTATATCAGGACTCAATTCCTTATTAATTGTATCATAAGCTCTACGAAAAGATGGAAAATAAACAAGTAGCCTTCTCATTTAGCCATAAATTGAAATGAAACATAGCAAATAGAATTTGGAGTCCACCATGAATTGAAATGACAAATCTTTAGAAACATAATTATTGGAAAAGAATGGCACACCTTCAAGTTTTCAATTAAGGTGTTTATGAAAACATCTGTTAGACTTCCAAGCACCAATTAGAATGTTGTTGCATAGGAGGAATTTTCTCCTTATTGTGCAGCAAACTAAGTATTTTGTGCAATTTAACTTGTGAGGATACGCATACCATTTTTTTTCTTTTTCATTCTCTTTATTTATTTTTTTAAATGTTTGCGCAGAGCATTTTATACGCTTGAACTTGCTTTCATGCTGTTCTCCCCTCCACGGGAGCACATTGTTTGCAACACAGGGCACATCGTTGTTCTTAAAATTTTAGATTTATGCTTTTCTTAATCTTATAAAATTGATTTATAACGTGAATTTTATTTTTACGTATAAATATATTTTACAAAATTGACTTTTATATATATATATATATATAGTATGGAAGAATTGTTCATCAGTTATATTTTTAATTGATATAAAAATTTTAATATACAGTTTACTTTACTAAATATATTTGATATTAATATCCCAATAGACTTAAAGACAATTGATAAATTAGACTATAATATCATTTCATAATTTTAAATTTATACACCAAAGACTATACATATCAAAATGTAAAGTTTCGATAACTAAATATGTTTTCATATTAGATGTTCCATTAACGGCAGTTAATTTATACTCCAATATCACTTCATAATTTTAAGTTTACATTTAATTTAACTCTACGTTACTTTTATAAAATTAGAATTACTTTTTACTTAGATATTATATTTGAATCATATTTTAGTTGTTGACGAATGATGCCATCGAGAATGGTGCATCAGTCGTATTGTCAGCTGCAATATATCTTTCATTGGATTGATGAAGGTACAAGGTTTAGATATTTTTTCACACCTCTATTGGTGCCTGCCTGGATGGAGCACAATACACGAACATGGCTGAGGCCTTTCATGCAGTGATAGTGACGTGATATATGACATTTGCACAGGCCAGTTAATGGATACTAACTTATGTTTTTGGTATATTATGTTTTCCTAGCTACTTTATTGGAGTTGGACATAGAAATTAACATCTTCAATGTAAATTGAAGATATATTTCTTTTTTTTGTTATTTTTACCAATTTGTGCATGTCTCATGCGGAGTTTGGTTACAACATAATTACTCTTTGGCCAATAAAAAAAATTTGACAATTAAGATTACATAATTGTATCACAACAGGCTAAGGATCCAATCTAATAGACTGTTGTGTGGAATAGTTGAAATATTGAGAAATTCACCGATGCACATGTGAAGTGTACGCAATTACACTATTAGACAATTTAAAATTTATTATCAAATATATAATATATATTATAATTAATTAGTAATTAATTAACTAGAATTTAACTATTAATTAATATAAATAGGGATAGGTGGATCAGGAGACATAAAAGACAACAAGTACTATCAAACAGGTTTCACATATTTTTTTTATTTAATTTATTTCTATCTTATTTCAAAATCTTATCGTTTATTATGAATAATATTTTTTTATTTGTACTTTTTGTTTGTTACCTGAAAAATAAAATATTATAAATTATTATAAAAATATTTCTTTAACCATTCTCAGGTAAAAATTTACCAACGATAACATCAATATTAAAACATAAAATAATACATTCTTATTTTAATAAATACAAAAATTATATTCTTTTTATTTTATTTTATTTCAATACTCTTTCTTTCTTTAAAATATAGAAGAACGATAAGATAACAAATCAGTTCTTATAACAATAATCTACAATCATCAAACTGGTTACTAAATAAAAAAATTAAAAACAACTATATAACCTACTACAAATGAATGGTTAATATTATAAAAAATAAAAAATACGAGTTTTGAAAATTTATGCTGTAAATTATTCTCATTAAGAAATTAAGAAAATAAATAGTCAAAGAAATTAAATAATTTTAAAAAACTCCCCTTAAAAGTTCTCTAGATTTTTTTTTTTTTGAGTCTCTCAGCCTAGGCACAGAGAGGGCCCTAGTCAACTCACCACCCCCACCTTTTGTTTTCTGTTTACATTGCCTAAAATATTAGCTCTCTTTGGATGTGTGGCTTTGATTAATTTTGTTGCTTCTTATCCTTTGCCTGGAAAGTGGAGAATACATTCATGCTTGTGCTTCCTAGAGTCAATTAAGGCTTGGTTGGGTTGATGCACTCAATTATTCTATCTTTCATCACTATAACAATGTTATAACAATGTTATTGTCACGACTAAGATTGTTCATTTTTTTTTGTGTGTATTGCGTTGTCACTTTCGTTTCTTCTTTTTCAATTAATTTTAATGTGCTCACTTTATTATCTTGTGTCTCAATTCCATTGCATTCCGATTTACACCACTGACGCAAGAATTCAATTTAATTTCTTAATTATCTTTCGATTTTTATTATTAATAGGATTTCATTTATTAATTTTAATCTAACTTTAGTTTTTAACTTACTTGTAAGACAAAGTTTTACAGTGGTGCCTGTGTATTTCAAAGGATACCGATACTTTTCGTAAATAGATCAATAAATTATTATAAACATATACATTTGTAATATTCGCTTTATGGGTAACATGAAAGTGATCATATGATTTATGTATTGAATTTTAATTGCTAATTGACCATCAAACTACTTTTGTTGCCCATTTGATTTACATTTTCTTTTTTTATTTATGTTCATTTAATATTGATGACGACGACGACTACAACGATAACGATGATAACAATAATAACAATAACGATAACGATGACGACAACAACAACGACAACGATAACGATAACGACAACGACAACGACGACAACAATAACGACATCGACATATATGTTATTGTGTATAGAGGTTGTTACTCGAGTCTTGCTATCACATCTTGACAAGAATTTTTTAATTTTACTATTAATTTTAACTATTATTTAAATTAATAGCTAAATTTTAGTTAATTAATTACTAATCAATTAATATATTATTTTTTTATCTAAATTTAAATTATATTCATTTATATTTCTTATATCTATAAAGTTAGAAAATAGTTATAAATTTTTAAAATTTTACTACAAACTAAATATGATTATTTTCTTAACTAATTTATTATTTATTTCATGCTATCATTAATTTTATAATAATTTTGTAACTAATTATTTTTATTAAAAATTAACTATAAAATAATTAAAATTTCTTATAATGTTGGTGGATGGGTATTGGTCTTTTAATAGATTGCTTATGTATTTGTCTAACTTCATCCCCCTCTCTTTGATGTCTCCATCTCAATTTTGGATAGTCCTACTTATGCACATTTTGTGCGTAAGTTTAGCTTTCTTTGTTAATATTTTAATTGTTTTGTTTATAAGAAAAAAACAGTTTGACTTATAGATTTCTATTGATTCAGTTGAAATATATATCTCATTTAGATTTATTGTTGAAATTTATAATACAAATTGTTGTACTTTACTGTATAACAAATTAATATTTAATGTATTGTAATTTGAATGACATGCAATGGATATTGCATAACTGAAGCGATGAAAAATGCTAAAAAATAATAAAAAATATTATAATAATTCAACGGTTCAAATCATCAAATACCTTAACAAAATTACATAATTCAAATCCAAAAGACAGCAATAAAAACTAGACACAACAAGAACGGTCCAGCTTTAAGTTTTCAATGTGTTTGAGAACTTTATAAAATAAAAAATAAAAAACTGTGTATGAAAATATCTATTGAAACTTCACAGTGACAATTAAAACTTGACATGATTGTATCACAATAATAGCTTTAATTAAGGACCCAATTCAGTAGACTTTTGCATGGAGTGGGTGAACTATTGTTATCATAGTAATAGGTGTGGACCAGCAGAAATTGGCCGATGCATGTATAATATCATGCTGTTGTGCATGTTACCTGACTAGTCAAATGACTTAAATATTACATAAATAAAAAATAATTTTACAAAATTAACTGGTAAAATAAGAATTACGTCTATTTATATATTTTACTTAGCCGAACTCTAAGACTTCTACAGGTACATACTTTTAGCTCGTGCAGTACATGTTTCGTATAATCTTTTTAATAGAAATATTTAATATAAATGTTGTATTATATTAACTCACTTTAGTTGAGAGAATTAAAAAAGGAATAGGTGTTACAAATAAACATAAAGAAAAATAAATAGAAGCATACCACTTGTAACAAGTGAAAGCAAACGATGAGATTAAAATAATTTATCTAAACTCATTGAAGGAATCCTTATTAAATTACAGTAATAATTATGATTATTTTAAAATATATTTATGAAGTAGTTTATTTATATATGACTAAATTATAATTTTATTTATTTGTTTTATTTTAGAAATTTATTTTAATTATTGTCTCTTTAACTTTCAAATTTGAGTGTAAGTTGTATTTCTAGAAAAGTAATTATTTTCGATATTGAGAATGATTTTAATTTTTTTTACTGGTTTAAAATGTGAAACTTATTCTATTTGATTTATTTACATGAGAACTAATAAACTTAATCAAACATTAAAATAAAAGGATTATAAATATAGTAAAAATTGCATAAAAGCTTAGTCAAGTGAGCATTAGAAAAAAAATATATGATATAAATTTTCAGTTTTCTAGTTATTTATGAAACTCACTCTTTACACAATTTTTATCATGTTTATGACCATTTTTTATTTAAATATTAGTTAGTTTCTATTGTTTTTACATAGATGAATTTAATGGGACAAATTTCATGACTTAAATAAGTTAAAGAATAATTCAAAATTGTGTTTTAAAATAAAAAATAATCATTTTTTTCAGAAGGATAACATTAACTCAAATTTGAGGATTATAAAAGACCAACATGAATTTTTTTACAAAAATAAAAAAACCAAAACAAAATTTTACCATAATTAGTATATATATATATACACAACTTTTCTTTTTTGTAAATTTACGTTAACAATTATTTTATTTTATTACTAAACAATAACTAATAAATTTTGGTCTAATTTAGTAAAATGTTTCAGATATTTAAAACTTAATCGATACTTTATCATCTGCTTTATTTTAATGTATATAATATGAATTGAATAAATAGTTACAATTGAATTACATATCTATGAATGTCTATAAATCATTGAAACTTGGAATAAAGGTATTGGGACTTGCTCTTACACATACTTTTTAGAAATGAGAAAAAATAAATTTACATATTTTTTTTATTAGAATTAAATAAATCAAGTATACATGTACCGTTAATATTTACTGTTGATTGAGTCAAAGTATTTTAGTTTAAAATTTTATTTTCTCGATTTCATTATTTGATTTTCTGTTACCCACATTTAGGATCATGTTGTTAGTGTGTGTGGTAGTTTTCTATTTTCTCAGTTTCATTATTTGATTTTCTGTTACCCACATTTAGAATTATGCTGTTACTGTGTGGAGTAGTTTCTTATTTTCTAAGTTAAGTAGTTGTAGAGCCAAGCCTATAAATTTGACTCTCCTGGGATTGTTACAAAAAAAAAAATAAAAAATCAAGTTTGAGATAAAAAAAAATATTGAGTAGATATTCTCTCTTCCTCTCTTGCTTTCCACTATATGTGCGTGTGAGTATTATTTTATGCTAAAATTATGTCCCACTAATATCAAATTGGTATCAGAGTTGGTTAGATCCAGCATTGGTTTTGTGAGGTTGTGAGAAAGTTAGTAAAAATTATTGAGTGTGTGAGGAACAAGAGAGTTCTCACTTTGCCAAAATTTTTTGAGAAAGAGAGATGACCACAAATTACAATATTGTTTGGTCTGGTCCCAAATTAGATGGGAAATTGGATTATAACTATTGAGCATTGTTGATATCCACCCATTTGAAAGCTCACAATATTTGGGACTTTATTGAACTAGGCTTACAACAAGGAGTTGATGATGCGGCTCAAAGGCAGGACCAGTTGGCGCTATTGCAAATTCACCAAGGTGTAGATTATTCAATTTTTGGCAAAATAGAAAATGCCATGACAGTCAAAGAAGCGTGGGACATTTTGAAGTTATCATACATTTTGAAGTTATCATACAAAGGAGTAGAAAAAGCCCAAAAATCCAAACTACAATCCATGTGTCGAGAATATGAAAGATATGAAATGTTCAGTTTAGAAACCGTGAAACAATATTTTTCACAAGTAACAAATCTTGCCAACAAGATGAGAGTGTATGGAGAAGACATCCCTGAAAGCAAGGTGGTGGAGAAAATTCTACGCACCATGCCAATGAAGTTTGATCATGTGGTGACTACAATAGTTGAAGCCCATGACACAGACACCATGACAGTTGCAGAATTACAAGGTAGCATTGAAAGCCATATGAGAAGAATCTTGGAGAAAAATGAAAAAGCAAATGAAAAAGTCTTGAAGAGTTAGGTAAATTTTAACAACGTAGAAAAATCCAGTCGAAGTGAAGATAGTAGAGCTCGTGAAGGTGGAAATAGAAACCTCAGAGGTAGAGGTTGTGACAATTTCAAAGGAAGAGGTCATTATAATTTCAATCAACAATGGAGAGACAATAATTTCAGACCATCTAATCAAGGAAGAGGTGGACACAATTTCAGATCTACCAACTATGGAAGAGGAAGAAGCAACAACTCTCAAGAAAGGACAAATTTCAATTGCTACCACTGTGGAAAGTTCGGGCACATAGCTACAGATTGTAGATTCAAACAACAGAAAAATATAGCAGAAAACCAATATCAACATACCAATGAGAGTTCTGATAATCAACAAACTTTACTTCTAGCAGTAGATAATTTTGCAAGCGATGGAGATATTTGGTATCTAGATACAGGCTACAGCAACCACATGTGTGGAAAAAAAGAGTTATTTTCCTCACTAAATGAAATGGTAAAATCTACCGCGAAATTTGGAAATAATACAAATATTTCGATTTTGGAGAAATGCTGGATTGCTATCAAACTGAAGGATGGTTCTCAAGATTTAATCTCTGATGTTTTCTATGCTCCTGGTCTTAACCCAACCTATTGAGCATGAGACAATTATCAGAAAAAGGCTACAACATGCAGATTCTCAATGACTACGGTACGGAAAATTCACTGCTAAGGTAAAAATGAATATTGTACTTTAACTAAACCAATTAAGAAGTGAATTTTTTTTTATATTTTGTATGTTCAATTTTCTTTTTTCTTTTAGTTTTGTATTTTTATGTTATGATTTAATTGAATTAAAAGATAATTAAATTTATTATTTTAACTAGACCAATTAAGAAGTGAATTTTTTTCTTCATCTTTTCTGCTTTTATATGTTTTTGCTATGCAAATTAGAAAATAGCCTATTTTTTTTCTTTTTTTTTATAATTTTTTAACACATTAAGTTAAAAATGAATACCTTTTTCTATCATTTATTTTATTGATTTTATATATTTTTATCATTTTCAACTTTATTTTAGTATATAAAAAACTAATTATAGAAACTAAACCTAAATGTTTTTTTAAATATAAATAGTCCAAATCAATTAAACTAAACTCGGTCTAACTCAACATTTAAACACTTAATGAGATCTTCTTGTAAAGTCCTAATGCTCTTGTTTAGTTTAAAGAAGAAAATGAAAGAAAAGAAAATAAAAAACAGAATAAAAAGTAAAATAATTTTTAGATTATTTAATAAAAAAGAAAATAAAAATGATTTTTATTCCCTCGTTTAATTTATATATATATATATATATATATATATATATATATATATATATATATATATATATATATATTCCTAAAAAAAAGAGTGTGTACATATGAAAGTAATTTTGATATTTTTATTTCAAAATATCTTTTCGTCCAAAGTGGTGGGTTATAAAAATAGTGGGGACCTATTTTTTTGGGTTTCTTTATTGCCTGACAAATAACCAAACAATGAAGGATTGATTTTTAAGTTTTTCTTTCCCCATTATATTCCGTTCTTCTCTCTTCCTAAAGCTAAAGAAAGAAAATGGTAGGAATGGAGAGTAGAAAAAAAAATCAGTGACATTAAAGAGAAATAGGAGAAAACATTTTCAAACGTAGCCTTTATCATCTATCTAAAATAAGAAACAGTAGAAATATTTTTCTCAAATAGTAAGTACATAGATTTTTTTTTATATGGCTTAGAACATTGTACACGCACGTGGTGGGGAATTAACCATGGGAGCTAAGGCTTGCGAGCTTGTGTGGCACCATCATTGGGCCTTCTCCAATCGACTTTTAATGCTACGACACTACTTATTACTTGTTATTGAATATATAAGGAAAAAAATTATTTTAGCGTTAGTTTTAAATATAAATAATTTTTAATTAATTTTATTTTATTTAATAAAAATATATATATAATGTGATTTTCCTTTTACCCTTTTTTTTTCTACAATTAGTGCATTTTATTAAAAACTTATTTTAGCAAAATTGCACTTTACTCTTATTTTAATACACTAATGGTACATGAGCTGCCATTATAAATGTATTCACGAAGTGAGGTTGCTATGATAAATCTAGCTCTAGTTGAGGTAGCAAAATATGGATTTTGATAAAGAATACCATTGTGCCAAACTACTTCGATCTCAAACCCACATACTCAATCAAACATTCAGTTTCATTAAATCCATGTCCCTTAAATGTGCAATTGATTTGTGCATACCAGATGTCATACACAAGTATGGCAAACCCATGCCACTCTCTCAACTTATTGCTTCACTACCAATTCACCCCTCCAAAACTCACAACATCCATCGCTTGATGCGAGTTTTGACTCATTCTGGTTTCTTTTCTGAGCACAATGTCACCGAAAATGAGTTAGAAGTGAGTTATGTGCTAACTGATGCATCTATACTACTTCTTAAGGATCATCCCTTCACTATGACATCATTGTTGCAACTCGCACTTGATCCAATTTTGATGAATCCATGTCATCAATTCTCTACTTGGTTCACAAATGAAGACCATACACCATTTCACACACAAAATGGGATGTCATTTTGGGATTATACTAGTCGTGAGCCTAAATTCAATTATATTTTCAATGATGGCATGACTAATGACACTCGATTGATTTCTAGTGTGGTGATTGAGAAGTGCAAGGAAGTATTCCAGGGATTAGAGTCATTGGTTGACGTTGGAGGAGGAACGGGAACTATGGCTAAGGCTATTGCCGAGTCATTTCCACAACTAAAGTGCATTGTATTTGATCTCCCACATGTTGTTGATGGCTTGCATGGAACGGAGAACATAAAATATGTTGGAGGAAACATGTTTGAAGCTATTCCTTTTGCTGATTGCATTATATTGAAGGTAAAAAAGTACTATCTAAGTATTAATTATCTTCTTACTACACCTTTATCACAACATCATATTTTGCCACTCTACTATATAGGTTAATTATATATAATTAGGGTATAAATTGCTTGATAATTTAACTTGTTCTACCTATATATTGTTTGAGAAATAGAGTCAAATCTATTGATAATATGAAGTGTTGTATATAGATTAATTTTTATATATACGACTCACTATACTTATTTTGTGCTTATAAATGTTACTATATATAGGTGTTGTTACTCCGGTCCAGCTGCATGTCTTGGTAATTTAGCTTTGGTGGGTGAGTTTTGGTCTTTCAGTAGGTTGCTTGTGTACTTGTCTGGATTCATTGTTGCCACTCTTATGTCTCGATCTCAATCTGTGTATTTCTCTACTTATGCACATTTTGCACTTAATTACCTTTCTCTATTAATATATTATTTTGTTTATATAAAAAAATAATTTGAGTTATAGATCTCAATTGATTCAACTAAAATATTTATCTTATCTAGATTTATTCTATTTATTTTGGCCTTTGACTATTGAAATTTATGATATAAACTGTTGTTCTTTACTATATAACAAATTAATATTTAATATCATTGTAATTTGAATGACCTGTAGTGGATATTGCATGATTGGAACGATGGAGAATGCTCAAAAATACTAAAGAACTGTAAAGAGGCAATCACAAGCAAAGATAAAGGGAAGGTAATAATCATAGACATAGTGATGGGGAATGAGAAAGGTGATAGTGAATTAGATGAGACGAAGCTATTCTTTGATGTAGAGATGATGCAATTATTCAATGGAAAGGAGAGAAGTGAGAAAGATTGGGCAAAGTTGATTTTTTCTGCAGGTTTCAATAACTATAAGATAATTCCAGTTTTGGGTTTGAAGTCTCTCATTGAGGTTTATCCGTAGAATCCACAATTGACAAAGTGAAAAGATGGTTCAAATTATGTATCTTTGAAATAGGTTATTTGTTAAGTGTGGTAACATTGATTTTTTGTACAAGTTTATTATTAAACTCAAAATGTTTTCGACCACGAAATTGTTTCAATATCTTATTTTTAATTATATCATTAATATATTAACTACTATATTTAATGCATCCACATTTCTCTCTCATCGCATTTATGGGAAAAGCTAAAACTACATGGAATACATGTACCATAGATCCTTTCATCACACACCTTCTGTTAGTTTTATTTTATTCATTTAGCAACTTGCATCCACATTTCTCTCTCATCGCATTTATGGGAAAAGCTAAAACTACATGGAATACATGTCCCATAGATCCTTTCATCACACACCTTCTGTTAGTTTTATTTTATTCATTTAGCAACTTACAAAATACTTTGATCATAATTATCAATTAAAAATTATAGATGAGAAGTATCATTGTTAATTAAAAACTATAGATAATGGTGGTTTTCGTAGGTTTATGGTAGTTATAATTCTAACTCTCTATCAGGTGGCTTGAAGAGAAAAAAAAAAAAAACAAGGAGAGGATGATGATAATAACACACTTGCCTAATTAACACATTTCATCTAGTTGGTTAAAATTTGGTGTGAATCACAAAATTATAAATGATGCTCATTAAACAAAGAGTGAGATTCATAATTTAAAATTTTTAACAAATTTTAATAATAATAAAAAATGATTTTGGGATCCAAAAACCTATTTGATACTTGTGAAAAAGACAAAAGAAAGAAAATTATTAGTATAATAGATAATATGATGAGATAGAAAAAATATAAATAAATGATGAATATTAATGAGATATTGAAAAAAGTAGTGTCCAAAAATATTGTAAGGTATGTTACATACAGTATATTAAATAATATGTCGCCCTGTCTATGGAGGAGAAACTCTACATGTTCTAAACATGGAATTGTCCTCAAATTGTGTCCCAATTCCTATCCCAGAATTAAAAATTAGCATGTCATTTGATTTATCCACATGTACTTTTTGGTTTTTCTATATTATACTTTATATCGGTGTTTTCCCTACTTTTTTTTAAGATTTCAATGGGTACCACTTCATCGCATCATGATTAGAGGATGGGGAATTTTTCCTCTCGCTACCGTCTTAGGTGGATTTGCCACCATCTCACTCATCCTCTACAATGAAAAGATTACCCACCAATTTCTCCCCTCAAAGTTCCAATCTTTTTTTCTCTCTGTTATCAAAACTTACATGTCTCATTTGGGTACTTTTCATTTTTCACTCTCTCACTTTGCTTGCCAACTGTGATGACTTGAAGGGATCCGCGAGACGGAAACATGGGACGTTTTGGTGGCTGGCAAAGATAGTGTCGGCGTGCTTGAGACCGCTGAGGCAATATGCACATTTGACCAAAAACAACTTCCACAATACTTTTACCGTCCAAGATGAGTAGTATGCAAGTCAAATGGTACCAGTTTAAATCCAAAAAGGGAAAAACTTCTCTATTGGAAATTTGAGATGAGATAAAAAGAAAAAAAAAATACAAATAACCCTAAATATTGAAACCATAAATCTTAAAGCTTATAATAGTGAAATAAAGAATTATATAAATACATTTTTATAAATTGATTGAGAAAAAAATAAAGATACAAAAAAAATATTGCATATATTTATAAAAATAAAATAAAAACTAATTAATTAAACTAAACTAACTATTACGACTAACTAAATTCAAGAAACTAATTCTTCTAGCTAAGAAGATGTAACATAACGTATTAAGGACACGGTTGAAAAACATAAAAGTCCGTCCAGATAAATTAAATGACATGTTAATTTTTAATTGGAAATACAGGAATAGGGACATGATTTAGGAACATGTGATTTGAATCCACTAAACACATACACATTTGAATATTTTCTAATCACACACAAGGAGCCGAATGGATTGATATTTGAAATAAGATGGATCACATCCCATTCTTTCTAAAAAATAATTTCTTTAAATATTTATAAAATAGGTGTGAAACTTTCTTAGATAAAAATAATAATTAATATTTTTGTTGAGAATTATGAGGTCGGTATCTAATCTCTTTATTCCTCCGACTCTGATCCTCGTATTCCAATTTTGGGATATAGAGTGGAATAAAAAATCCATTCTTATAATTATCAATTTATGATTTTATCCATTATTGAAATACATAAAAATCCTCATTTCATTTGTTTAAAGTAATTATTTGTGTTAGGGTCGTGAGATTTATATTTGAAAATAATGGGAATTGTATTGATGAAAATGAAAGAATATAAGACCAATATTCTAATAGAGGTAAATTCAAACTAGTTCAGATCCTATCGCTTCGTCATGGTTATATAAGTGTGTACACAAACTAATTCATGGTTATATAAGTGTGTACACAAACAAATTTGTATCTCCATGCTTATACTATGGTTACCCTCTGTTTGTTGAGCTAACTAGCCGTAATCACATAGGTGTAACTGCTAACCTTAATTCATGTTACTATGTTGTGTCCAGCTACATCTCATGTAGATATAAATAAGAAGGAATGAGGTTTTTAAGTGTGTCAAAATGACTTATTAAAAGCAATTTTAGTCCAACCCGACAACCCGATATTATTTCTAATGGATTTATCTTAGATGTAAGATCTGGTAGATTTTCTTGATAATGGACTTTAATATTAAATCCTTAGTGCACCTACCAACAAGAAAGGCGTCACTTTCTTTAGCACGATGCAATGTAAGCAAATTACAATTTTCTTTCACTAGTTTTGATGTTGCCAGCTATATGAAAAATGACCTGTTTCGATTTCCCTGTTTCAGTTCTGTATCTCGGGTTATTTTAATATATTCCATCTTCTTAGTGGGTGGCTAAAGCTGCTTTTCGTTGTTTTTTTTTTTTTATTGCTGTGTAAAAGATACCTCGTCTCAATTCAGTTCATCTCGGATAGAGTTGATTATAACTCGGTTCTCTCAACGTGATCCACAACTTTAATTCTGAGGTGACCTTTTACTCTATGATCATGGCGTTGAAGCCGAGATTGTTCTTCGATAGTCTGTGCAGGCTGTCGCCCTCAGACATAGATGATCTAAGGATAAGGGCTTCCAATTACATCCAGATGGAAGAGATGACCGAGTTTCGTGACAGCATTTGCATCGAGCAGTCCTCAACTCCCCGCAACCATAAGGACCATGGACACCCTGGCCAAAATGACTGGGAAGAAGGGTAGGAGTGAGGGTTTGACCAGAGAGTCGAAGTATCAAGTCTTCACTCCCTCAACGCTAGTCGAGCCGCACTATCCAAAGAAGTGTGCAGTGCTGACCTAATCACCCTTCCCTTGCAACGCCGACTAGCCCACAGGGCAGACAGGACCATGTACTATTGCTATCATAGGAACTACGGCCATACGAACAAAGGATGCATAACGTTAAGAGACAAGATAAAGGAGTTAATCCAGGTAGCCTACCTTCGAAAGTTTGTGAAAAGGGGGATCGATTCTGGGCATTCAGGTTGAAAATAGGATCTCGACGATCGAAGGAGGGAGTGATCATCGAGGAGAGAATGAATGTCGAGGAGGGAGCATACCTAGTAGCACGACCAGACGCCGAGGAGGGAACAAACGCCCAAGTGTGACGGAACCCCAAGGCTCAAGGGAGTCATCAACACCATTGTCGGAGGGTTCATTGGAGGCTTTTCAAGCTCAGCCAGAAAGTGGTACTTGCGCACCGTCAACAGTATCCACACAGGCGTCGATCGGGGTTGTCAACAGTTGCCCCCCATCACCTTCACCAACCAAGACTTCGTCAAATCTGACATCGAACAAAATGATCCCATGGTTATCACCATAGAGGTATCCAATTTTGTCGAAAAGAAGGTGTTGATTGACCAAGACAACTTGGCCGACATTCTAAACATGTCTATCTTTTGACGTCTACAAACCTGGGTGATAGAGATACGCTCTTGGTGGGCTTCTTAGGAGAGTGCGTGGACACCCGTCAATACATAGACCTCCTTATGACCTTCAGCGACTCTAGTGCACTACGCACGATCTCGGTCTGCCATCTCATAGTGGTAGTCGACACCTCTTATAATGTCTTGATCGGTCGATCGACATTGAATGCCCTTAGTGCCATAGTCTCTACCCCTCAACTAAACATGAAGTTCCCTTCCCCAAATGGTCAAGTAGTAACAATTAAGACCGACCAAAAGATGTCCCAACAATGTTACGTAGACATCTTCAGGGTGTCAACCAAGCCTTCTAAGGAAGACAACATCTCAACACATGTCGAAATCTTGACCGACATCGACGCTCGACCCAAAGCTTCCATTCGATGAAGGAGCCGAACCCATCGAGAAGCTTGAATATATACCTTTGACCAACGAGGAGCACCGCACCCAAATAGGGGAAAGGATGCAAGGACCCCATAGGAAGCAGTTGGTATCCACCCTTCAGGACCACACCAACCTGTTTGCATGGCAACCATCTGACATGCCGAGGATAGATTTGAACATCATTTGCCACTATCTTGCACTGTGTGCGGAGACCAAACCGGTAGCACAGCGACAGAGAAAGATAGGAAGAGACAGGCAAAAGGCCATATAATAGGAAACAACCAAGCTAAGAGCCACTAAATTTATCTGAGAGGTTAGTTACACGACTTGGTTATCCAACACGGTGCTGGTCAAAAAACACAACAGGAAGTGGCGGATGTACGTCAACTACTTCGATCTGAATAAGGCATGCCCCAAAGATTCCTATCCCTTATCAAGCATAGGATGGCTGGTCGATGGGGCATCGGGCTTTCAAGTTCTTGGTTTCCTGGATGTGTTCTTCGGCTACAACCAAATTAAGATGTATCCACTGGATGCAGACAAGACTACCTTTATGACAGATGGGCTGACCTATTGCTACCAAGTCATGTCATTCGACCTAAAAAACACAAGGACCACCTGCCAAAGGCTAGTGGATAAGGTCTTCGCCAACCACATCGACCGCAACCTCAAGGTATACGTGGACGACATGGTCGTCAAGTCCACCAGTCCCAAGGAACACATTAAGGACTTATAGGAGATTTTCGCCCAAGTCCGAAAATATGACATGAGGCTGAATCTGGATAAGTGTGTGTTTGAAGTCCAAGGTGAGAAGTTCTTAAGCTTCATGTTCACTCATAGAGGCATAGAGGCCAACCTCAACAAGTGCGATGCCATCATCAAGATGAAAAGTCCCCAAAATGTGAAAGAAGTGTAGAGGTTGACAGGGCAACTAGCCTCACTATCTCGCTTCTTACCGAGAGAAGTCGAAAAGGCCCGACCCTTCTTCCAACTCCTCAAGAAGCCAACCTCTTTTCATTGGAATCATGACTATGAGAAAGCCTTCCAAGAATTCAAAAAATTCCTAGCCTCTCCACCCATCCTGACAAGACTAGTAGACGGCCAGGACCTATACCTAGCTGTCTCTAAACATTCCATCAGTGTCGTAGTGGTCCAAGAGGTTGGAAAGACATAGAGCCCTATATACTGCATCAGTAAGACGCTACAAGGCACAAAGTCTCGATATCAGATGATAGAAAAACACGTCCTCGCCCTGGTCACCTCGACCCAATGACTACACCCCTACTTCCATGCTCACACAATGGTAGTCTGAAACGATCGCCCCATCTGATAGGTACTGCAAAAACACGAGTTAGTCGGAAGGATGACGACCTTGTTAATGGAGCTATCCGAATTCACCCTTAAATTCAAACCAAGGGGAGCCATTAAGACCTAAGCCCTAGCCAACTTCTTGGTCAAGATGTCATCACCCCCGGAAGGAGACCTATGGTGGGTCTTATACGTGTGGATGACTCTTCTAATTCGAAGGGTGGCAGTGCTGGCATCATCCTCAAGGGTTTTGAGGACATAACTTTGGAACACTCACTCAAATTCGACCTGGCACGAGAGGTTAGTGCACTACGAATACGCTGCCACATCGACTCCCAACTAGTTGCCGAACCATCAAGGGGACGTATCAAGTAAATGTTCTCTTACTCCTAAGGTACTACCACCAGGCCCAGATCGCACTCCAAAGGTTTGACAAGAGTGAAGTCCAACATCTCCCCTGCACCAATAACTCCCATGCTGACACCCTTGCGAGGTTGGCCACGACTAAGGTTCCCCTGCGTCGTATGATAATGCGTTTTGTCGTAGTGACTTTATCAAATAAAACTGGAGTTAACTATGACATATAGCATAGTGCAACCCTAGGTTGAACCTCTCAAGGACACGATGTATTCAATTGTGATTTAATGTGGAAATCAAGTGTTATGCGAAATACTAAGTGTATGTAGAATGCCGACTATGACTCGGATAGAGCCGGTCTTGGACAGAGGCGGCTCCGACTCGATCTCGGACTAAGATGACGGACTCGGACAAAGTCGGACTCGGTTGATAAAGGTAAACGTGGGGTTTTGTATTACTGGAATAAAGAATATGATAGAAAGTAGTCTAAGTATTGAAAGTAGATGTAATTAAACTACATTACAATATTCTACGATAGTTATGGTATCAACACACAAGTTTGAACAACAAAATAGTTTCAGTTCCATAATAGCTGACTTGTGCCTCCAAACCCACCCAAGGACCTATGGCGATCGCCGCACATTAGTCCCTTACCTTCGGAGGACTTACACAACCACCGCCTTAAGGGGACAAGGATTACGCACCTAGTTGATTTTAGGTTTTCTTAGCGACTACCTAACTAGTTGTTAGATCGGTTCCGATCGGCCTAATCTAATGTTATTGACTTACTATTCCTCTTGCAAGCATGGAGTACTAAGCAGCAAAATATGCAAGAATCACAAGCAGAAAAAGATATAGAAACATGCAACCAATTTTATTGACAAACAAAATATTAATACAAAATTACATGGACAAATGGACGAATGGTGATAGTCCACCGGAGATGACTAGAGCGCTAAGGGTTCAGTCTACCAGTAGTGTGTTAACTAAACTAACAATCCCTTCTGGTGACCTCCGGCTATTCAGTCTCTAACTCTGCGTCCATTTGATCGAGATACATGCCATTGAAGCACCATGCACCACCGTGAACGGAAGAAATTGAACTAAGTGTATGTGTGTAAGATGAATCATGTGTGTGTAATAGCGCGACTTAGCTAACCTAAGACTGATCTACACAACCTATTATATACAAGTTTCAGCTGAGAGTAACGAACTAACTACCAACTCACAGGTTCCACATTAATCACGTGTTAAACATTTGTCCCGTGGTGATTATCCTAACTAACTATCAAATGGAAATAATCACCTAGCTGTCTCATTCATCACGTGCTTCATTTCCTTAAGTCACGTGCTGGATTTTGCTTCTTTGACCATTTGCTGGATTGTTATGCTGGACACATGCCCCTTATGGAGTTGGTCCGTGGAGTCGGCACTCTGGAGCCGGCTTTATCTCTGCCTAGGCCGGTCCTGATTCCAGTTTTGGGCTTGCACAATTAAGTTGAACATTTGTTAGCTAAAATCATCCAATTAGCACCGATTTAGATTTTCTCTATTTTTAGGCTAATAATTTGAATCTTAGCTAATTTGTGTCTCTTAGTTACAAGATAGTCTCAATTGTACCCTTTTTAGGACCTTGTAAGGTGGCTAAAATATGATTCATCATCGTACAATTCTCCATAGGGTCCTACCGTGACTAATGGTGGATAGGCCCAAAATTCTATATGCCAAAGTCAAAGACAGTGAGTAGATGACCCCATATGGAATTATCTAAAGCATAACATCGCCCTCAAGGACAAGGCCGATACTACCAAAATTCGGTGGACAACTAGCCTATACCTCATTGAGGCCGACCACCTATACAAAATAAGGTTCTCCACCCCCTACTATAATGTCTAACAAAGAGCCAAGTAGACTGTGTCTTGAACGAGATCTATAGATGCATATGCAAATTTCACACTAGTGGGTGGACCATTGTGGCATGTGTGCTAAGAGTTGGCTACTTTTGGCCAACGATGAGGGAAGATTACCTACTCAATGTTCGTTGCTGTCAAGAGTGTCAAGCCCACGACCCCATCGATCACTCCCCCGCCAAATAGTTATAGCACATCACAACACCATGACCCTTCTTGACGTGGGGCATGGACATCCTTGGACCGTTCCCCATGGCCAAGGGACAAGTAAAAATCATGCTCGTCAGTGTAGACTAAATCACAAAGTGGATCGAAGTCAAACCCTTGGCTAAGATAACCACTTAGAAGGTTCAAAGATTCATATGGCAAAACATTATATACAGATGTGGAGTTACCAACTCGGTGGTAACCAACAATAGAACCCAGTTCATCAGCAAGTCCTTACGTGAATTTTACGAAGAGTTGTAGATCATGCATAGGGTGACCTTGGTCGAACACCCCTAAGCCAACGGCCAAACCGAAGTCGCCAACAAAGTCATCCTAGGCAAGCTTTGACGACAACTCGAAAGGGCTAAGGGATTATGGGTCGAGCAATTACCCAGCATCCTATGGGCTTACCACTACTCCCCACAAACCTCCATGGGAGAGACCCCCCTATCGGCAATCATTTGAGACCGATTCCACGATTTCGGTTGAAATTGGGGAACTGTCGTTGAGGAGAAGCTCCTTAGACCCTGCAAAGAACTCGTCCTTCCTACGGACAGACCTCAACCTAGTAGAAGAAGCTAGGGAACAGTCATGTATAAGGTAAGAGGCCTGCCAACAGTGAATCGCCTACGATACAACTCCAACGTCCAACCCTGGGACCTTGGAGAGTTTGACTTAGTTTGGTAGAGGACAAGAGATGCGAGGAAGAAAAAAGAAGAAGGGAAGCTCACAACCAACTGGACCTTTCCGTATCTAGGAATCACTTGGCAACGAAACACACCGCCTTGAACAATTAGATGACACGATCATACCAAGGGCGTGAAATTCCACACACCTCAAATATTACTTTAGTTAGCTTAGCGATGTACTCTTTTACCTACTCTAGTAAAAGGACACTCTTAGCCAGGAAGGTTTTTTAACGAAACATCTTTAAACAACCGCCACCTCCTATTCCCATCTATTGCAAACACTCAAGCACCCAAAGGTGTACGTTTTCGTCGAACACCCCTCGAATCACTTGGACCTGAACAAGGAAACACTCAAGCACCCATAGATGCATGTTTTCGACAAATACCCCTTGAACCACTCAAATCCGAACGAGAAAATGCTCAAGTATCCAAAGGTACACGTTTTCGTCGACCACCCCTCGAACCACTCGGATATTACGTGAACAAGAACATTTCAGCTGTGGTCTCCAAGCATCATGCGAGTAATTTCTCTAGGCGGTCAAGAATCCATCATTTGGTAAAACAAATCTGCTTGAGTGAGAGCTATTGAAGTGGTGGAGGGTGGTGATGTACTGTATACAAAAAATTGGATGATTTAAAAGGTTTGCAACAACGACAGCTCAAAATTGAGTGTGACTTTTGGGCCTCCAATGGTACACCAATTACGTCTTATTACTGTTTTTTCCTAGTTATGAAACAGGTACGAAGTACTAATAACAAAATGTTTTAGTATTTTTGGAAGCCGAATAGTATTCTCAGTATTATTTATATAATTTATATATTAAAAAAGTATTATTTATTATAAATTTTAGTTATCTTATGCATTATAAAATACTAGTTTGGTTTAATTTATTAAAATGACACTAGATGTTAGGGCTAATACAATAAAACTATAATAACTTCATTTCAAAAATAATTTTTTGTCAATACAATATTAAATTTAATGTTCTCATAGTTAAGATAAAATACCATGCTACTTTATTTTAATGTATAATGTGTTATCTATAATATAAATAAATAACCGTCGTTGAATTATATATCTACCTATGGCTATACATGAATAATTGAAACTTGGAAGGAAGACACTATGGCCATGAAATGTGAAATTTAATATGGAATTGTACGTTGAGCTACGACAGAAGCATCAAATTAAAGAAGTCTGCAATCACTAATCACCTTTTGTGGGAGGACTTAATCTAGAGGAAACCATAAAGTGGGCAGTGAATCAATTATTATTTAGGATATTTTTTGATAATTTTTTTTCCTAAATAACTATAAAGAAGAAAATAAGAAAATAAAATAAAATAAACTTTTTATAAATTAAAACTAGTTCTTGTATAAATTAATTTAAGATGTATTCTCATGTTAATTTTCAAAAAAAATCATTTTTAATTTATATATAAACTCATTTATCTGATAAAAAAACTAATTTCATATTTTATTTTCCATAAGTGATTGCAGAGAAATTAATTCAAACATACCATTAATCTTGAAAGAAAGTTCAGGCTCACATATGCCTTAGAAAAAAATTATTAGATAGTTCAAATCACAGTGTATTTATATTTCTGACTACTTTTGAATGTGAATTTAATTCTTTTAATTTATAAAAACTTAATAACAATTAATTATGTATTATGTAAAAATTAATTAAAATTATAATAATTCCAAATTATCTAATAATTTTTTTTCCTTGAATCCGTATCTGAGACTGACATAAAGAATGAAAAATAATTTTACGCAATAATGTTGTATTCGATTTTATTCTGCCTTCAGCATCTTCGTTTAGAAAACTTGAATGTGGCATCGTAGATATGATACAACACGTACTGATATAAAAATAATAAAATTTCAAACTATAAAACTTCTCTCATTTAGTGTTTTTTAAAATTAAAATGTATAAATTAATTTTAATTTATATAAAAAACCTAAATTTATTTTATAAGTTTTTATAAATATTTATAAAAAATTTATTAAACATAATTTTAAATCTAAATACACGTTGGACCGACATTGATTTAGCCATAAGTCAATATCACTGAAGTTATTAACTTTTTAACAATTCATTCATTCATTCATTCGTGTACTAATTTTTATAAATTAAAGTTTCATGGATTAATATAAGGACGATAGTCCATGGGGCAAATTGTAGATTGACTCAATATACATGACAATCTACTATTCCCTTTTAGGGAGATTTTCCAACGATGAAAATGTGTTTAGCAAGCCTAAAACTCAAACCGATTAGGATTACAACTTTAATTATATATTTAGTCAATTCAATCCACGTAAGATTGAATTAATTAATATTTGCGGGAACAGTAACTTCAATATGTTTATCAATTAAACTACACTCCTGAAAAACATGAAATATAAAATATACTTTTTTACGGATAAGACGGAAGTTGTTTGCATATTCATTCAATGGTTTTATGTGATAAAGTTGTGTCCATATACTGCCTTAAAGATATGTTCATAACACACCAGCTTGCCTTATAAATAGAACCAACTAATGTGAGGTTTCACAGAAGTGAACCACATATCTAGCTATAGTAGTTAAGGCAGAAAAGTATGGAACCCCAAAGTGAAGAGCGTCTCTCAAAATTACTTAGAGCTCAAACCCATGTTTGGAATCACATATTCAGCTACATAAATTCCATGTCCCTCAAATGTGCAATTGAGTTGGACATACTTGATATCATAAACAAGTATGGTCAACCCATGCCACTCTCACAACTTACTACTTCACTATCAATCCACCCATCCAAAGCCAACTGCATCTACCGCTTGATGCGAATTTTGACTCATTCTGGCTTCTTCTCTCAACAAAAGATCAATGAGAATGAGCTAGAAATGGGTTATGTATTGACTGATGCATCCATTCTACTACTTAAGGACAACCCCTTAAGTATGGTACCTTTCTTGCATGCCATGCTTGATCCAGTTTTGACAAAGCCATGGCTTCAATTGCCCATATGGTTCAAAAATGATGATCCTACACCATTCCACACAGCACATGAGATGAAAATTTGGGATTATGCTGGCCGTGAGCCAAAACTTAATCAACTTTTTAATGATGCTATGGCAAGTGATACTCAATTGATTGCCAGGGTTGTGAATGAGAAGTGCAAAGGAGTGTTCAAGGGTTTGGAGTCATTAGTAGATGTTGGGGGAGGCACAGGTGCTATGGCAAAGGCAATTGCCAAAACATTTCCACAGCTAGAGTGCACTGTATTTGATCTCCCACATGTTATTGACGGTTTAGAAGGACGTGAGAACATAAAATATGTTGGAGGGGACATGTTTGAGTCAATTCCTTCTGCTGATGCCATTCTGTTGAAGGTAAAATGTTTCCCCTCTAGTAAGAATATAACTTTAAATATCCCTTAATATCCCTTTTGCTTGAAAATTTAGTCGATTCTTGTTTTAGTACTTATAACTCTCTTTGTAATTAGTTTTGCTCCATTAAGTGGTGGCATAACAAATTGATTAGACGTGTGACATATCTGATTGTATCATCACTTTACAGAGTAAAACTAACCACAAAGACTAAACATAAATTTTCATCAAATCAGGAACCAAATGAAACTTGTTTTTTGTAAGGACCAAAGTTAGAATTGACTCATTTTTAAGGATAAAAACCATGCTTTACTCAACAATATATCTTTGTAATTGAGATAATTTATTTTTCCTTTGAATGCAGTGGATATTGCACGACTGGAATGATGAGCAGTGTGTGAAAATACTGAAGAAATCGAAGGAGGCAATTATTAAGAGCAAAGGCAAAGAACAAAAGGTGATTATCATAGACATGGTGATGGAGAGCGAAAAGGAAGATTATGAATCAATTGAAACACAGCTCTTCATTGATATGGTTGTGATGGTGTTGTATCCTGGAAAAGAAAGAAGCGAGAAAGAATGGGCTAAGCTCATTTTCTCTGCTGGATTCAGTGACTACAAAATAACTCCAGTGCTGGGTTTAAGGTCCCTCATTGAGGTTTATCCGTAACAACTTCTTACCAAATCTGGTAATTGGTAATAAATATATGAGCAGGACCAGTACTCTCTATCATCAATAAAGGGTCCTTTAATTATTCTGTTTTATTATATCATGGAGTGGAATCTGTAAAAGTACATAGTTGCAATAATAATGTTTTATCCCATTTGTGCTGCCAAGGAACAATTGCATTGGATCCATTGAAATCGTATCTTCATCTCTGTTTGTAATAAGAAACCCGTTTTCAACATGACTAAAGAAAATTATAAAAAATCACTAAACCAATAAGGCAATCCAAAATTGTCAACACCTAATTTTATCCGATTAAAGTTAGTTCAATATTTAAAAATAAAAAGCATCAAAGTTAAAAAAGACAGATGTCCAAACCCTTTTTGGGCATCAAAAATCAAGACCGCAGTCTTTAGACGAACAAGTTTCTTGCTGTGCGTGAAAGTAGGACGTCTAAACCCTTTTGAACGTCCAAAACTAAGTGTGCAACCTTTGGACAAGCAAGCTTCCTTGCTAAGCATCCAAAGCAAGACATTTGAACGTCTAGAACCTAATCTACAAGCTTTGGACGAGCAAGCTTCCTGACTGTGTGTCAAAAGCAGGATATCCAAATCCTTTTGGTTGTCCAAAATTAAGTCTACAACTTTTGGACTAGCAAGCTCCTTTGTTGTGCATCCAAAGCAGGACATCAAAACCTTTTTGGACTTCCAGAACCAAGTCTACAACTTTTGGATTAGCAAGCTGCCTTGTTGTACGTCCAAAGCACAACATCCAAAATCAAGCTTGCCGGCCTTTAGGCAAGCCAGTCTCCTTGTTGTGTGCTCAAAGCACGACGTCCAAATCCTTTTTGGATGTCCAAAACCAAGCTTGCAACTTTAGGACGAGCAAGTCTCCTTGTTGTGCCTCCAAAGCAAGACGCCCAAAACCAAGTCTGTAATCTTTAGACAAGCAAGACCCTCTACTCTACATCCAAAAAGAAGAAGCCCAAACCAGCTTCCTCCACTCTACGTCCAAAGCTGAAGCCCAATCCTCCTAGACCCAATTCTATCTCTTGTTAAGCGGTTGCTGTTGAGTCAAGCTTTGTGGCTCTGCTCAGCACCTGCTCTCCACCAAAAAAGTTGGCCAATCACAAAGGAGAAAGGAGCAAGTTGACAAAAGTAACTAGACTTCTCTACGGCTCTACTACACTTGAGCAACTCTATAGCATGATAGGAAAAGGAAGCTCTATGTTGCTTTGTGACTCAACAATGTGTACAAAGGAGATGCACCTCCCCTTCCTCCCCACTTCTCTAGACTGCTGTGCTCCTTGTTTCAACCTCTGCAAATTACAGCCATACCTTGTTGTCCGAAAAGTTTATTGCAAATGGCCAACTTGCAAAGAAAAGCAGTCCTGCTGAATTAAAAAATCAATTTATGAATGCCTATAAATTGGACGTGACCCAAAATGAGAGGGGATGCTTAAAGTTTTTGAGACATTTCGAGAGGAAAAAAATACAAAAAAGCATAGCATGAGAAGAGACCCCAAGAGAGAAGGAGAAGATAAACCTTTGTGAGTTCGAGACAAGTAAAGAGGTAACTAAGAGAGTGGGACGTAAGAGGAGGAGCTTCTCCCAAAGTCTCTAGTAGTAGCATGAAGTTACAAAAAATCGAAGATACTCCTAAAGGCAAACATGTACTACTAAATCCTTGGACCAAAACGCTTAGGCACATAATATTTGAATTGCATTTGTCTCATCTTATGCTTGAGGCCTTAGAACATCCCTAGGGCATATGCATCTTCGAATGCAAGGCCACTTTGGATGCTGAAGTGCTCTTGGACGTGTTCAAACCCTTTACCACCATTCTATCTTCCCTTTGGACGCATTTGGGATAATTTCTTGGAATGTTTCTTGCTTATATACAATTTTTCTCTCCTTACACTTCCATCTAATTTACTTGCATTTCCCAACCTTGCTTTGGATGCATAGGTCCTTTGGACGCTATTGGGTAATCCATCCCTTTCCATTATTTCTACATATTCCTATCTTTGCCCTGGACTCAAGCTCCAAGGCCTGGCTCTCTTCCTCCACTTGTTTTTTGTTTTTCATTACTACTACATCTTTTTCTATTCATCCAATCCTTTGGATGCAGGAGCCAACGAGTGACTCCTGCTTCTTCCTTTTATCTATTCTTATCCTCCATTGGACGTAGAGCCAACAAGTGGCTCCTGCTTGTTCCTGTTATTTGTTTTATTTTCCTTTTCGACACAGGAGCCAATCATTGGCTCCTACTACTTCCTATTATTTGTTCTTATTTTCCTCTAGATGCAAGAGCCAACGAGTGGCTTCTGCTCCTTCCTATTATTTGTTTTTATCTTCCTTGGACATAGGAGCCAACGAGTGGTTCTTGCTCCTTCTTGTTGTCAGTTCTTATCTTTGGATGATCCCTTGTCCAAAGAAAAATGCACAAAAACCATTAAGGACAGAATTCTTTGGACGAGGCCTCATCCAAAGAAAATGCAAACAAAAAATGACAAATCCCATTGGACAAGTCCTCGTCCAAAGGGAACGCAGGAATTCTTTATATGCAGAAGAATGATGTTCCTTTGTGAGTGCAGAACAAAATTGTTCCTTTGGATGCTTGTCCAAAGGAATTGCATGCAAAATGAGCCATCCCATTGGATGCTGTCCAGAGGGGAAGTACAGGAGAGGAATATCTCTTTTGGACACAAGTGAAAGAAACAAATGCATAAACCAACATCATTGGTGAACCTTACCAAGGATCTTGTAGAGTTAAACAGATAATTCATAAGGGTCTATAAATAAAGTAAGTGAAGTTTACAAAAGGAGGGACTTTCGAAGGGAACTAGAATAAAGGAAGGAACAAAGAAGGAAAAGAGAGATAAATGAAATAGAGAGAAAAGGTTATAAGAGAAAGAGATAGAGAACACGAGTTCACAAAAGACTGGGAAGTGAAGGAACTCATTTATGCAAAACTTGTACTGCTAATCCCCATGTGTCCTTTATTTTGATTTTCATCACCATGTAGTTCCATTCCACAACCTCTGGAATGCTCCTTTCCTTCTTTTTTCTTCACATTGTTTACTGCTATATGCATTTTCTATACCACCTACACTACCTGTTCATAGGCTTTGGATGTATGAGCCAATAAGTGATTCCTTCTACTACCTATTGTTGTTATACATGTTTTCCTTTTGTTCATGTTTTTGGATTTAGAAGCCAACGAGAATGGCTCCTCTTCCTTTTTTCTATTGGTTATTGTGTCTTTGTTGCTCGTCCATGCCTTTAGATGCAGCAGTCTTGAATATTCTTTTTTTCTCCCTTTTTCTATTATGCCTTTAGACGCAAGCTACAAGGGTTGTTTCCTTTTCCTCTTTTTGTTTTTTGTTTGCTGTTACCTTTCTGTTATATCATTTTTTAGTGATCGTCTAGGCCTTTCGATGCAGCAACATTGGGCTTTTCCTTTTCCCTTTTACTGTTATCTATTTATGTGTTATTCATTCAAGCCTTTGGATGCAAGAGCCAAATGTTGGCCCATTCCCTTTTTCTATTAACGATCTCATGTTTCTTGCTCGTCTAGGCCATTTGGATGCAACAACCTTGAGTTTTTCTTTTTCTCTTTTGCTGTTATCTATTTTTGTACTATTTGTCCAAGCCTTTGGATGCGAGAGCCAAAGGTTGATCCCTTTTCCCTTTTTCTATTAACTATTATACTTTTCCTATTCGTCCAAGCCTTTAGACACAATAGTCTTGAGTTTTTCCTTTTCCCATTTGTTGTTATCTATTTCTGTGCTATTCATCCAAGCCTTTGGACGTGCCAAAGGCTGACCCTTTCTCCCTTTTTTTTGTTAACCGTTACGTGTTTCCTGTTTGTCTAGGCCTTTGGATGCAATAGTCTTGGATTTTTCCTTTTCCCTTTTGTTATTATCTATTTTTGTGCTAATCGTTCAAGCCTTTGGACGCGAGAACCAAAGGTTGGCCCCCATTCCTTTTTTTTTGTTAATTGTCATGTGTTTCCTGCTCATTCATGCTTTTGGATGCAACAACCTTGAGTTTTCCTTTTCCCTTTTACTATTATCTATTTTTGTGCTATTTGTCGAAGCCTTTGGATGCGAGAGCCAAAGGCTGGCCCTTTTCCTCTTTTTTGTTAATTGGCATGTGTTTCCTGCTCATCTAGGCTTAAGACGCGGCAACCTTGATTTTTTCCTTTTCCCTTTGGTTGTAATATGTTTTTGTGCTATTCATCCAAACCTTTGGATGCATTTCCCCCTCTCCTTTTTCTATTATTTAGTGAACCTTTGTTGTGTTGTCGAAGCCTTTGGATGCAATGATCCTTTTCCTTCTTATGTTATTTTAGTGAACCTTTGTTGTGTCGCCCAAGCATTTGGATGCAGTGACCCTTTTCCTCTTTCTGTTATTTTAGTGAACCTTTGTTGTGCCATCCAAGCCTTTGGACGTAGTGACCTTCTCCCCTTTCTGCTATTTAGTGGACCTTTGCTATGTCGTCCGAGCCTTTGGATGCAATGAACCTTCTCCTTTTTCTACTATTTAATGAACCTTCACTATGTCATCCAAGCCTTTGGACGCAATGGCCCTTCTCCTTTTTCTATTATTTATTGCATCTTTGCTGTTCATCTAAGCCTTTGGATGTTGTAGCTCCCTTCGTCCTTTGTTATTTGTCATACCTGCAATTCACTCCATTGTTATCCCTCCTTTAGACGCACTTCATCCTCTAACTATGTCATCTGATATGCATTTCTCATTTGGCTAACTGCTTAATCCAAGTCTCTTCCAAAATTACGTAAACTTTAAATTCTCCATTTCACTAAGAAATACATAGGAGTAAATTAGTATCAAAATAATTTAATTCAATTTAAAAATAATTTAGTTTTATTTAGAGGGCAGTTTAATTTAAATTTTAAAAAATAATATATTAAATTTAAAACAATTTAATTTAACTTAGATAAATTATTATTCAATTCAATTTGATTCGAGCCAACTACTTTTATAGTTTAATTCTATTACAGTTTTGTTCAACGTAGTTTTCTTTTACATTGGTGTCTGTAACATATTTGTTTTAGGATGCATAGTTATTTTTACACAGCTGTCTGTAACATTTATTTTAGGATGCAGCGTAAGTAAATGCATTAATAAATAGGTTACAAAAAAATCCTCTTTATACATTTATCCCCATCATATGATACAGTAGAAAAAGCAAAAGCTAGATAAAGAAACAATATATAAAGAAAAGTAGCAAAAGTTAATTCCTTTTTAATTTGAAATGCATAAAAAAGAGTTAACAGGCGAGAAAATGACCTAAAATTAAGGTTTAATGCCCTAAATTATTCGAGTGGTATTGGAGTTCGGGAGGAAACAATTATTGAGTAGGGTTAAACCAAAAATTAAGAGTTCTTGATTTTAGCGAGATCCAGCAACTCAATCTCCATAATTATGATCCACATTATTATATTATTTATTTATTTTTGTAAATGGTCGTATTAAATTATTTTTTCCAGCTTTTACTATTAGTAATGGGCAGATGGATTTGATGCTTTAGTTAAGAAGAGGTTTGTGGATTTTCACGTTTCTTTGTCGGAAAAGAGATGAGAGTGACTACGCATTGTCGCGATGCAAAGAACTGAATGAAAGGACTACCATTTTCACGTTAGACACGGCAAACACGTTTGACACGGCAAACACTAGTTTTTCGTGTTCAATGGTCCAAAATCAAACTACATTTTAAATAATTCGGAGCCATTACCATGAATGAATACTGAGGGCCGGTACTCACTTTTTTTTTTTTTTTTGAGATCGCGGTAAAATGGTAAATAATATTTTTTTTTATGTATAGAGAAATAAACATGTAATTTTATTAAAAATATATGTGTTATTATATTAAATAAATAATACATTTAAAATTTTTAAAAAAATATATTATATTTTTATTTTATATTATTGTCTATTATCAATAAAATATTATTATTAATATATATATATATATATATATATATTAATTTTTAATTTTAGCTAATATTTTAACACGTGTATTATTGAAGATAAATATTACATTTATATAATTATAACTATTTTATAATATATAAATATTTTAAATATATAAAATATATGATATATTTTAAATTTATAAAAATAATTTAAATTATGATATAAATCTAATTTTAAATTAAAGTAAATAAATAATTAAAAAATTATATGCATGCATTATATATATATATATATATATATATATATATATATATATATATATATATATATATATATATTTTATAGTTTGAGATGACTGAAAAAAATATTTTTGACTAATTGTAAAGAAATGTAAAATACACTTCATAAAGAGAAGAAAAAATATTAAAAATTTTCTAATTGATAGTGAGAAGAATGATAGCTTCATCATTAATGTTAGATTTTTATTTATAATATAAAAATATATTTTTTATAATTTTATTTTTAACTTATTTTCTTATTTAGTTGAAAAAAAATAACAGAAAATTTAGATAATATTATATGCTTATTTTAATTCTTTTATATGTCACATTAAATTAAAAATTTATTTAATATAAATTTACAACCATAATATATTAAAAAAATAATAAAAATATTTTATAATTATATTTTAATTTTAGAAATATGATATTAAAAATAATAATTTTACCTATTTATATAATTAATATAAAATATAAAAAATTGTCATATAATAATTTTTATTTTTTTAGGCTATGTGCAGTCCCCCTTGCGCGTCTGGGCCGGCCCTGTGAATACTAAAATTTATGTTAGTGATTACTAAAATTATCATTCTATTAATTATTCTGAATCTTTATACTTTGAATATTCGAAGTATAAATTTAAAATGCATCAATAATTAAAAATAAATTTTTTTTAATTTATATTTATTATATTATTATTTAAATAAAAATAAAATTTGTAAAATAAATATTTTATGTATAAAATCGAGATAAATAATAAATTAATTATACCAAAACTAAGAGCATTCATTATTTTGATATGACTTATAAAACATATATAAATATAATATTTTTTTTTTAAAATCATTAGTTATTTTTTAACTAATTTAGTATTTTCTTATTATAGTTATTACAATAGAAAAATATCGATTTTCCAAAAAAAAGAAGTTATGATATTCAATATTTTACTTTAAATAAGAAAAAAAATGAGAATTAAGATAAATAAGATATATAACTAATTAAAAATAAGTTTATTTTTATTTACAGTAAAATATTTTTTACATTCATCTATAAAAAAAACTATACAAATAATATGACATTTCCAATCAAGCGCATTTCTATATAAAAAAATTATTTGAAACACTTTATAAAAAAAAGAAAGGATATTGAATAAGATTGAAAGCTTGCTTATAAAAAAAAGAAAGGATATTGGATAAGATTGAAAGCTTGCTTAAAATTTTAGAAAAGCTGAATGCATGGAATCCCACTCTTATGTATTTGTAGAGAAGAATCTTCTTACGTGTTTTTTTATTTATACGACGCGTCTCGTTGTCTTGCATTTCGGATTCATTTTTAATTGTGGGACGGAAATATTTTATTTATCTATTTTTAATATATTAACTAACTCGCATGTAATAATGGTTTTTTTATCCTTCTACATATCGTAGATAAATTATCTCAACAAAGAAAGAGAAAGGTTAGTATAACTTAGGAATTATGTCTTACTAATCTCATTATTTATTATTTATTTAAAAAAATGATTTTTGTTTTAAAATTCTGAAGTTACTTTATTTTTCTGCTTTTAATTTTCTATTATTTATATGTATTTGTAATATTTCACTTTCTTTTTCTATTTGTACTCTTTTAGATACGCATACGTTTGTTTGTGTTTACATCGGTGGTTTTTTTTTTATTTGGTATTCTAGAATGCTTGAAAATATGCTTTACGGATTCTTTCCACTATTTTAATCAATATGCATAAGTTATGAATAGGAAGTTGTCAATAACACATGAAGTGAGTTTTAGTGTCACCGTCAAAGTACATGATTGTTTTTAATTTTACAAGTTCTTATGTTGTTTGTCATATATTATTATGTCTATTAAGTTTTACTTCCAATTTTTAGTGGATATCCTAATGGTTTTCTTTTTGTTATTATTTATCTTCACTTTATGTTATAAACAAAAAATAATTCATATTCAATTATTTATTTTACATATTTATTAAGTACAAATAATAGGAAGTTATCAATAACACGTGAAGTGATTTTTAGTGTCATCATCAAACCAGTTAACTTTTTTTTTTTTAATTTTGCAAGTTGTTATATTATTTGTCATATATTAGTATGTCTATTAAGTTTTGCTTTCAGTTTTTACTGGATATCTTAATGGTTTTCTTTTTGTTATTATTTGTCTTCACTTTATGTTTATGTTATAGATAAATAATAATTCATATTCAATTATTTATTATACATATTTATTAAGTACAAATAAGATTATTCATTAATCTTCCCTCGTTAAGTACTCTTACGCAAGTATATTTTATACATGTATCTTTAAGGATTCCTCTTATAATATTTTTTACGATCGAAGAATTGCTTTTTTTTTTTTTTAAGGATATATATTATTATGGATATGATACTTTAATAATAGATTATTTATATTGATTTTTGATGTAAAGTTTATGAAATTCTTGTTTTAATGTTGAATGTGTTGTTTGGTAGCAAGTGCAATGTTTATGGTGATAGTTATGTTTATTTGTGGCATCGAAAACAAATAACAAAAAATTATGTTACAAGAAATTATAAGCTGCTAGGATTAATACACACTTATATTTATGAATCCTTTGATGTTCCATCTTGGAACAATGAAAAGTACTTCATCACTTTTATTGATAACTTTTTCACGTTATTATTATTTATATCTTCTGCATGAAAAGTCTCAATTAGTGGATATCCTAAAGGTGTCCATTGATGATGTAGAAATGCAATTAGATAGAAAAGTGAAAATTGTAAGGTTTGATAGAGATGGTGAATTTTATGGAAAATTTAGTGAGAGTGGATAAGTCCAAGTCCATTTGCAAATTCCATTGAAAGTCGAGGCATATGTACATAGTATACTATGCTTGGCATACTGTAATAGAATGGTGTAGATAAAATACGAAATCTTACTCTAATAGATATGGTTAGGTTTATGTTGAATTATAATATTGTACTTTTATCTTTGTGGATTCATGCATTAAAAACTAGTATGTATTTGCTTAATAGAGTTCCTAGTAAGGCAGTTCCTAAGACTTCTTATTAGTTGTGGATAAGAAGGAAACCTAGCTTAAGGCATCTCCATATTTGGGGAGGTTTGGTAGAAGTAAAGGTGTACAATCCACATGAAAAAAAACTTGATGCAAAAATAATCAATAGTGTTGCAAAAAAAAAACATGTGCAAGAGATGCTGAAATTGTGTGTCTCAACTACACAACATAGTCTATTTTATATAGTCTTAATGCAATAAATATAAGAGATAATCTAGAATACTTTAAAATATTCTAAAATATAAAAGTGATATCATTAGATATTTTTTTATTTTCTAATACTCCCCCTTAAGTTGAAGCTTACTAAGCTCTCAACTTGTTGGAAGAAGAACAACTTATTTCCCTACAAATAAAGAGAAAACATAAAAATTGAGTTTTATTGAAAAACAATAGTTTGAAAGGAAACTCAGGAATGCTGGAGAAGTTGAAGAAAATTGCTAGAAATATAGCTTAGCCAAAATAGTTGGAATGACCATCAGCCAAAGAGAAATTTCTTGGCAAGCAAAGGAAAGTCCAACTTTCTGAAAACCACATTTGGAAGCTTCAAACTAATAATATTATTAGTGAAAAATGAGTCACTACTGAAATAAACGTTAATGAGGAAAAAGTCACAACTAATATAATTCATGTATAAGAAAAGAGTTATCATTGGAACAATGATTAATAAAAATGAATTCACCACTAATAATATTTATATATGATAAAATAGTCATCACCATAATTAACGTTGGTAGGAAAGAAGTTATCACTAATATGATTCATATGTAAGAAAAGATCCAAAGTTAATAAGCATAAACTTAAACATTAAGTAGAAACCACAATTCAAGACTTAACCACTTAACAGAAGCAAATTTGACCACTTAAGGGAAGAAATAAACCAAGAACAAAGTTTAACCACCATAAAGTAGAAGCAACAAAGTTTAACCATCAAGAGCAGAAGTCAAACACAATACTTAACCACTTAAGACAGAAGCAAAATATATCAATGCGTAATCATCTATGACAAAATCTTAAATCAATGCTTAACCACCATATAGAGAAACTTTCATCAATGAAAATTACAAGAAACCATTGCAACACAAATCTGTCATTAGTAATTCTAAATAGTGGAGTCAAGCCCACCCTTAACAACCCCCAACAACACTTTCACCATTATATATAGAAATGAGAGTTGCAAAAAGAATTGCCTCCATTCCTTCTGGACATAATCTTGTTGCTAGCACAAAAATGAGCACGAAAAAAGTCTGACTCAAAACAATGAGAATTAATGAATCATCAATTGCAAACCACTCATCACTAATACCAAACATCTAGTTTAGTCCAGTAACAAGGAAAACTTGAGTCATTAAAGATTTCAATCATCATATCTACTATCAAAATACTAGATTTTTCTATGTTATGGGTAGCACAGGGTCAACCTAGGTCGATTCTCTCAAGGACACGTGATTCTCGTATTGTCTAGTGTGAAGGACTGAAATGGTTGCATAATTGGGAATATAGAATGTGGACAGACTCAGCAATAAGAGTAAACATGATGGTTTTAAATAGCAAAAGGTAAAGTATTGGAATTGAATTGTCTATCTAAGAAAGTAAAGTTACCTACATCTATCGAGACAAATACTTATCATACCAGTTACAATGGGATCAACGAAATGGTTCTGATTCAGATTCCTAGTATGTAGTACTTTCTCACCAACCTCCTTCCTAAGATGACTACCCAACATTCATCCATTGCTAACTGAGGGCTTACACAACCGCATCCTCGAGGTAGTAGGAACTATGCACTTGGTTGATGTAGGTTATCTAATGATTACCTATATTGTTACTTGGACAGGTTCCGACAGGCCCTAATCTAGCGTGATCTATTCCTATTATGCATGATAGCGACACAACAAGAACAAAGTATGCTTAACAGAAATTACACACATACAAGTAAAATGAAACATATTCATTCATTGATTAGCCAAAGTACCGATACATGAAGTGGATTCAGGGGAAAAGAATGGTCTTAGCTTCCCACGATGACCGCCAGTGGTAGCTGCAGTGTTCCATCACATATGGCCAGGTACTGAGGGGTTGAATTACCAAGTAGTGTGCTAGCATGCGAAGTCGGGCATACTGAGATGGAATTGGTTATTGGAACGGAATCGACCAAGAGAAGAACTCGTCTTGGCCAAGACGACTTCATCCGGTCAGGATGTCTTCAATGGACCGGGACGCCTTTAGCTTATCGAGACGCATTTGGTCTCAACTGTGATGGCCGAAAGGACTCAGTCTTGATCTTGGCTGGGATGGTTTTGGGACTCTAGTTTGACCTACAAAACAAGGCTACTCTTTTCGTTAGCTAAAATCAGCAAATTAGCATGATTTGTATTTTCCCTATTTTATCCTTGGAAACCTGAATCGTAGCTAATACGTGATCCTTAATTACAAATTAGAGTCTTTTCTACCCATCTTAAGACTTAGGGGGCTAAAATAGGATTTATCAATCATCCCAAGAGTTGAACCTAAAAGGGTAGTTGCAAGAAATATTTTTTGTAAAGGCACATTCTTCAAAAATCCATTATAAAGACCAACACCAAGCAAAAACGCAATAGAGGTAACAAGCTTGACATGTCCCAAAAATTCGGGGATAAAATCAAGATAATTTGTGGTAAAATTAAAAATAACAGAGTCAGACTATAGAGTTGTTTGCCACAAGAAAATAAACAAAGTAGGAAGAAAAACACTAGGCTATTGCATAGAATTCCATAACTGAATAATGCTCTGTTTTGAATTTTCCAAAAACTAGCCTAGTAAAAAGAAGATTTTGCCCTCTTGTTTTACTAAACATATGTTGTTCTTTTACAAGAACAACAACTACAGGTGCTAACAATGGAAGTAGTGTTGTGACACCAAAAGCAAACCTTACTCCATATGTATCCAGCAAAGATCCACTAAAGTAGGAGTTTTTAAAATTCCACCAAAGACTGAAGAACCCTAGCATAAAGACTAAAGAGATCCTGAGGTACTTTGTGACTCACCATGTGCCCTCTCCACAACCATTGAATCTACAACAACATTCAAGAAGGCAATAGAGAAAGATCCAAGAAGTATGTAAAAAGCAACATTATATTTGTTGTCAACAAAAGTAACCATCAAACTCTACGACAGCGCACCGAGCAACCCTAATAAAACTAGGCATGACCTTCTTCGGTAACCAAAGAGGGGAAAAATCACTAATAAGTTCATACAAAGGTTTGGCAAGCAACGATAATGCAGAAAAGCCACAAATCATAGCCACCTCGGTAAAGTCCAAATGCAAATCATCTTTTAAGTAAAAGTTTAGAGCCAACCTTGCAAGTCCTTAAACACCTTGAACAAAATATATCATCGCAACAACAACAATATTACGAGACAAATCTACCCAAAATAATTTAATGTAGCTCATATGATATTTGTGCTTTCTAGAAGCAACTTTACTAAAGGAAGTAGCCTTTAGATGTGTCTCAATTGTTAAAGCATTCTTTTCTTCAACACCGATACGAGAATCCAAGAAAGGATTGCCATTATCAGATAGAGGACCACAACCTGCTGAATATTTCCATTTTCAGCAGATTTCAACGCATTATCCAACGAAATCACAATCAACGAGTGACAAAATAAGTCATGATGGATGGTATCCCTTTGATACTATCTTAGAAAGTGGGTTTGAGCCTAACTCAGCCCTTAAACATAGGTCAAAAGGTGGGGATTGTTCCCTACTTATAAAATCTTTTTAGGCTATATCTCAAGCAAATGTGAGACTTGGGTTCTTTCCAATACACTCGCTCATGCCCAACAATATCGGGCTTGGTGCATGGATAATTTGGTGAGTGACCCTTTAACGAATTTAGGATAGGCTCTGATACCATGTTGAAAAAAACATATGAACTACACAACAAAATTTGTTTTGTATAAACTTAATGCAATAAATACAAATAAATATATGAGATAATATCCCTATTAACACGATACGATATGCTTAATTAAAAAAGGAAACTAATAATAAAATATAAAAAAGAATAAATCCTAAGAGATCATCAAGGATACTCTAAAATATAAAAGTGATATTATCATATATTTTTCTAATTTTCTAACAAGTAGTTTCTCTGTTGGCTATCTTGAAAAGTCTAAAGGTTATAGATTCTATTGTCTTAACCATAGTACGAGAATAGTCAATGAAAGCAAAATTATATTGTTATGAGTAATTTCTTATGGTTCAACATACAAAAATTTACATTGTATAAATCTTAGATAACATACTTTTCACTACTATCATGCTTTGTAATTTTTGTCATGGAGTATTCGAAACTTACCTATAAATCCATATTGCAGTCTTCTTCAACGTTTTTCTTTTGTGTATTTTTTGAAATCTTTTTCTCTCTTTTTACTTCCTTTAATGGTGTTGTTGATGGTATAAAGCATTCCATGATTTTTAGCCTTTCCAATAATGATTCTCTAATAGTGCCTTGGTGAATGCCTCACTTGTTACCAAAGAGCGTAAGAATATTTGAAAGAGAAAGTATGTATATATAGTGGGAACCAACTTCCTTCTTATAACCTCTTGCCACAACCAAGGTAGAAATTGAAATGGATGCAGTAAAGATGGAGTCGCCACCAATGTTTATTAACTAAAAACACTAGGAAAAACCTTGAAAGGAAAAGGACAACCTATGGAACTAGATTTTGGGTTCGGAAAACAATTACGTGTGAGGAAGTTATTAGCATCCTGCAACATCTGTTAAAACGATTACCTTTAACTAATTAAGCAAATTATTCATGATTTCTAAGATATTTATATCACCTTATAGCAAAGAAACTATTATGAAAACATTATATTTATTTACTAAAAATTTTTTTTTATTTTTTTTTTTTTTAGCTCGACAAGATTGGTCTTTTGTTCATATGTATTTCTTGGTGCAATGAAGAAGTTAGAGTTACGTAATTCTTTGAGGTAGAAAATATTTGTGTTTAACTTTTGATTTTTATTAGATTTTTTATATTTTAAAATTGTCATAGTTCATGCATCCCTAAATTGACATAGGTGTATACCTAAGTCAATCCTTTTGAGTTATTTAGTTCATGTTAGAGGAAAGTGTCTAAAAGGAACCCAAAGGATCCTAAAGTCGTCCAAAAGCAATGGACAAGCCAACAAGGTGGGTTAACAAAAAAGAAAAATGAGTTGTCCAAAGACTCTTGGACGAGCCAAGAAATATTCAATAACAACAAACAACAAGAAAGGAGTGGGAGTTGTTTGAAAGCTCTTGCATTTGAAGAGTGTGGATAAACAAGAAAGATAAATAATCAGCAAGCAATAGAGAAAAGAAAAGGAAATCATCAAAAGGCCTTTACGTCCAAAGAGCATGGATATAGAATAGATAGGTAATAGTAGCTAACAAAAAAAAAGAAAAATGAGTTATTCAAAGGCTCCTCCATCCAAAGAGCTTGGACATACAACAGATAACTATGAATAGATAATAGAAAGAAGAAGAATGATTCATCCAAAGACTCTTGTGTCCAAAGTCTATAGACGAACAATATGCAGAAAAATCAACATATATCAATAAGAAGGAAAGGAGTCATCCAAAGGCTCCTACGTCCAAAGGCTATGGACGAATAACAGATAAATAATCAGTAAATAACAGAAAGAAGACAAAGGAGCCATTCAAAGGCTCCACATCTAAAAGGCTATGGACGATCAACATGTAAAAAATAACAACATATATTAGCAAGAAGGGAATGAATCATCTAAAGACTCTTACGTCCAAAGAGCTTGGATGTACAATAGATAAATAATCAATAAATAACAAAAAGAAGAAAAAGAAGTCATCCAAAGACACTTACGTCCAAAGGCTATGGATGAACAACATGCAAAAAATAACAGCATACATCAACAAGAAGGGAAGAAGTCATCCAAAGATTTATATGTTTAAAGGCTATGGAGGAATTGCATGTGGACAATAACAGATAACAGAAAGAAGGAAATGGGTCATCCAAAGACTCATGCCTCCAAAACAAGGCTAGAAGGCATTGCTCAAATGGACATTCAAAGATCATCTACGTCCAAAGAGAGGCTGGAACTATAGGTAACAAAATGGAAATGGAAGGAATTGTCTAGATAGGCATCCAAAGAGCTTATGCGTTCAAAGTATGATTAGAACAACAAGTTAATAAGTGGAAGTAGAAGGGACTGCCCATATGGGTGTCCAAAGCAAGGCAGGAACAACAAGTTAAGTGGAAGTGGAAATGGAAGGAACTACCCAGATGGGCATTCAAAGAGCCTCTATGTCCAAGCAAGGCTAGAACAATAGGTAAAAACATGGAAATGGATGGAACTACTCATATGGGCGTCCAAAGAGCCTTTATGTCTAATGTAAGGTTGAAACAATGGGTAAATATTGACAACTTCTAGACCTTTGATTTTACTCCACGACATTTTAGGACTTTGGTTATTGTTACTCTTTTTCTTAGCTTAATTCCTTAGAAGGAGTGATATTAGCTACCATCATTATTGCATTCAATGGTTGTGGGATTTTAGGTAAAGACTCCACATGGACGGTACTAATTACTTCCAAGGATTGGAAGGTAGTTTTGAGAGCCTCTTTGGCTACCTCAATGTAACGAGTTGGTGTGGGGATTTTCAATAGTATATCCTCTTTGCTCGAGATAACTACCAACATATTATCCACCACATATTTCAGCTTCTAGTGCAAGCAGGACGAGATAACTCTGGCCATATGAATCCACAGTCTTCCCAATAAGCAGTTGTATGTTGGTTCGATATCCATTACTTGGAAGGTGATTTCAAAAGTGTAGCGGTCAATTTGCATAGGCATTTCAATTTCTCCCACAACCTCCCTATGAGATCCATCGAAAGTTCTTACAACCATGGAGCTTGGTTTCATGTAAGTTCCATCATAAGACAGTCGATCTAGAGTGGACTTAAGCATGACATTTAATGAGGACCCATTGTCGATTAATACTTTGACTACTACGTGATCCATACATATTACTGATATATATAAAGCCTTGTTATGCCCCTTCCTTCGATCGAGATTACTTCATTCGTGAAGGTAAGATAGTTATTAGCATTAATATTGTCGACTATACATCCGAATTTGTCAAGTGTGATATCGTGAGCCACATGTGCCTCATTTAAGACCTTCACTAACAATTTCCTATGGCTCTCTGAATTTATTAATAGAGACAAGAGAGATATCTTCATCGAGGTATGGTTCACTCTATTGGACAATCTTGAGGAATTTCATGGCTTCTTTGTTTGACACTTATTTTTTCTTTTCATCTTTTTCATTAGTAGTTTTGTTTTCACTTGCTTCCTCTTTTTTTTCCTTCAGTAATTTTCTCTTTCCCTTTTATTTTTATCAAGCTTTCCTACCTTAATACTTTTGGGGCATAGATTCGAACACTTTGTGTTATCCCCCTCACTTCAGTAATGTTTATGATAACAATTGCTTTTTTATTCAAGCCATCTTTTGATTATTCATTCTTATCATCTCCTATTTGTACT
The DNA here is from genome assembly GCA_025330945.1 of Mucuna pruriens. Classification (NCBI taxonomy): domain Eukaryota; kingdom Viridiplantae; phylum Streptophyta; class Magnoliopsida; order Fabales; family Fabaceae; genus Mucuna; species Mucuna pruriens. The sequence goes on along the minus strand of JAENHJ010000459.1, from coordinate 37,010 downwards.
TTTACATCATATCTCCATGGTACTACCCTAGAGTTTTGTGGGGGAAAAGGAGTTGGGATATGGACAATAAGAGGTTTAGTGGCACAAGGTGTGGGCATGGTTGCATTTTTAGTGAAGTGGATTACTAGTGGCCTTGGGGAGTCATAGTTTGCTTTCCTTCAAAGTGAGCCATTGACGCATTTTCTTCTTCATGTAACCAACTAATCTAGATCATATTTGAATCCATTGGCCTTTGTAGAATTTGTTTAAGGGCTAGCCTCTCAATCAACTTAAGTGTGCATAGTTTCGAGAAGATAACTCCCATAATAGTTTTAACTTTTTCAACCCTTCTGACTAGGCAATCAACTTTCTCTTTGATAGCATTTACAAATATGCCTCCATGCCTTGGAAGTGGGTTATCCCCAACATTTGGACCATTTTCTTTGAATTCTAGCAATCATATATCTATTAAATCTTGCACCTTATGTTTCAACCCCCAACATTTTTCAGTGGTGTAGCCTATGACACCCGCATGGTACTCACATTTAGCATTCGAGTCATAGGTTTTTGGATAGGGTGGTTGAATGGGTTTTAGGGGGATAGGAACAAACAATGAATTGTAGGTTAAATGTGGTAGGCGCTCTATATAAGTCATGGGGATTGGAGCGAATGTTCTTGGTGGGTTATTCCCTTTTCTTTGAGTGTTGTTCATGTTTGGTTGTGAGTCTCCTACTAGGTTTACTTGACTTAAGGGGGTAAATATTGTGAGGTGGTGGATGGTAGGACATTTTGGGTTAGTAGGATTATTTGTAAGATAGTTGGGAGATTGTTGCTATTTGTGTATTGTATCCGCAGTGAGGTTGGTGATGGTTAAGGATAACCAACGTTGATGTGACCACATCTATTTCTCCATTTTTTTTCTATCTACAATTGTTGTGGATTTCTTTAGTGCTACGATTATGTGGACAATCTTTCCATTCTTCACTCCTGCTTCAACTGTTTCTTCGATAATTACCAAAAAAAAAACTAAACATTTTTCAATTGTCTAGACTATTTTCTTACTCAACCAATCAGATTGGATCTGATTTTGAAGGAGTTTGTGAACACTTGATTTTGTTGTCCAATTCTCTTCTTTTTAATAATATAAAAAAATAACAATATAATAATAATAAATAAAAAAGATGTCCAGCTCAATACAGAGTAACCCAAAAAATTTTAGAAAAAATAATAAAAAAAGAAGGAGAATACAAACACCTGAAAAAGGAAAAAAGGGGAGAGGTCATTCAAACTCTTTAGACCACCATCCAAAGATCCAACATTTTTCAATATGATTGAGCAAACTACTTTTTGTAGTTCAATTCTACTACAGTTTTGTTTAGCCTAGTGTTATTTTTTACACAGGAGTCCGTAACATATTTTATTTTAGGATGCAGCGTAAGTAAATGCATTAATAAATAGGTTACGAAAGCAATCCTCTATACATGTATCCCATCGTATCATACAGTAGAAAAAGTAATATTAAGAAAAGTTGCAAAAGTTAACTCCTTTTCAAATTTGAAAATATTAGGATGCAGTGTAAATGCGTTAATAAATAGGTTAACTTCTTTTTATGCATTTTAAATTTGAAAAGGACTTAACGTTTGCTACTTTTCTTTATTTTGCTTGTACTTTTATATATATATATATATAAAAGTACAAGCAAAATAAAGAAAGGTAGCAAACTTTAAGTCCTTTTCAAATTTAAAATGCATAAAAAGAAGGTTAACAGGCGAAAAATGGCCTAAAATTTAGGTTGAATGCACTAAATTATTAGAGTAGTGTTGGAGTTGTTGAATTTTGGAGTTCCGTGGCAGCCAATTATTGTTCAATGCACTAAATTATTCGAGGAGTGTTGGAGTTCGGTGGGAAACAATTATTGTGAAAGAAAAAGAATGGAAAACAGTAGAAATATTTTTCTCAAATAGTAAGTGCAAAGATTTTTTTTTTTTTATATGGCTTAGAACATTGTACACGCACGTGGTGGGGAGTTAACCATGGGAGCTAAGGCTTGCGAGCTTGTGTGGCACCATCATTAGGCCTTCTCCAATCGACTTTAATGCTATGACACTACTTATTTATTACTTGTTATTGAATATAAGGAAAAAAATCCTTTTAGCGTTAGTTTTAAATATAAATAAATTTTATTTTATTTAATAAAAATATATATAAAATGTGATTTTCCTTTTACCCTCTATTTTTTTTTCCGCAATTAGTGCATTTTATTAAAAACTTATTTTAGCAAAATTGCACTTTACTCTTATTTTAATACACTAATAGTGCATGAGCTGCCATTATAAATGCATTCACGAAGTGAGGTAGCTATGATAAATCTAGCTCCAGTTGAGGTAGCAAAATATGGATTTTGATAAAGAATACCATTGTGCCAAACTACTTCGTTCTCAAACCCACATACTCAATCATACATTTAGTTTCATTAAATCTATGTCCCTTAAATGTGCAATTGATTTGTGCATACCAGATGTCATACACAAGTATGGCCAACCCATGCCACTCTCTCAACTTATTGCTTCACTACCAATTCACCCCTCCAAAACTCACAACATCCATCGCTTGATGCGAGTTTTGACTCATTCTGGTTTCTTTTCTGAGCACAATGTCACCGAAAATGAGTTAGAAGTGAGTTATGTGCTAACTGATGCATCTATACTACTTCTTAAGGATCATCCCTTCACTATGACATCATTGTTGCAACTCGCACTTGATCCAATTTTGATGAATCCATGTCATCAATTCTCTACTTGGTTCACAAATGAAGACCCTACACCATTTCACACACAAAATGGGATGTCATTTTGGGATTATACTAGTCGTGAGCCTAAATTCAATTATATTTTCAATGATGGCATGACTAATGACACTCGATTGGTTTCTAGTGTGGTGATTGAGAAGTGTAAGGAAGTATTCCAGGGATTAGAGTCATTGGTTGATGTTGGAGGAGGAACGGGAACTATGGCGAAGGCTATTGCCGAGTCATTTCCACAACTAAAGTGCATTGTATTTGATCTCCCACATGTTGTTGATGGCTTGCATGGACCGGAGAACGTAAAATATGTTGGAGGAAACATGTTTGAAGCTATTCCTTTTGCTGATTGCATTATATTGAAGGTAAATTAGTATTATCTAAATATTAATTATCTTCTTACTACACCTTTATCACAACATCATATTTTACCACTCTACTATATAGGTTAATTATATATAATTAGGATATAAATTGCTTGATAATTTGACTTGTTCTACCTATATATTGTTTGAGAAATAGAGTCAAATCTCTTGATAATATAAAGTGTTGTATATAGATTAATTTTTATATATATGACTCACTATACTTATTTTGTGCTTATAAATGTTACTATATATAGGTGTTGTTACCCGCGTCCAGCTGCATGTCTTGGTAATTTAGCTTTGATGGGTGGGCTTTGGTCTTTTAGTAGGTTGCTTGTGTACTTATCTAGTTTCATTGTTGCCACTCTTATGTCTCATTCTCAATCTATGTATTGCTCTACTTATGCACATTTTGGGCTTAAGTTTACCTTTCTCTATTAATATATTATTTTGTTTATATAAAAAAAAAAACAATTTGACTGATAGATCTCTATTGATTTAATTAAAATATTTATCTTATTTAGATTTATTCTATTTATTTTGGCCTTCTACTATTGAAATTTATGATACAAATTGTTGTTACTTACTATATAACAAATTAATATTTAATATCATCATAATTTGAATGATCTGTAGTGGATATTGCATAATTGGAACGATGAGGAATGCTCAAAAATACTAAAGAACTGTAAAGAGGCAATAACAAGCAAAGATAAAGGGAAGGTAATAATCATAGACATGGTGATAGGGAATGAGAAGGGTGATAGTGAATTAGATGAGACGAAGCTATTCTATGATATAGAGATGATGCAATTATTCACTGGAAAAGAGAGAAATGAGAAAGATTGGGCAAAGCTGATTTTTTCTGCAGGTTTCAATAACTATAAGATAATTCCAGTTTTGGGTTTGAAGTCTCTTATTGAGGTTTATCCGTAGAATCAACCATTGACAAAGTGAAAATGGTTCAAATTATGTATCTTCGAAATAGTTTATTTGTTAAGTGCGCTCACATTTATCTTTTTGTCCAAGTTTATTATTAAACTCAAAATGTATTCGCCCACGATTCGTTCTTATGTCATTATTGTTTCTCAATGATGTTAAATAGTTATATGTAAATAATTTGCTTGCCATAATTTTTTGGATAACTAAGTTATTGAAACAAAATAATTATTGATTTTATTAATAATTAATTTTAACTAGAAATTTTGACTAACCACCTTTAGTTCTTTCAACTAAGTTTTTCCCATTCACAAAGTTGGAAATCAAAACCTTATTCAAAAGATACAAACCCAATATCATTTGGACTAATGAAATGTTGGTCGGTAAGATAATCATGAAACTTTAATTAAGGTGAACAATTTGCGTAAGATTTCCAACATATTTTCTCAATTGAGTATTTTCGTGTTTTTCAATAATTCTCTAATAAAAGTGGTATAATAGACTCTACAGTAATTGTTATAATAGAATATTGACTTGAAAATGTGTTGTCCCTCACTCTATCTCTTATTTAAGTCTATCTAATAAACATTTTGACATCTTTATTTTAATTTTTATTAGTTTATTTGTTATTAACTATATCATAATATTATATTCAGATCTCCAATTTCAAGTTGAAGTGGGAAAGTAAAAAAAATAAAAATAAAAATTAAGTGGATGGTTGCATTTACATGAAATGGTCTATTTGTCCACTTGATTGATTAATCCAATTATAAAAGCGGTTCAGATAAAAACACAACAAACTATTTTAATTCTTTAAAATTATAAGTGTCACGATATTAATTATTAATTTTTTTATACTTAATTATGAGTATAAAAATTATATATTTATGAATAATTATACTTAATTAAGAGGTGTAAAAATTTAAAATGTAGTATTAATATCACTAAGTCATGAATAATTATAATTAATTAAAAAATATATAACTGAAATGTTCTAATAAGAGAAACATTAAGGTAATGGATGACGTGGTTTCATAAAATGTCTTTTTATTTTTTTATTTTAAAATTCGATATTAATATTTAAATATAGCAAAATGAATTATTTCACGTACTATTAAAAATGTGTTATTTATCTTTGAATTTTTTTTGTAAAAAATAATTTACAGTAACTTTTTTTTATAGATTTTGCTGTAAAATATAATTTGTAAGAAATTCCTAATTTGTAACCACTTCAACAATGGTAGGAATTTTTTTTCTTAAATAAAAAGTAGTAAAAATTTTCCTAGATTTTTTTGACTTCCTACGAATTTATTTAAAAATAAATATTTACACGAAATATTTCTTACAAATTTAAAATCTATATAAAATATAAATTTTTTTCAAAAAAAAAATTCATAGAAAAATCCATAAGAGGAAGATGGTTCTGCGGCTCTTTCGACTCAGGTGATTGGAATCGGACGAGTTGGAGGTGAATTCGGCAATTTTGCCAAGGAAACGGTCTAAAGGGGAGCGAGGGAGATGGTTCTGCGGCTTTAGAATGACTTGGAAGGTGGTGAAGGACAGAGGGGAATGAGTCCGCTCGACGAGTTAACCAGGAACTTGTTTTGTGACGAGGTTTGGATCTTGAAGTCCATTGATGTAGTTGGGCTCAAAGATCGAAGCCGCACCGTGGCTTGACATTTGCAGTTCCGTACCTCTGTGAGCTCACACACTTCCACTAGCTCCTCCATCTACCAACCCTCAACACTCTCTCTGCGCAATTGGAATTGGTGTTATGCTGGGAGTATAGATGCGAAAACATGATGAGACTCACATGTCACTGTAATGTCCCACAAATTGTGACGACCCAATCAAAGTAATGCCGAAGCGCATTTCAGTTTTTATTTTGACATTTTGACATGCTTTCTCAAACGAATTCACCTGAATAAAAAAATCGTTGGTAGTGTGAAGCCCACTCTAACAGTCAGAATGTGCTAAACAACGATACTACTGCTACTCTAGTAATATGTTGTCACTCCATTGACACGTAGATTATTCATGCTTGGTAGCACGGGGAGATTCGGTGCACCCTCGGGTAGCGCTTTGTTTGCTACGTACAATCGTTCCGATAGGCGTGTGTGTCTTGCTTGCTGCATTACATATTACATTTGGCGGGTAGAGTGTTTTGCGAGGCTTGCTTTCGAACGCTTCCTTTTTTAATTTAACATAAACTAAGTCGTTGCTACTTGGTGAATACTGATAGCTGAACTCTCTGGCTTGAAGATGTTTTACTCTCACCAACTTCTTGCTCGAAAGGCTTCACTCGGCCAAATATGGTACCCTGTTACTATCCATTTCACAGTTTTTGTTTCTGTTTTGCATTTTGCATTGTTTCAACTCCGATCACAATGCTACTCTGTATGTCCATTTCTCTATTTCTGCAGAGCATTTATGACAACTATAGCTACTCTCTACAGTAACAATATCGAATGACTGCTAAAAAAAATAAAATTAAACTGTTAAACAAAAATATTTAATGTAGAACTTCAACCGTGAATGTGATGAGCTAATGGAAAACCAAATAAATCATTGTTTAATTTACTAATTTTTTTTCGATTTCGTTTTTCTTTTCCTCCACGTAAACGTTATCGGTGATTCTGGATTTCAATTTCCTTTAGCTTCCGCATTTATTTCTAAAACGAGAAATGAAAAATGAGAATCGTAATCACTTTCTTACTCGGTCCTTGGTGAATGATGGTCGCAACTTTGCAGGCAAACATAAACCGAAGAAAGCTTGACAAGTTCAACATCATCGAGATCTGGTAACGGTTGTTGATTGAGTCAAAGTGATTTAGACTAAAATTTTAATCTATCAATTTTATCATTTTATTTTCTGTTACCTACGCTTAGGATTATGTTAGTGCATGAGGTAGTTGCCTATTTTCTAATTCAATTGTAGAGCTGAGCCTATAAACTTGTCTCCTTTCTATTTGATTGAAACACAACAAAATCAGTTTTTGTGTGATAACAACTAGTATCAAAGCCAGTTGGATATCAGTGAAAAGAAGCAACAAACTTCAATCATGACGAATACAGATAGCAATTTCATATAACCTGTGATTCCAAAATTGAATGAGCAATATGACCATTGGGCAATGTTAATGGAGAACTTCCTAAGGTTAAAAGTGTTTTGGAATCTAATAGATTCAGGGATTTCCCAACATGCTGATGGGGCTGTCATACCAAATAATGAGAAGAAAAATCTGGAGGAGTTGAAATTAAAAGATTTAAAGGTCAAAAACTATTTGTTTCAAGCTATTGATCAAACTGTTCTTGAAACAATTTTGAAAAAGGAGATGTCGAAGGAGATTTGGGACTCGTTGAAACAAAAATACCAAGGCACTACTAGAGTGAAGCAAGTTCAACTACAAGCTCTACAACGTGAATGAGAGATTTTGCACATGAAGAACGGAGAATCAATTAATGATTATTTTGCTCAAACTCTCACAATTGCAAATAAGATGATAATGTATGGTGAAAAATGTGTCTGACCTTAGCGTTATTGAAAAGATTCTTCATTCAATGACCTTAAGGTATGATTATGTAGTGTGTTCCATTGAAGAGTCTCAAAATTTGGATTCCATGATTGTAGATGAGCTCCAAAGTAGCCTTTTAGTGCACGAGCAACGAATGAATGGTCACAATTCCCATGAAGAGCAAGCATTGAAGGTTGCACAAGATGAGGCAAGCATTGGTCGTGGTCGGGGAAGAAATGTTTTTCAAGGTGGAGTTACACGAGGAAGAGGTAGAGGCAGAGGCAGAGGAGGCAAACAACCCATAGACAAGGCAACAATACAATGGGATTACTGTCATAAGTTCGGACATTTTCTGAGTGAATGCCCAAAGAAGCGACAAGACAGCAGAGCAAACTATGTTGAAGGTGGTCAAGAAGCAGTGTTACTCATGGCACAACATTCAACAGATGATAAGTCAAATGCTCAAAAGATGTGGTTCATTGATTCAAGTTGCAGCAATCACATGACAGGTAGAAAGGACTAGTTTTCCTCTATCAATTCTTCCTTTTCCGATGAAGTGAAATTGGGGAATAATTATGTACTAAAGTTGGCTGGGAAGGGTACTGTTAAACTTCTAATTAATGAAGTTATGCATTTGGTTAATGATGTCTTTTATGTGCTTGAGTTGAAAAATAATTTGTTTAGTATGGGGTCAATTTCTAGAAAAAGGATTGAGTATTGAAATAAGCAAAATAAGTGCAAATTGTTTCAAGGAGAGAACCTAATTTTTGAAACCTTTATGACTACTGATCGCATGTTTGCTATCTCTGTAAATCTGGATTATCCCACAATTGCTTCAGTTCAATGCCACCAACTCAAGTTTGGCACTCTCACTATGGTCACTTGAGCTATAGTGAATTGAAAACTTTATTAGAACATGATATGGTGAAAGGGCTACCTACCTTTAAGTCCCCAACTCAACTTTGTGAACATTGTCTCAAGGGGAAGCATCAAAGAGATCCTTTTCCACAATAAAGTAATTGGCGTGCTTCTCAATTATTGCAGCTAATTCATTCCGACATTTGTGGCCCTATCAATCCTACCTCTAATGGAAATAAAAGGTACATACTCACTTTCATTGATGATTTGAGTAGGAAAGTTTGAGTGTATTTCCTTGTTGAGAAAGGTGAAGCACTTGACGTATTTAAGAAATTTAAAGCATTAGTTGAAAAACAAGCTAGTGTCTCAATCCAAATTTTGCACACTAACAGAGGGGGAGAATATACCTCCAAGGAGTTTGTTGAATTTTATAATGAGCAGGGTATTCAAAGACAACTCACTACATCATATACACCACAGCAAAATGGCATAGCTAAGAGGAAAAATCAAACCATTATAAGTATGGTTCGGAGTGTTTTGATAGAAAGAGGAGTTCCAAGATCTTTTCAGCTTGAAGCTATAAATTGGGTAGTTCATATTTTGAATAGAAGTTCAACCCTTGCAATAAAACCATCAAACCTGAGGAGGCATGGAGCGAAATGAAGCCATTTGTTTCTTATTATAGAATTTTTGGCTGCATTGGTTTTGTCCATGTACCTGACCAAAAAAGGAGCAAACTTGATGACAAAAGTACTAAATGTGTGTTGTTGGGTGTGTGTGAGGAGTCTAAGGCCTACAAACTTTATGATCCTATCAATGAGAAAATCCATATAAGTGGAGATGTTAAATTTCAAGAAGATGCTGCTTAGGATTGGGGTGAAGCAAAAATCAGCAGAACGCTTGATGAAAATGAACTGAATCCCATGGAAGAGTCTTATCAAGCAGTTGAAGAAGTAATCCAAACAAGCTTGAATGATACAGCAGCAACTACCAGTACAATAGTTCCAAACTCAACCTCAAATTTGTCTAACCTTTCACTAAGAGGTGCAGAAGTTCTAACTGAAGGGAGGGCTACAAAACCACTAGCATGGATGAAAGATTATGTCACTGGTGATGACTTAACATATGAAGATGCTATTAATTTTGCAATGTTTGCAAGTGCAAATCCAGTAACATACAACCAAGCATCACAAATTCAGCATTGGAGGGATACAATGGATGCTGAAATTCAAGCTATTCAAAGAAATGATACATGGGAGTTGGTTGATCCACCATCGAATATCAAATTGTAGGTGTCAAGTGGATTTTCAAGACTAAGTTGAAGGAGACCGGGGAGATTGACAAATTCAAGGCTAGGTTGGTAGCAAAAGGCTACACTCAAGAGGAGAGGATCGATTATAGAGACATTTTTCACTAATAGCTCGTCTTGAAACCATTAGAACCGTTGTTGCATTGGTAGCCACAAAGAGATGGAGTATTTATCAGTTTGATATTAAGTCGGCCTTCCTACATGGAGAAATCAATGAAGATGTCTGCTTAGAACAACCACCAGGTTATATTTTTCAAGGATGTGAACACCAAGTATACAAACTCAAAAGGCTTTATATGGCCTTAAACAGGCTTCTAGAATCTAGTACAATAAGCTAGAGTCACATCTTGCAGCTAACAATTTTTTAAAATGTCTACATGAACACACTTTATTTGTAAAGAAGAAGGGGGGGTGAAATCTTAATTGTATGTATTTATGTAGATGATCTGATATACACTAGTAATCATGAATCAATGTTTCAAGAGTTTAAAACTATGATGATGAATGAATTTTCCATTATTGACTTAGGTAAGATGAGATATTTTCTAGGCATTGAAGTTTTGCAAGGTTGTAATGGAATTTTTATTGAGCAGAAGAAATATATTAAGGATATATTGAACATATTTAATATGCTTGACTGTAATTTGGTGAAAAATCCTATTGTTCCAGGTATTAAGTTGCTAAAAACAGATCAAGGAGTAGAGGTTGATAGTATTTTATTCAAGCAACTGGTAGGAAGCCTTATGTATCTTACAGCTACAAGACCAGACATTGCACATTCTGTTAGTTTGATAAGTCGCTTTATGGAGCATCCTAAAGACAAACATTTTCTTGTAGCAAAGCGTATTCTTAGATATTTACAAGGAACTCAAAATCTGGGAATTTTCTACAAAGCTAGAGGAAATAAAGAATTACTTGCTTATACTGATAGTGACTATGCAGGCGATCTTGACAATAGAAAGAGCACATCTCGTTATGCTTTCATGTTGGGACGTGATGTGATTTTTTGGGTATCAAAGAAACAACCAGTGGTTAGTTTATCCACAATTGAAGCAGAGTTCATAGCAGCTGCATTATGTGCTTGCCAATGTGTTTGGCTAAGAATAATTTTAGAGCATCTAGATTACTATTAGAAAGGAGCTACTATCATGTTTTGTGATAATGCTTCTACAATTAAATTATCTAAAAATCCAGTCTTGCATGGAAGAAGTAAACATATTAATGTGAGATTATATTTCTTGTGAGATTTATGCAACGGTGGTGTTATTCAGCTGAATTATTGCAGCACAGGAGAGCAGTCAGCAAACATAATGACAAAACCACTTAAAGTTGCGTCTACAAAGTGTTTTGGACATGCTTGAAGAACCTAAGATAAAATATTGTAAGGAGCATATAGTTTAAGGGAGGGATTGTTGATTAAATCAAAGTGTTTTAGACTAAAATTTTAATCTATCGATTTATTATTTTATTTTCTGTTACCCACACTTAGGATTATGTTGTTAATGCGTAGAGTAGTTGCTTATTTTCTAATTCAACAGTTGTAGAGTTAAGTTTGTAAACTTGGCTCATTTCTATTTGATTGAAACAGAATAAAATCAGTTTTTTTGCGATAACAACGGTCGCTTACTTATACGCATATTTTTCTTATAGTGTAGAGTTATATCACAACTAAACGAACTCGTTATATTATTTTGTTTCTTTTGCTTGTTTACAATGAAGAGATTCTGAACCCATTCATGCCTATGGCTCTTCGACTTTCTGGAATTCTCATGGGTGCAATCTCTTTCTTTGATCCTCTGTTATCTTCAATTCCATTTTTCATTTCATTTAATAGGTATGAATGTAGTATATCTTCGCGCCTCTGTTTAATGGATGTTGTATTTTTATCAAGAGGAGTAGTGATTGTCTATGAGAGAAAAGTGAAGCTCCTTTATGGTAAACTTTGAATCCTTATTTTCATGGTTAATATAAAATTAAAATGTTGAAAGTTCTCTTTCAGTGGAAAACGATCTGAAAGAGACAACGTTTCTAAATTCTCTTTTTTATTTTTTTAATTCTTGTAGAGGACCTTACCCGTTTTATGGTATAATGCTTGATTTTAACATTTTCCTAAGTTCGGTTCTTTTTTCTACGTGTCTTTTTATTCGATTGCGCAAGGTTGAGATAAACGAAGCCTGGAAGGTAAAGACTGTCCCAGATCTTACATTGCTCCCCAAGGAAAAATCTAAAGCCAAGTTAGTCACATTTACTCTGATATTATTTTTCACTTTAAGTTGTTATTCAATTATGCATAATATACGATACTTTTCAGATAACTACATGACTCAAAACAAGTAATGTCATGAATTTTTTCTATGAGTTAATTTCTTTATGCTTTTTATTAATTTATTTTTTTTATAGGAAAGAGGCTGTTACTCTACCAGGGACCAGTGAGATAAATGTGGCAGATACTGAATAGTCCCTTCAGTTTTTCAACACAGGCACCACAATGTGATTCCAACATAACGCCTATTTTACTACGGTGTGTAGTTGATGTACGCAATATACACATATAACATCGTCATGCAAATCATGTGTGTTTGGCAAATCATGTGTGTTTGACTTTTTGTTGGAAAAGAATCAGATCTAAGTTTGTTTGGAAGCACCTAATTATGACTTTTCTGGTTGAAAACTTGGAATTTATGCCACTAAAAAATGAAAAACACTATATGTCATGCAGAAAATATTTATGAAAGTTTGTTCTATATGAAATTAGAAAGCAAAAAAAAAAGTGATCAATAAATTAATCTAGGTTTGATCACCAATTAGATTGAGTTAATCTATACTCTCTTGTTTACTACAACGACTTGATAGTGTGAATGAACCCTTCATTAGAAATGGAGCATGAGAGGACAAAGATCCATCAATACTTCTCCTTCAAGATTTTCTTCCTTATTTGTTAAACATACGTAAAATAAACATAAGTACTTCTCCATCAAGATCCATTAGTAATGAACCCTTCTTTGGTGTGTGTGTGTATATATATATATATATAACTCTATCTCATATGGAAAAAATAAAAAAAAAAAAAGAAATGTAATTAAGAGGAAGCAAATTATTCCAAAAATAACTTTAAAAAGTTACTCTTTTATTTTCTTTAATAAATATTTTTAATACAAAAGAGAAATAATAAAAAAAAACTAGAAGTTAGCATTTTAAAAAATATTTCAAGCTTTTAAAAAATTATTTACCAAAATAGGTCTAAGAAAATTTTTAGTTAATAAAAAATTAAAAACTAACTAAAATAAAACGTGAAATATAATCAACTAATGTTTAATACAACGTTTAAAACATAAATTTACGATGAGGATGAATGTATATTTATTATTAATGAGATTTCGATCACAATGTCACATCAATAATTGTCTTTAATATTTTATAAATTTGATAAAAATTTTAAATACTACAAAAAAATATATTTTTAATTTATATGAATATTTATTAAATTAAAATTTTATTTAAATTTTTTTTATATTTTTAATTAAAAAAAAATCTGCAAAAGTTTTTGTAGAATCACACTACACAAGAAAATTATTTGAAAACAACAAAATTCTCAAGAAATATATCTACAAAATTTTTTGCAAGAAATGCTGCTGCCAAAAATATACCTTCGGATTAACCTGCAGACATATTCATAGGAAATATTCCTTTCATGTGGATTTTCCTATGACAATTTTCGCAGGAAATACTTCTACAAAAAATATACCTACTAATTTTCCTATGCAATTTCCTGCATATTTTCCTGTTGATTTTTTTATGAATTTTTTTGAAAATTTTCCTACAAATTTTCCCACAAAATATATCCACAGATAAATTTTTTGCCAATTTATAATTCGCAGAAAAGAGTTATCTATCAATGACTTTCCTATAAATTTAAAATTATAGGAAATTTTGCATGTAAAACCTATTTTCAGTGAAATTTTAAACAAATTTAGTAGAAAAATTCATAAGAAGATAACATATTTCTAATAGTGTTTGTTGAAGTTTTTGATTGATTTTTGTATGATAAGCCTAAATTAATAAGTTAAAACTGTCTGCATCTAATTTGAATCATAAATTTTATATTTTATGAGGCAAGACTAGATAGACTTGTCTAATATATAATCTATATCACCACTTTTATTAATTAATATCGCTTATTTATGAATAATTATACTTAATTAATTAGTGATGCAAAACTAACAGTTTAGTATTAATATAACTCATATACGAATAATTACAATAAATTAAATGGTGTAAACTAATGTGATAAGGATGAATGACATGATTTTATAGATATGGTCAATCTGACATAACTTCATCACAGTGAATGTTTATATTGATACACATGTTGACACCACTTTTGTCCTTATGTACGTCTGCCAAGTTGTAGCAGTCATTTAGTAGCTTTGCTTTATCATTTGCATAAAAATGTTATTTATACAATAAAACGTACAATTTTATATAAAAAAAAGAGAAAAAAAATATTTTTTGATTCATTTTGTTTTTAATTCATAAAATAATATATATATATATATATATATATATATATATATATATATATATACTGCTAATAAAAAAATAAACAAAATATAATATTAAGATAAAATTCATTAAAAAAAAAAAGATTAGAAACTGCTGTCCCTTCTCATCTACCAATTATAAAATTTAATTAATGCTACATTGGAAGTGTTGAGGAACGACAAAACTCACAAAAGCATCAAAGACTTCAAGTCCTGTCAAACTACTGTTTTTCTATCACCTGTATGTCTGATTAAATTAAATGGTAATAACAACAAGCAGCTGTCAAAACTTAAATACGTCACCCCATGTGCATGCGTGTACATTGTGCATATGAAAATCGTGAAACACTACAAAACTCATTTCTTGAGGACATGTATACATAGAGCTTAATGGTTATATATTAATAATAAAAAATAATATAATAATAAATAAATTTATTGTACATATTATATTGTAATTAAATAATTATATAAACAAATTTATATTAAATATGTATGACCTTACATATATAATTTTTATAATATTATTTTTTGAATTATTTTCATTATATTATTAATTTTATTACATTTTTAGTTTACAAATTATTATTTTTATAATATTATCCTTTGAATTTATTTTTTATCATATGAATTATATTACATTTTTATTATACAAATTATTATATAAATACAAGACTAGACTTTTCACCGATACTTAATCAATTCACTTAGGAACTTTGCAATTATTTATTATATTTAATTTTATAAAAATGTATAAAATAATTAATGAGATAAGTATATAATTAATAAAAAATAATTAATAGGACAAGAGTATAAATAAAAATAACCAATATAACTTTAAACTTTAAAAATAAAATATATAAATAATAAATAAATTATATATACAGTCTTTTAATTATTACTCAATATATATAATAAACTTGTTAATTTTCATAATAAATATTTTAAAAAATGTTATTAATATGATTTTAAAATATATTTTTATAAAAACTAATCATCTTATCATGTATAATTCTATAATTATATAAGATTAATTAATAACCATTAAACTACTTTTTTTTTCTATAAACAGTCATCACCTAAAAAAGAAACTTTTCATTTATAACGATGAGTTCATGAATGAACAAAGGAATTGTTAACAAGTTAACAACTTTAGTGAGGTTGACTTATTGCCAAATCAATGCCGGTCTAATGTATATTTTATAGAGTGAGGTTAAAATATTAGGAAATTATTATTTTTACTTTTTAATATTATTTTATTTTAATTTTCTTAAACTAAGATGGTAACAATTGTATAGTCATTTTTAACATCTTACGTTATAAATTTGTATCTTTCATTGACTATTATTATGAATGAAAAATCAGAATTTTTTTTTATTTTCTTTAATAGTGATTTTCGTAGTTTTAGGGTTGTTATAATTCTAGTTCTCTATCACGTTGCTTGAAGAGAAAACAAAAAACAACAAGCAGAGGATGGGCGTTAATAAAACACTTGCTTAATTGACACATTTTATCTAATTGGTTAAAATTTGGTGTGCATCAAAAAATTATAAATAATACTCAAGTGAAACTCATAATTTTAAAATTTTTAATAAATTTTAATTAATAATAAAAAATAATTTTTGAATATTCAAAAATTTATTTACACCTAGTGAAAGAGATAAAGAAAAAAAATACAAATATAATAAATAATATGATATAATAAAAATATAAATAAATAATAAATATTAATGAAATATTGAAAAAAGTAAAGTGTGCAAAAATATTATAAAATATAAATAAATGAGTATATCAAATGATATGTCATCGGTTTTTCTAAGGAGGAGAAACTCTACATATTCTAAACATGGACTTGTTAACATGGAATTATCCCTGAATTGTGTCCCTATTCCTATTCCAGAATTAAAAATTAACATGTTATTTAATTTATCTACATGTTAATGGGGAAAATACAATAAGGTACATGCAATGATGCAATGACGCAAATATATAAATTTTCCTAACTAAGAAGTAATCACAAATAAGAATAACAGCAACAATAAGAAGAAACACATAAGAGACACCAAGATTTTAACATGGAAAACTCCCTTCAACATGAGAGGTAAAACTACGGGTTGTCCAGACTAAAGAATCAATCCACTATAATCAAATGAAAGTACAAGAGTGTTCAATTAAGAGCACAAATTCATGCATACAACCAACCAACACAATCAAGCAACACAAATTGCAAATGAAGAGTAAAAAACTAGGAACAAGAAAGTGAAGAACTCACAAAATTGTGTCATTATATAAGCACGATGTCTCACACCAAAGACCTCTAAATCAAGATCCGAACGGTCAAGATGAAGAACTATATATGTTGAACCTACTGTCAAATTTCTAGCTCAATCTAATGGTTAACGAAGAAGATGTCGTGATTTTGACGTCGTATTGATTTGTGCTGAGATGAAAACAAAGCTCTTTCTTTCTTTCCCTCTTTCTCTTCTCTTTTTTGGTTGTGAAAATTTACTCTTTCTCAATCTCTCAATCTTCTCCTCTTATAAGAAAGACCTAACAGGCTTGAGAGTATTGTACTTTTGTCTACATAGTTGGAAGCCCAAAAAATAACCCAACACATGTTTCCAATATCAACACATAGTTGTTAGCAATGGGTACCAATTTATCAACATTATCCTCAAGGCAGCTATGGATTCTTTATGAATGCGTATAACATGTTTAACATCTGGATCTGATTAGGGGATGGGGAATTTTTCTGCTCTTGCTACCATAGTGTAATTAGGGTACATCTTGGACACCTAAAATAAGATCTCGGACCCCAACTGATCCAAGAGTCTGAAACCTTCAGCATATTCCACGCCCAAGCACTTGTCAAGATACTGGCTGAGATCCCCAGCGTCCTCAATGGCCACTCACCGTCATATACAAAGCATGCCCCAAGGTCGTGACCACTACAAATAACATGTCTAAAGTCTTTGACACATTATAAAGGGAAACATAAGAGTTGAGCACCAAGTATGTTCACTAACCTAGAGAAAGCACTAAGGAGAGAAGACTGACTTGAGCTTCGAAGTGTATTTGTAGGTACACTCCCCTCGCCCACTAGAAAGGTTGAAAACCACCAAGCAGAAAGCAGAGGTAGGTTGAGGAAGGTTGGAGGTCGGCTACCACTATTGAGGAGAATTCGGTAAGAACATTTGACATCGTCTGTGTGGATGACAACTAAAAAGGCACTGGAAAATGCGACCATGCCCGCCCAAATCCAACTAGGGGAGTATTCCATGCTTCAAGAGATAACAAACCTAAGAAAAGAGACGTTAAAGATGCGGAAGAGGAACGCAAAAGAAACTGAGATGAGGAAACAAAATGTTGAGCAGATCAAGGCATTGTAGAAAGAGAACGACGATTTGCGATCCCAATATCGACGAACTGACGCGACAAACACATCCACCCCCAGCAAGTGGAGACCGAGGACGTCGACAACCAAGACGCTAGGTCACAAGGGGGGGGACGGATGTAGCTTGGAGGTTGAGAGGAACTCCGAGGAGAATGAGATACAGAAACACCCTTTCGTAGATGGCATCATTGACACTCCCCTACCCATAAGATGGAGGAACCTATCCCCCAGCAAGTACGACGAGACATTGGATCCATATGAGCACATCGACACCTACATAACTCAAGTAAACCTGTTTACTAACAAGGATGCCATCATGTGTAGAGTGTGCCAACATCCTTGAAAGGAGCCACCCTGAACTAGTACACATGCTTGTCACCCTGAACTAGTACACATGCTTCCCACCCAATTTTGTTGATCCATTCAAAACGTTAGTGACGAAGTTTGGACCCCAATATGTAATGTGTAGGCCCCACCACCTAAAGTCAGTTGCACTACTGAATTTTAGACAAGAGGAGGATGAGTCACTCCACTCCTTCATGGAGTAGTTCGCAACTGTAACCGTGGAGAATAGGGATCTGAACCTAGAGGTCGCCCTCCACTCAATGATCATGGTGTTAAAGCCCGACATGTTCTCAAATAACTTGTGCAAGAAACCTCTAGCCTCCATGGACGAGCTGAGAGCCCGATCCACTAGCTACATCCAGATGGAGGAGATGGCAGAGTACTGAGTAGAGTCCAAGCCAAGCTCCAAACCACGACAAGCCACAAAAAGGAGAACAAAACTACAAATTATTCGATGAACAAGAAAAGCAAAGAGAGGGAGTTGCGAAGGCCCAAGTACGAATTCTTTACCCCCTCACCGCGAGTAGGGCCACACTATTGGAAGAGACATTCAATGTCGAACTGATAGTGCTCCCCTCCATGGAGGACACCCCAAGGAGTTGATAAGACCAAATACTACAAGTACCATTGGAACTACAACCACACCACTGAATCATGCCTCACTAAGAGACAAAATCAAGGATATGGTATAGGCCAAAGAAAGGAGAAAGGAGATCGAAGACCAACCCCAAAAGAACGGAGACAACCCCCAAGTGTGAGGAACCTCAGAAACCTGACTAAGAGTCTGAGGGGACCTCGAGGCTAAGGGGCGTCATCTATACAATTGTTGGGGGATTTCTAGGAGGATCGTCAAGCTCGACTAGGAAAAGATACCTGTGCATTGTCAACAATGTCCACTTGGAGGATGGTGGAGCAAGGAGGAAGCTACCTCCCATAACCTTCACCAATAAGGATTTCGTAGGGATAAACCATGAGCAAAATGATCCCATGGTCATCACAATCAAGGTGGCCAACTTTGCCGTGAAGAAAGTATTGATCGACCAAGGCAACTCAATTGATATCCTATACATATCGACCTTCAAACAGCTACAGAATCCCCTAATCGAAATACAACCCCACCATGAGTAGCTAGTGGGATTCTCGGGCGAGTAGGTAGACACTCAAGGCTATATCGACATCCTCACCACTTTTGGCAAAGATAAAAGCATCTAGACAATATCTCGTAGTGATTGTCGACATCTCAAACAGCATCTTGAATGGCAGACCAGCACTAAACACCTTGGGCACAACCACACTTGGTCATGAAGTTCCCCTCTTTCGACCAGTGGATCGTGACCATGCGGGCTAACCATAGGTAAGAACCACCAATCAAAGAAGAGGATATATAACAATGCGACAAGCGTTGAGCTCGACCCCCACCCACCCGTCGAACAAGAGCTGAAGCCTATTGAAAAGTTGCATAAGGTATAGCTCACTAATGACGAACAAAAGAACACCCAAATCAGAGAGCACATGCAGGGAGCACACCAAGATCAGCTAATATCCACCTTCAGGAAGGCCACCACTCTGTTCGCTTGGCAACCCTCCAACATGCTGGGAATCGACCCTGACTTCCTTTGACACCGTCTAGTTGTATGTGCCGAGGCCAAACTTGTGGCCCCCAAAAAAAAGCTTGATGGTGACAGGAAAATGGTCATGGAACGTGAAATAACCAAACTCAAGGAAGTTGGGTTTATTAAGGAGGTTGGCTACATGACTTGGCTCTCCAACATGGTATTAATAAAGAAGAGCAAAAGAAAATTGAAGATGTGTATGGACTACACAAACTTCAACAAAGCTTGTCCCAAGAACTCTTACCCCCTATCGAGCATAGATCAGCTCGTCAACTGGGCATCCGGCTTTCATGTCCTAAGCTTCCTAGACGCCTACTCCAAGTACAATCAAATAAGGATGTATCCCCTAATGAGGAGAAAATCACCTTTATGACGGAAGGACCGAACTAATACTACTAGGTAATGCCCTTTGGCCTAGAGAACGCAAGGGCCAATGGACAAGGTCTTTTCTGACCAGCTCTTCGCCTCTCACCTTTAGCTGTGCTTGTGCTAACTATAACGACCCAGTTAGCTTCCCCCCTCTGCAATCCCAAGAAAATTCTTTCCTTGGTCAAGCATAGCTCCACCAAATACGTCTCGGCCTTGCCAACCGAAGTGTTAGATACCTACTTAACCAAACTCGTCATGACAGTTAGAGTGGTAAACCTTAAGGGGTATGCCACCACCTTTCCACTCATCCATCATACCCCGACACCCTAATAGGAGGGAACGTCCTCCTATGCGAAGGGACCCACTACAAAGGAGCGACGACTGCCAGCTTTACAAGCATGATCGACACAACAACGATCAAGCACATGTCTACAAGAGAGGAGAGATCGACATCACCGCCATTGACATGCCTAATAGAGGAACCACCTATGGAGATGCTTTTCAATGAGCTAACATCCACAGGGCCCCAAATCCGAACTCGACGATGAGGCACCTATCGAGCACACCTCAACCTCTATAATTCAACCAGCTCTAACATATGACTTGTCAAAACTCATAGTAAGAAGGCAAGAGGCTGCGTACCTAAAGGAAGGAATTCGGAAGTAGGGAGATCAGAGTTGGAAAAGTCGGACAACGATAAAGAGAACTGGGAAGCAAAGAAGTGAGGGTAAGGAAATGAGGTGAGGTGCCTCCCTTACAGATCATCACCCTTTTTATCTGGAGTTGGCATGCCAAAGTCGTGTGCCCTAATTGGCGAATACGAAACAACCCAGTACACGAACCTAGGCGGGTATGATACACCAATAATCATTTGTATTTATTATCACGCAAACCCAAGTGTCACCTTGCAAACACGCACGACTGCCAAAAACGGCACATTAATGAACACAATTCTAGAGACGAACCAATAGACACCCCTTCCACATGAAAGACACCACCCAAAGGACACCACCCTACGCCAAAGGATAAGTTTATGCGTTTCCTCACAACGAACTTGAGACTCAAGGGACAACTGTACTCGGGGCATACCTCGAACACCCAAGACAAGACCTTGAACCCCTAGCCGACTCGAGTGTCCGACACCTCCAACACATCCTACGCCTAGGCACCCATCGAGATCCCTAGTGCCCCTGATGTCTACTCGCCACCAAATATAGAGCACACCTCAAGGATGCAACCACTTTGGATAACACGTCTAAAACCCTTGACATATTATAAGGGGAGACCCAAAGGTCGAGCACCAAATATATTCACTAACTAAAGAAAAACACACAGAAGAAAAGATTGACTTGAACTTCAGAATATTTTTACATACACCTCTCCCCTTATCCACTAAAAATGTCAAAAATCTCTCCCCTTATCCACTAAAAATGTCAGAAATCACTACTCAGGAGAATTTGATAAGAACATATGGATTTGCCACCATCTCACTCATCCTCCAAGGAAAAGATTAACCACCAATTTCTCCACTCAAAAGTTTCAATCTTTTTCTCTCTGATACCAAACCTTGCCTCTGTCATAACTAATATCCCTCCCTCATTTGGGGATTTTTCATTTTTCACTCTCTCACTTTGCTTGCCAACTGTGATGACTTCAAGGGATCCGCATGAGGGAAACATGGCACGTTTTTGGTGGCTGGGAAACATCGGCGTGCTTGAGACAGCTGAGGCAATATGCACATTTGACCAAACACAACTTCCACAAGATGTCGAACAGGTTATACGCAACAATCCGTGGCCACGGTGATGAGTCAAATGGTACCAATTGAAATCCAAAAAGGGAAAAACTTCTCTATTGGAAATTTGAGATGAGATAAAAAAGAAAAAAAATACAAATAACCCTAAATATTGAAACCATAAATCTTAAAGCTCATAATAGTGAAATAAAAAATTATAGAAATACATTTTAATAAATTGATTGAGAAAAATTAAAGGTAAAAAAAATATTACATATATTTATAAAAATAAAATAGAAACTAATTAATCTTAACTAATTAATTAAACTAAACTAACTATTACGACTAACTAAATTCAAAAAACTAATTCTTCTAACTAAGATGTAACATAACGTATTAAGGACACGGTTGAAAAACATAAAAGTCCGTCCAGATAAATTAAATGACATGTTAATTTTTAGTTGGAAAGACAGGAATAGGGACATGATTTAGGAACATGTGATTTGAATCCACTAAACACATACACATTTGAATATTTTCTAATCACACACAAGGAGCCGAATGGATTGATATTTGAAATAAGATGGATCAAATCCCATTCTTTCAAAAAAATAATTTCTTTAAATAATTATAAAATAGGTGTGAAACTTTCTTAGATAAAAATAATAATTGAGAATTATAAGCTGGGTATCTAATCTCTTTATTCCTCTAACTCCGATCCTCTCGTACTCCAATTTTGAGATATAGAATGGAATAAAAAAATCATTTCATTCTTATAATTATCAATTTATGATTTTATTGATAGGAAAAAGTCACCCTTTTGATAATGGGAAGGTAGTACGGTACCACCAATATGGTGACACAACGCAGCGAATAAAAATTTCCCTAACTTGTAAGAATCCCTAAGGAGTAACCACATATGTAAATGAAAGTGACAATGAGAAGAATCACACAAGAGAGACCAATATTTTTAACATGGAAGAAATTAATTCACTATGATTAATTAAGAATACAAGAGTTATTTTCTGTATCTCTCACTCACTCTTTCCCTCTGTGAGAAATTTACTATCTCTCTCAATCTCCAAATCTAACCTCTTCTCCTCTTATAAAGAGAGACCTAACGGGCCTGAGAGTATTGAACTTTTATTCACATAGTTGGGATCACAAAAATAACCCAACATTTATCCTTTATTGAAATACATCAAAATGCTCATTTCATTTGCTTAAAGTAATTATTTGTGTTAGGGTCGTAAGATTTATATTTAAAAATAAAGGAAATTGTATTGATGAAAATGAAAGAATATAAGATCAATATTGTACTAGAGGTAATTTCAAACTAGTTCAGATCCAATGGCTTTGTCAGAGAAATGTTCTATGCATTCTCCATTAAGTAAAAACTGTGGTTATATAAGTTTGTGTCTCCATGCTTATACTATGGTTACCCTCTGTTTGTTGAGCTAACTAGCCGTAATCACATAGGTGTAACTGCTAACCTTAATTCATGTTACTATGTTGTGTCCAGCTACATCTCATGTAGATATAAATAAGAAGAAATGAGGTTTTTAAGTGTGTCAAAATGACTTATTAAAAGCAATTTTAGTCCAACTCGACAACCCGATATTATTTCTAATGGATTTGTCTTAGATGTAAGATGTTGTAGATTTTCTTGATAATGGACTTTAATATTAAATCCTTAGTGCACCTACCAACATGAAAGGCGTCACTTTCTTTAGCACATGCAACGTAAGCAAATTACAATTTTCTTTCACTAGTTTTGATGTTGCCAGCTATCTGAAAAATGGCCTGTTTCGATTTCCCTGTTTCAGTTCTGTATCTAGGGCTATTTTAATATATTCCATCATCTTGGTGGGTGGTCAAAGGTGCTATCGGTTGTTTCTTTTAGGTATGGTGCCCAACCCAAGAACATTTCACCTTTAGCCTCCAAGCCTAGTGTGAGTAATTTCTCAAGGCGGTCAAGAATCCATCATTTGGACGGTTTAAAAAGTTTGCAACAACACCTCAAAATTGAGTGACTTTTGGGTCTCTAATGGTACACTAATAACCACTTATTACTGTTTTTTCCTAGTTATGAAATAGGTACGAAGTATTAATAACAAAATGTTTTAGTATTTTGGAAGTCAAATAGTATTCTCAGTTTTATTTATATAATTTATATATTAAAATAATATTATTTATTATAAATTTTAGTTATCTTATGCATTATAAAATACTAGTTTGGTTTAATTTAGTAAAATGACACTAGATGTTAGGGTTAATACAATAAAAACTCTAATAACTTCATTTCAAAAATAAATTTTTGTTAATAAAATTATTGAATTTAAAGTTCTCATAATTAAGATAAAATTAATTTTACAAAAGTTCACACCATGCTACTTTATTTTAATGTAAAATGTGTTATCTATAATATAAATAAATAACTATTGTTGAATTATATATCTACCTATGGCTATACATGAATAATTGAAACATGGAAGGAAGATACTAGGGCCCGCTTTTATGTGTATCTTGAAATGTGAAATTTAATATGGAGTTGTACGTTGGACAACGACAGAAGCATCAAACTAAAGAAGTCTGCAATCAGTAATCACCTTTTGTGGGAGGACTTAATCTAGGGGAAACCAGGAAGTGGGCAACCAAACAATTATTATTTAGGATATCTTTTGATAAATTTTTTATAAATATTTATAAATAAAAAAATTATGAATTAAAACTAATTTATATATAAGTTAATTTAAGATGTTCTTTCATGTTAATTTTTTCAAAAAAGATATTTTTAATTTATATATAAACTAATTTTAACTCATAAAAAAAAAATTCTATGTAAAGAAATTAATTCAAACAAACCATTAATCTTGAAAGAGAGCTTAGGCTCACATGTGCCTTAAAAAAATTATTAAATAATTTGAATCTCAATGTATTTATAATTATGACTCATTTTTAATGTGATATGAATTAAAAAATTTTAATTTATACAAAATTGATAACAATTAATTATGTATTACGTAAAAATTAATTAAAATTATAATAGTTTCAAATTATCTAATAATTTTTTTCTTTGAATCCGTCTCTGAGACTGACATAAAGAATGAAAAATAATTTCATAATTAAAATTTATTAAAAATGACAACTAATTTTGCCTTGAGTTTGAACTTTGAATTGGATTCCTCTTACTACTGTTTCTCAGCACTGGACTATGACGCCAGATTAAATTAATTGATAAACGTCAAAAAACTTACAGGTAAAAAGCACGTTCTTGTCATGGAATATTAATTAGGGATTCCTTGCTTGCCTGCTCATAATTTTACGCGATAATGTTGTATTCGATTTTATTCTGCCTTCAGCATCTTCGTTTAGAAAACTTGAATATGGCATCGTAGATATGATACAACACTGATATAAAAATAATAAAATTTCAAACTATAAAACTTCTCTCATTTAGTGTTTTTTAAAATTAAAATGTATAAATTGATTTTAATTTATATAAAAAACCTCAATTTATTTTATAAGTTTTTATAAATATTTATAAAAAATTTATTAAACATAATTTTAAATCTAAATATACGTTGGACCGACATTGATTTAGCCATAAGTCAATATCACTGAAGTTATTAACTTTTTAACAATCCATTCATTCATTCATTCGTGTACTAATTTTTATAAATTAAAGTTTCATGGATTAATATAAGTACGATAGTCCATGGGGCAAATTGTAGATTGACTCCATATACATGCAAATCTACTATTCCCGTTTAGGGAGATTTTCCAACGATGAAAATGTGTTTAGCAAGCCTAAAACTCAAACCGATTAGGATTACAACTTTAATTATATATTTAGTCAATTCAATCCACGTAAGATTGAATTAATTAATATTTGCGGGAACAGTAACTTCAATATGTTTATCAATTAAACTACACTCCTGAAAAACATGAAATATAAAATATACTTTTTTACGGATAAGACGGAAGTTGTTTGCATATTCATTCAATGGTTTTATGTGATAAAGTTGTGTCCATATACTGCCTTAAAGATATGTTCATAACACACCAGCTTGCCTTATAAATAGAACCAACTAATGTGAGGTTTCACAGAAGTGAACCACATATCTAGCTATAGTAGTTAAGGCAGAAAAAGTATGGAACCCCAAAGTGAAGAGCGTCTCTCAAAATTACTTAGAGCTCAAACCCATGTTTGGAATCACATATTCAGCTACATAAATTCCATGTCCCTCAAATGTGCAATTGAGTTGGACATACTTGATATCATAAACAAGTATGGTCAACCCATGCCACTCTCACAACTTACTACTTCACTATCAATCCACCCATCCAAAGCCAACTGCATCTACCGCTTGATGCGAATTTTGACTCATTCTGGCTTCTTCT
This sequence comes from Mucuna pruriens, assembly GCA_025330945.1. NCBI lineage: Eukaryota > Viridiplantae > Streptophyta > Magnoliopsida > Fabales > Fabaceae > Mucuna > Mucuna pruriens. The sequence continues at coordinate 10,844 of JAENHJ010000459.1, read as the reverse complement.
CTCAACAAAAGATCAATGAGAATGAGCTAGAAATGGGTTATGTATTGACTGATGCATCCATTCTACTACTTAAGGACAACCCCTTAAGTATGGTACCTTTCTTGCATGCCATGCTTGATCCAGTTTTGACAAAGCCATGGCTTCAATTGCCCATATGGTTCAAAAATGATGATCCTACACCATTCCACACAGCACATGAGATGAAAATTTGGGATTATGCTGGCCGTGAGCCAAAACTTAATCAACTTTTTAATGATGCTATGGCAAGTGATACTCAATTGATTGCCAGGGTTGTGAATGAGAAGTGCAAAGGAGTGTTCAAGGGTTTGGAGTCATTAGTAGATGTTGGGGGAGGCACAGGTGCTATGGCAAAGGCAATTGCCAAAACATTTCCACAGCTAGAGTGCACTGTATTTGATCTCCCACATGTTATTGACGGTTTAGAAGGACGTGAGAACATAAAATATGTTGGAGGGGACATGTTTGAGTCAATTCCTTCTGCTGATGCCATTCTGTTGAAGGTAAAATGTTTCCCCTCTAGTAAGAATATAACTTTAAATATCCCTTAATATCCCTTTTGCTTGAAAATTTAGTCGATTCTTGTTTTAGTACTTATAACTCTCTTTTCAGATTATCCCTGTTTTGGTACTTATAACTTTCTTTGTAATTAGTTTTGCTCCATTAAGTGGTGGTATATAACAAATTGATTACATTTCTAAAAAATTTAAAATTTACTATAAAATAATTTTATAACTAATTGTAAAATTAATAGTTATTTCTAATAAAAATAAATAGTTATAAAATTATTATAATATTAATGATAGTATGAAATAAGTAATAAATTAATTAAAAAAATAATATTAATTAATTTATATTAAAATTTTAAAATTGATAATTATTTTATAATTAATGTGTAATAATAAAAAATATAAATAAATATAATTTAAATTTAATTAAAAAAATAATATTTTAATTAATTAATAATTAATTAGATAAAATATAACTATTAATTTAAATAATAGCTAAAAGAAATAACAAAATAAGAAAAACCTTATTGTGTTAAACATGTCACATCGTCTGATTGTGCCATGTCATTATCACTTTCCAGCGTAAAACTAACCACAAAGACTAAACATAAACTTCCATCAAATCAAGGCCAAATGAAACTCCTTTTTTCCTTTTTTATAAGGACCAAAGTTAGAATTGACTAATTTTTAAGGATAAAAACTATGCTTTACTCAACAATATATCCTTGTGCAAACCTTCCGCTCAGGTTCATCATGCTTCTTCGCAATTAGTTCCAATAATTACTGAGTAAGTTGATAATTTGACAGGTAGACCATATGCTCCTTCACATAATTATATATATATATATATGATCTGGTAATTGTACTAAAATTAACATTATATATAATAGCAAATAAATATGTAAATTATAGTCCGTTTTAAAAAGAAAAAGTTAACACGTTTTAGTAATTGAGATAATTTATTTTTTCTTTGATGCAGTGGATATTGCACGACTGGAATGATGAGCAGTGTGTGAAAATACTGAAGAAATCGAAGGAGGCAATTATTAAGAGCAAAAGCAAAGAACAAAAGGTGATTATCATAGACATAGTGATGGAGAGCGAAAAGGGAGATTGTGAATCAATTGAAACACAGCTCTTCGCTGATATGGTTGTGATGGTGTTGTATCCTGGAAAAGAGAGAAGCGAGAAAGAATGGGCTAAGCTCATTTTCTCTGCTGGATTCAATGACTACAAAATAACTCCAGTGCTGGGTATAAGGTCCCTCATTGAGGTTTATCCGTAACAACTTATCAAATGTGGTAATTGGTAATAAATATATGACCAGGACCATTACTCTATCATCAATAAAGGGTCCTTTAATTATTCTGTTTTATTATGTCATGGAGTGGAATCTGTAATGTATATAGTTGCAATTATAATGTTTTATCCCATTTATGCTACCAGGGAACATTTGCATTGGACCTGTCGAAAAGATATCCTCATCTCTTTGTCACAAGAAACCCGTTTTCAACTTGACTAACCAAAATTATAAAAATTGACTAAACCAATTAGGTGTCATGTATATATATATATATAATTGTCGATGTGAAAACACAGAAACAAAAAGTTGATCTTTGAATAGGAAAAAGAGTGGATCCATAGGATCCCAAATGAATTGGTTTATTCGAAAAAAGCCTTGTTCTTTGGAAGATATATCTCGTGTCTGATGTTGCATGGTTCCATCCTGCAAGAACTCTGAATCATTCTCTTGAAGCTCATCTTCTTCATCATAAATGATCCACTTGTTCCGAAATGACCCGACCCAATAAGAAAATCCCAATAATAACAAATAATATTAATTATATTGACATCTCCCTTCAAATTGATGTCGGTAAATCGACAAACATCAATTTGTCAAATAGAAAATTGTGTCATTGACATGTCAAACTTTTAGTAAAAATAGCAGTTGTTTGAATAGATATTGAATGTGGTAGACTGATGACTCTACGATCATATGCTTCTCGAATCGAGTGACAATCAACTTCAATGTTTTTTGTTTGTTCATGGTAAATTGAATTTACTACCTAAAAGTTTAACGAATAGAGGACATAACACTATATCTAATGTCTGATTTTCATCTAATGTGAGAAGTTCAGTTTCAATAGCTTTCTTCCAACATTCATTCCCCATGACCTGTTTAAATGAAGGAATAGGAATAGATGATAATGTTGTTGTCAAGGAACTTATGTACCTTTTTGGGGACTTACGAATGCGTAAACTGCAACGTAGAGAAGCTGAGTCAGGTTCTTGTATTGGAGCAACAGCCAAGCAAATATCTTGAGGGCCCCAGCTAAAGAGTTATAAAGCAATGACAAAATAACAATTGGAGAATGGAGAAAGTCATATTATGTTACATAAAATAAAGTATATTCTTGGAATATAACATATCTAGAGAAATGAATCCGACGAAGGTTAGGATCATAACACATAAAACTTTTTTGATAAGGAGAATAAACAAGAAAAGCACATTGAACAAATTGTGCCTTGAGCTTGGTATGTTCTTGTGAAGGAAGATGGACATAATACACAATCAAAGATACGAAGAGTAGAGTAATCAAGTGGGTGACCAAATACCCGAGTGAAGGGAGATTCATTACCTAATGTTGGAGTTGACAATCTATTAACTAGATAAACTGCAACAGAAAGGGTTTCACACAAAAAACGTGATAGCACATGAGACTCCAACAATAGGGTGCAAACAACATCAAGTAAATGGTAATTTTTTCAATTAGCTACCCCATTTTGTTGTAGGATTGATGGGCATGACTTTTGAGATATAATGTCATTGGATTGCAAAAATTCCTGAAATGAGTGTGATGCGTATTCTCATCCATTATTAGAGCGAAAAATTTTGATTTTGGAAGAGAATTGAGTTTGAACATAAGCATAAAATAATTTGAAAGTGGAAAACACTTCATCTTTTGAGTGCAGAAAATAAACCCAAGTGAAACAACTATAATCATCAATAAAAGTAACAATATTTGTAATTGGCATGAGATATAATTGGTGTCACCCCTAAACATCACTATGGATGATATCAAAAGGTTGTGTTGCATTCAGATGATGAGTTTAGAATGATAGAATTTTATTTTTTCCAAGCTTACAAGAAATGCAATCAAAATGAACAACATTAAGAGATGGAGTGTGTTTATTTCCAAGAAAACCATATTTTAGCATATTATGAAGTACATTTGAGTTGGAATGTCTAAGATGCTTATGCCACACTTGGTAATCAACAATAGCAGAATTGCAAGAATTTAAAGACAAAGAAAGATTTGGAGACAACAAGAAATGGATAGGAAAAAGACGTCCAACTTTAGGCCGCAATTATCTTTCCTAAGTGTTGATTCTGCACAAGACAGCCAGACTGTGAGAATTGGACTCAACAATCATTGTCGACTAATTGATCAATAGAAACAAAATTACTCATAAGATTAGGAGAGACAAAAACATTGGTTAGAGATGAAGAAATATCACCAATTATAGTGATAGGCAATTCATTCTCATCAACAGTATAAATCTTGAAATTTCCAAAATATTTTTTGATATTAGTAAGTAATTGAGCATTGCTGGTCATGTGGTTGGAATCCCCCAAAATCAAAGTACAAGGTGAAGAGGATTTACCTAAGAATTTCAAAGTAGAGAATGTTGAAATGATCATTTGTTGAACCATTTTAGGAGTTAAGTTGGAACATTAGTAGGAGCATTTTGTTGGATAGATGCTAGATTGGGAAACTGCTAGGAATAAAAAATCAATTGAGGTTATAAAAGTTGTTGTAGTTCACCTTGATGACCTTGTTAGACATTCCTTGATAATATGTTTATCCTTTTTGCAACAGTTGCAAAAATATTTTGAACAACTTCATTTTTGATAATAGGATAAAAATATAGGGTCCAAATTGCTTGTAACAGAAACATTAAACAATACTTAAATCGTGGTATTGTGAATTTCTATGATAGTTAAATTCTCAAGCTAATTTGCAGCTCAATAAATTAGGAAAACTATCAACCTACTAAATTAATTAAAAATAATTATAAAATATAAAATAATTTCAATCCACTAAATTAAGTAAACTGTGAATTTACTGAATTTGCTAAAATATTATATATACATTGTCATATATAGAAATAACTGTTTTTTAACGTTTCAACAAATCCAAATCCACAAATTAAATGTGTAGTGTAACTCCTTTTTTATATTTATTTCCTCAATCAGCAAAACAATAAAGTCCAAGTACGTGCTCAATGGAGTGGCATTCAAATAGTTCCATTGTTTGAATTGTCAAAATACTAAAGAAAATATATTGATGTTTAATGGAATGGATTATAGATCTCATCCCATCTATCAAACCTTTTGTCTTTCTTATTACTTCCAATTTTTGAGAAAATATTAGTAATAAAAATTTAATTATAGAGGGTTTAAAATACAGATAAACTCATTTAAGTACATAAAATTGAAATTCCGGATCAGTAGCTGAAATTGTTACTGCTTCTCTTCTTAGATATAGCTCTTGAAAATTTTGTTTGTGTATTTTTATAAGACTTTGTTTAAATTATTCTTTGTATTAATTTTTTTAGTTTAATAGATATCCATTGTGAGTATAAATTTTTTTATACAGCGAACTAATTAAAAATATATTTGATATTATTTTTAAGATGATTATTATTAATACAAATTTATTATTTAGCGTGTTTGTGATGGAATGATACAAAAATATTTTATATTATCAATACACATTTTATTTTTAAATTTTTTACCAAAACATCTTTAATTATTTTATAATTTTATAATTAATAAACAATAAATATTATAAATTAATAAAAAATAAGTTTACTTTTGTTTTATGAAGATTGAATATGGAAGAAAATAACTATTCACGCATTAATTATTTGGTGAAAAGTAATTAAGTAAAGAAAAGAGATGATAAATTCAATCATTTTAAGGATATTTTTTTAAAATAATATAAATTATTAAATTTATTTATAACTTTAATATTATTAATTAAATTAATAAGTTTTTTAATTTTTATAAACTAGTTTAAAAAATTATATATAAGATATAGAGGAAGTAATTATTAGAAACTAACAAATATTTAAGTAATAATACTTAACTAAAAATAAAGTAGTGATAAAAGCTTTTGATAAATCAAAATCTAAACGAGAAAAAAAAAACTTTTGATATAATGCGTTTGATACAAATGAAAATAGAAAGAAAGAAAAGAAGGAAAAAAAAAATGTATTCCTCCCTTGTTTGGTTCTTTAGTTACGTAAGAAAGATTTTTTTTTTTTTTTTTATTAATCCCACGTTAAAATGTCTGTCTCCCTAATTTGGGACGAAAGTAGAGGAAGACAAGCATTTTAAAATAAAAGAGAAAAAAAAATATATAGCTGATAATATTATATATATATATATATATATATATATATATATATATAAAAGAATATTTATGTTATTTTATAAATATATTTTTTAATTTCATTTCCAGTTAAATAAAAAAATAAAAATTATAAAAAGAACATATCAAATAATTAAATTTTATTTTATTTTTTTTCTTTCTTTTCATTTTTATTTTGTTTTTTCTTTCATTTTTCATTGAACCAAAGATAGTGTAAGAAAGATGGGACATATCCGACATTCAATAGGGTGTGGTGTACATGCATGAATTGATGAGAAAAAAACAATAGGATACATGCAATGATGCAACAACGCAGTGAATATAAATTCTCCTTTCTTGTAAGACTCTCTAACGAGGAACCACAAATTAGAATGACAGTAACAATAAGAAGAATCACTAAAGAGACACCAATATTTTTAACGTAAAAAAATTTCCTCAACGTGAGATAAAAATCACGGGTCGTCCAAATCAAAGAAATAAATCCATTATATTCAAATAGGAGTATAAGAGTGTTCAAACAATAGCATAATTTTGTGCATACAACCAACCAGCTCAATCAAGCAACAAAACTTGTAAATGGAGAGCAAGAAACGAGAAATAAGAAAACGAAGAACTCACAAAATTGTGCTATTGTATGAGCACGATGTCGAGATTCAAATGGTATCGTGATTTTGACATCGTGCTGATATGTGCAGAGATGAAAGTAGAATTCTTTCTTTCTCTTTCCCTTCTCTCTTTTGGCTGTGAAATTCACTCTTTCTCGATCTCCCAATCTGACCCCTTCTCTTATAAAGAGAGACCTAGCGGACTCAAGAGTATTGGGCTTTTGTCCACATAGTTGGGAGCCCAAAGAAACCTAACATATCTCTCCCATCACAATTATGTGGAGGTGACCGCTAGTTCGACGATCTCATAACAAGCTTCAAACTTCTCTCTTGGAACCGCCTTGGTCATCATATCAACACCATTATCATCAGTATGAACTTTAGCCAACTCTAACAGCTTAGCATCCAAAGCATTACCTATACAATGATACATCAAATTAACATGCTTGGATCTAGAATAAAAAGTTGAATTCTTACAAGGATGAATTGCACTTTGACTATCACAGAATAACCAATGTTCATCCTGAACAAAACCAAGCTCTGCCTTGGTAGTGGACAAAGCAACACACTTCTGCAATTTAGATTGCCAAGCCTTTTCTTCACTATCCATGAACTCTTGGTAACATTCAAGTTCTCCTCCATCTGTCAAGGTCACATACTCATCAGAAGTATATCTTGTAGATGATTGTCTCTTCCTATTAGACCTCTTGAGTTGAACTGGAGGAGGTTCAGGAGCATCACCCAGATTGTCATCTTGTGACATCTCTTGTTCCTATTCAACATCCTTATCAAAAGGAATATCAAAACCATCTCTAAGTTACTGATCACCATAATTATATTGCTCACCATTCTGAACATTATTATTAGCAGTATCCAAATCATGTACAGGCATCCAAACTAGATTAATTTCAGATAAACTATTATCTTTCTCAGGTGTAGACTTCTTTACCTTATTAATGTCTTCAATGGTTTGGTCTTCCATGAATTGCACATCACGACTTCCGACAAGTTTCTTCTCAACAGGATCATACATCATGTAACCATACTCATCATGACTATACCCAATGAAGATACACTACCTAGTCTTCATATCCAATTTGGATTTTCATCCTTTGGAACATCCATAAAGGCCTTACAACCGAAGACTCGTAAACGATCATACTTGACATCTTTGTCAAACCAAATCTTGTCTGGCACCTCAGTATTCAAAGCAACTACAAGATTGAAATTTATAACATGTACTACTGTGTAAAGTGCCTCACCCCCAAAATGCTTAGATAACCTTACTTCAGAAAGCATGCACCTAACTCTCTCAATCAATGTCTCATTCATTCTCTCTGCTAAGTCATTCAACTGAGGAGTTTTAGGAGGAGTCTTTTCATGTTTGATACCCTACTACTTGTAATATACATCAAATGATCCACAATACTCACCACCATTGTTTGAACGAATACATTTCACCTTCTTGCCTGATTGCCTCTCAACCAAAGCCTGGAAATATTTGAACTTCTCTAACACTTGGTCCTTTGACTTCAAAGTATAAACCCAAAACTTCCTAGAACAATCATCAATAAATGTAACAAAATAATGTGCACCACTAAATGACTTTACCTTCAATGGGCCACAAACATCAAAATGCACCAATTCTAGCAACTCTAACTTCCTTGAGGGGGATGCTTCTTAAAAGATACTCTAGTCTGTTTACCAGCCATGCAATAAGAACATTTTTCCAACTCTGCATTATTCAATCTTGGAAGCATGTCCTTTCTGGCTAAACAATTCAACCCTTTTTTCACTGATATGACTATACCTTCGGTACCACAAAGATGCCTCCATATCCATGACATTCACACTGTCTTTAGCAACCAAAGCTTTTGTCCAATACAATTTAAAAATTTTCTCCTTTTTGGCCACAACAAAGTTACATTTGGTGAGTTTCCATTTTCCATAACCAAAGTGATTATCATAACCACCATCATCAAGCATATGCACAAATATCATGTTAAAGCGAACATCTGGAGCATGTTTGGCTCCTTTAAGCCACAACTGCATTCTTGTGTTGGTTTGCAAGCAAACATCACCAACACCTATCACCTTGGTCACCTTGGTCACACCATCATTACCCATCCTCAACACTCCAAAATCACCTGAGGTATAAGATGTAAAGAACTCCTTCCTTGGTGTAACGTGTAGTGTAGCACCGCTATCAATAATCTACATGCTCTCATCGGATACAAGATTAACCAACTCAAAGTCTCGAAGAATGACAAGATCATCACCTGTAGCAGTAGTGACACGATCATGATCATCATCATCATCATCATCCTTCTCTTTTAACTTACCCTTTTTGCCTTTATTCTCCTTTTTCCGCAAGAAACAATGCTTCTGTATATGCCCTGTTTTGTGACAATAATGACACTCCACATTCTTGTATTTGGACTTGGATTTACTTCTACTCTTTTCTCTTTCCTTTTTCTGACTTCTCTCCCTATTTTTAATGACAAGTACCTCAGATTGAGATGAAGAACATTGTGTCTTCCTTCTCATCTCATCATTAAGTACACTACTCTTTACGATTTGTAAAGAGACGAGACAACATCATTAGGGAATGAATTTGTGATAGAGACCTTAAAAGTTTCCCAAGACTCAGGTAAAGAATTCAAGAGTAGTAATCCACAAATCTCATATTCAAACTTGATGCTCATTCCTGACATCTGATCAATGATCCTTTAAAATCTATTCAATTGAACTGACAATGAAGTGCCTTCCTTGAACTTCAAACTCACAATAGAATTCAACATAAATAATTTGTTATTCCCACCCTTTGAAGCATACAGAGATTCAATCTTCTCCCACAAAGTGCCGACATGTATCTCACTTGCAATGTGATTATAAACATTATCATCCACAAAAAAGTCGGATAAAACCATATACTTGTTCATGTTCAAAGTCACATTTTTCATCAGACATAGATTCTGGCTTCTGAGCACCAAAAATAAAAAGATGCATTTTCTTCACAAATAATAAATCTTTCATCTTCCCTTTTCACAAGTGATAATTAGTACCATTCAGACTCACTATTCTATATGTATTACTCTCCATTATTCTAACAAGTAGAACATCCTTCAAACTAGAGAGCTCTGATACCACTCTGATAGGGAAGAAGCAATAAGGCACATGCAATGATGCAACAACACAGCGGATATAAAGTTCTCTTACTTGCAAGAATCTCTAAGGAGTAACCACAAATAAGAACGACAGTAACAATGAGAAGAATCATGCAAGAGACACAAATATTTTTAACGTGGAAAAACCCCCTCAACGTGAGAGGTAAAAATCACGAGTCGTCCAAACCAAAGAAATAAATCCACTATGATCAAATAGAAGTACAATAATGTTCTATCAAGAGCACAAATTTGTGCATACAACCAACCAACTCAATCAAGCAACAAAGCTTACAAATGGAAAGCAAGAAACGAGAAACAAGAAAATAGAAAATGAAGAACTCATAAAATCGTGCTATTGTACGAGCACGATGTCTCTCACCACAAACCTCCAAATCAAGATTCGAACAATATCATGATTTTGACATCATGCTGTGTAGAGATGAAAGTAGAACTCTTTCTCTCTCTTTTTCTTCTCTCTTTTGGCTGTGAAAATCAACTCTTTCTCTCTCTTTTTCTTCTCTCTTTTGGCTATGAAAATCTACTCTTTCTCAATTTCCTCATCTAACATCTTCTTCTCTTATAAAGAGAGACCTACTGAACTTGAGAGTATTAGACTTTTGTCCACATAGTTGAGAGTTCAAAAACAACCCAAGATAAATATATAGATTGCTTAAAGTAAGAGACCATCTTCCATCCATATATATATTCATCCCGTCGGACCTTACAGGGCTGTTTGGCAGTAAAAAAAGTTAAAACAATAATGAAAAGTAGCAAAAGTTAATTCTTTCCCAAATTGGAAATGCATAACAGTATATGAAAAAGAAAAAAGAGTCCCGCATATAAAAAATAATCCACCCAAATTGTACGAAAGGAGAAAAGGAAAGTTTAAGATTGATACATGCATTACAAAGTAAAAAATGGGTACTCTCTTAAAATTATCAATAACTCTCTGATCAATTAAAAAAAGTTTAATTACTAAAAATTAAGTTTCTTTTGATATTAAAATTACGTATTGAATTTGAAGTTTATATTTTTAATTTTAAACTTTTTAAAATATATATAATTTAATTTAATTATGTTTTTATAATTTAATTTTAATATTATTTT
>JAENHJ010000458.1:0-81282 GCA_025330945.1 Mucuna pruriens | reverse complement strand
TTGGAATGTAATTGAAATCGAAACGTAGATTCACTACAATCAAACTGAAAGTAACTACAATATAAATGTAATTACGCTACTCCTAATGCTATTGCTAATACTGTGTTCATGTTTAGTTCCTATAGTCAAGGTTTTCTGGTTCAATCACTCTCGTCACAGTCCATATCAGCCTCCAGTGTTCTTATGGCAATCGCCAAAGGTCCGTCCATTTCCATACCGAGGATTTATGCAATCGCTACCTCATCAGTTGGCAGGGATTAAGTTCATAGCTGATTTTAGGTTCTCGATTAACAATCGTTAAGTGATTACCTACTGAATTAGCTAAACTAGTTCCAATCGGCTTAGTTTAACATTGTTCCGTTACCAGGTGCAATCGCAACTCAGTAATTGAACTTAGATTTTAGGAATGCAATGGAGTTCAGAAACCAGAAAATACTTATAATATTAAAAGCAAAATACAAACACAGGGCCTGGATTCGATGATTCCATCCTCCACGACGATCACCATGGACGACGGCGATGATTCACCTCTACTATCTACGACGCTGAGGTTCAAGTCCACTAGAGTGCGTTGGTGCTCCAATCGGTCTCCTCTGGTATTCTTTGGCTTCTCAGTTCCTAGCCTGCATTTCCTCAATCGAGAGAAACGACATTAACAGCACCGTGCACCACCGTGAGCGGAGGGGATGAAAAGCGAGAGAGAATGTAGATAATGGACGCGGGGAAAATATGAATGCCAAAAGACCCCTAATCGTTCAGAGTTCTACCTAAGTATACAGTTAACTGACTTAACAGAATTACAAGTAGATTCCCTATTCTACCCTTACTGTGACTTGCTTTGCAAGCTACTCTAGGTTCTGATGTGGCGCTTGAGCTGGTGTTGAGGTGGTTCTGTATTGCTGATGAGGAGCGCCACTTGGACCTACCTGGTTTGAATTGTTGGCTTGCATGGGCTGATTCTCGGCCTGGCCGAGAGGCTCTCGACCTAGGCTTCTGGTGGCGGGCTGAGCTTGGCTGGACCTGTAATGAAGAGATAGTTAGCTAAAAACCTTGAATAAACACAGATTGTGTTTTACTCTAATTTTAGGCCATTAATCTGGATCTTAGCTAACAGTTATCTTTTAAGTTCGTGAGTTGCTTAGTGGCACTCTTCTTAGGTCCAATTAAGATGTATATTTTATGACTCATCAAACCCCCACACTTAGCCTTTTGCACTCTTGGGCAAAATATATGACTTAAACAAGGGTGATTTTAGTGAGAGATTCTTCTGTTGATTTCCTTAAGCTGACTATACAGAGTCGGCCTCTCTTCCTCCCGGTTCAAAGCGCTCATGCAATCAGGGAGCTGCTTCCTTTGGTTCTTAGAGGCCTTCGTGGTTTCCAATTGGGAAGGAGTGCCCTCAAAGTGGCAGAACTTTTACTCATGTGCTCAATTTTCTCGCTTCTCTTAAGTGTGTAGACTATGTTTACACTCAGTATTGCATGGAATTGGTGCCACCATAACTTGACAGAGCTCTCTTCCCACTCCTGTAAAACACAATAGTCATGATCACTAGGACTTTTCTGGCTTGTAGTGAGGTTGAGGTTACGGGTAGGATAGAATATAGGCAAACTAGCTTCCGGACCCGCGGGGAGGAGAGGAACAATAGGGAGTGAGTTTTATCAGTATGAGGGCAGTCCCGGTTGCTGTGGTCTCCTACCATCTTTATCCACTCGCTCTTTTGTTTCTTCTTCTCTCTTTTTTTTTTCTACTCATGTAGCTTGCTGATTTTGTTTAGTTCAACTTATTTATTTCCACTACATGTTTTCTGCTTATATGTACTTTCTTCCTTTTCCTTTCTTTCATTCAATTTCCTTTTCCTTTTTCCATTATACAGAGCCTTTTTCTCTTTTTCTGAACCTTCTGAATTCTGCTCCCTGAACTTTCCCCATACTTGATTATGACTCACTCCTAAGACAATTCCAAGGTTCCTTGGCTTCTCGAGGGTGAGGTAAGAACAGTTTTTCTGGCCTCGGCTTGTAGTGAGTTGTCGAAAAAAGTGGTCAATTTAGGCTCAAAGGGGGTGACAAGGGTCAGCTTATTTTTGGATAGCTTATTTGGCTCTGAGCTCATAAGAGATATGGCCTAGATCATGTCATTCCTGCTTGTGTAAAACAGTTGTATCCAGAGAGTTAAGGCAAAATACAGCACACACAATTAACATGCTTTGCAAAAATCACTCAGAAAGAAGGGAGATGGCAAGAGTATAAGCCATCACTGCTACAAGGCTCAATTTCTCACACTGCTGATTCCGTTCCTTCACTGTGAGGGTTCCCTCTTCCTATTTTCACCACTTACTGCTTAGGACCCATAGTTTTGGTTCCCTTCAAGCAGAGGCAGCTTCTGCTCGGGAATGAAGAGATTGCTTCTATTGGCTTGTCAGACTCTCGAACTCAATAAAGAATTTTCTCTCTTCTTTTTGGACACGTAATTCTGCTAAGCCGAGACCATTCCGACCGTGGCCGACTCGGCAATGGAGACTCTTTTATTAGACACAAATTTAAGCAACAAAAATACTAATGAGACTTAAAATAGTATATCAGATATGAAAGAAGTGAAATGAAAAAGTTAGAGAAGAAAATGAAAAAGTTAGAGAAGAGAAGGGCAGATATGACGTGAATGATCAGTCCCAGATGGACAGAACCCCCCCCCCCCACACTTAATTTCGGCATTGTCCTCAATGTGAAGGAGTCAGCTCCACCAAGGAGATGTTCTCCGTGTTTTCTCCAGTTGGTGCTGGACCTTCGAGGAAGGGTTTGACTTGGTGCCCGTTGACCTGAAAGGTGCAATTGGTACGTTCTTCTTTGAGCTGTACTACACCATGGGGAAATATGCTAGTGATAACAAAAGGTCCATACTATCTGGAGCGAAGCTTACCTGCTATGAGCTTTAATCTGGGGTTGAAGAGCAGCACTTTTTGGCCAATATGGAGATCTTTTCTCAGGATCTTTTGGTCATGGAATTTTTTTACCTTTTGCTTGTAGATCCTGGCATTCTCATAGGCTTCCATGCGAAGTTCGTCTAATTCTTGAAGTTGGAGTTTCCTATGCTCTCCCTGCTTGGTCATAGGCCATGTTGCATTGCTTGACTGCCCAGTAAGCTTTGTGCTCTAGCTCCACAGGGAGGTGGCAGGCCTTCCCGAAAACAATCCGATAGGGAGACATCCCTAGCGGTGTTCGGTAATGCAATCTGTGAGCCCACAACGCATCCTCGAGGAGTTTGCTCCAATCCTTCCTGCTAGGATTTGTCATCTTTTGTAGTATATGCTTGATTTCCCTGTTAAACACCTCAACTTGTCCATTTGTTTCGGGGTGGTATGTCGTGGCTATCCTATGTGCCACCCCATATTTCTGAAGAAGGGAGGCCATGGCTCTGTTGCAGAAATGACTTCCTTGGTCACTGATGAGCGCTTTTGGTACACCGAACCTGCAGAAAATATTGGACTTAAGAAAGTCCACTACTACCTTGGCATCATTGGTTCTGGTGGGAATGGCTTCTACGCATCTTGATACGTAGTCAACGGCAAGCAGGATGTATGAATAGCCGTTGGAGACTGGGAATGGCCCCATAAAATCTATGCCCCAAACGTCAAACACTTCACATAATAGGATAGGCTGCTGGGGCATTTCATGTCTTTGGTTAAGGGCCATCCTTGCTTTTTGGCATCTGTCGTAGGTGGAGACAAACTGATGAGCGTCTCTGAAAATAGAAGGCCAGTAAAGGCCACAGTCCAGCACTTTCCTGGAAGTCCGAGATGATCCATAGTGGCCTCCTCTAGGGGCCGAATGGCAGAAATGGAGGATCGACTTGATCTTGGTGTCAAGAATGCACCTGCGGATGATCTTATCACTGCAAAGTCTCCATAGATAGGGGTCATCCCATACGTAGTATTTAGCATACCTTTTGAGCTTCTCCTTGTAGGTCCGAGATGCCTCAGGTGGAAATTGAGATGTTGCCACGAAATTACCGATATCGGCAAACCATGGTGTGGCCGTCTTGAGGTGCAGGAGTTGCTCATCAGGGAGCTCGTCTCGGATAGGCAATCGTTCGCTTTCTCTTTCAATCCTACTTAAGTGGTCCGCTACAGAATTCTCGGCACCCTTCTTGTCTCTGATTTCTAAGTCGAATTCTTGGAGAAGGAGCATCCACCAGATCAGTCTCGGCTTGGCATCCGGCTTCTTCAGCAAGTACCTTAGAGCAGCGTGATCAAAGAACACGACTATCTTAGAACCGAGAAGGTAGGAACGAAACTTATCCAAGGCAAATATAATTGCCAGAAGTTCCTTCTCAGTTGTCGTATAATTTTGTTGGGCCGAATCCATGGTTCTGGACGCATACGCAATGACATGGACTGGTTGGCCGACTCCCGCTCTTTAGCCGAGAACAGCTCCCAATGCCGAATTGGATGCGTTGCACATGAGCTCAAATGGCAGGTCCTAGCTTGGTGCTTGCAGGATAGGTGCGAATGTAAGTTTGTTCTTCATCTCCTGAAATGCCTCAATGAAGGGCTGGTCGAAGTTGAAATCCACATCCTTTTGTAGCAGCTTGGACAGTGGTAGGGCCAAATTGCTGAAGTCTTTGATGAATCTTCTATAAAAACCTACATGTCCCAGGAATGAGCGAACTTCCCGCACAGAAGCGGGGTTTGGAAGGGAGGTGATTATGTCTATTTTCGCCTTGTCCACTTCTATGCCTCTGTTTGAGACCAGGTGTCCCAACACTATTCCCTCGGTCACCATGAAATGACACTTTTCGAAATTAAGAACTAGGTTCGTGTCAGTACATCTCTTCAGCACCTTGGACAGATTGTTCAGGCATGCTTCAAAGGAATTGGCATACACCGTGAAGTCATCCATAAACACTTCCATGCAATCCTGTAGCAGGTCCGAGAAGATGCTCATCATGCAACGTTGAAATGTACTCGGATCATTGCACAGGCCGAATGGCATTCTAGTGTATGCAAATGTGCCAAAGGGGCATGTGAAAGTGGTCTTGTGCTGATCTTCAGGTGCTATGTATATTTGCATGTATCCTGAAAATCCATCCAGAAAGCAGTAATGGGATTTCCATGCTATTTTCTCCAACATTTGGTCAATAAAAGGCAAAGGAAAATGATCCTTGCGAGTAGCCTGATTTAATCTTCTATAATCGATGCACACCCGCCAGCTGTTCTGAATCGTCATAGGTACCAACTCGTCGTGTTGGTTCTTCATGACAGTCATCCCAGATTTTTTTGGTACTACTTGCACCAGGCTCACCCACTGGCTATCCGAGATGGGATAGATGATGCCCGCAGCAAGTAGCCTTGTGACTTCTTTCTTGACTACATCCAAGAATGTCAGATTCAGCCTTCGTTGCTGTTGCCTTATGGGCTTGATGTCCTCTTCCATTAGTATTTTGTGCATGCAGATAGAGGGGTTTATACCTGAAGGTCCAGAGAGTTTCCACCCGAGTGCCTTTTTGTACTGCCTTAGGACGTGCAACAACTTCTCTTCTTGCTCCGGGAGGAGGTTGCTGGCTATAATGACTGGGAGCTGCTGTTCACTGTCCAAGTAGGCATATTTTCAGTGGCTAGGCAATGGTTTAAACTCCATGGGTGGTGGAGATGGAGATTCCTGAGTTACAGCTCTCGGATCCGTCTGGCCGGCTTGTTCTAGACTCGGCATTAGGATTGCTGACATGATCTCAGCCTTGTGCTGTGTCGGCCGACTCGGAAGGATGGTTTCGGCTCTTGTCGGATTGTGGTCGGCTATGACTTCCTTTGCAGCTTTGGTCTCGGATCCGGGTGGAACGATGAGCTTCTTGGGTTGAGCCTGATCTTTACTGGCCGAGATGGTTTCGGCAAGTATGTCGGCTTGTGGTTTGACTCTTCGGCCGAGTTGACTTTTGACCTTGCATTGACTCGGCCTTCTTTGGCCGACTTCACTTCGGCCGTGAATATGGTTGCCAGCTATGCAGGTAGAGGCTTTTTAGTCTCGGCAACTTTTACCTCTGCATTATTCATGCTTTCTGAGTTCTTAGGGTAGTAGACTTGATTTATCAACTCTATCAATTCTCTTTCAAATGTCAAGTCGCTGATGTCGCCATGATCATCCTCAGATTCTAGGGACTCCAGTACTTCATCATAGTTGGCCTTTGAGCAGGTACTAGCTTCAGCAGTTCCAGCAAGATCTTCCATTCCCTCACTGCAGCTGTCTAGGTGGAAGTATTCCTCTACTAGTTCTTCCATTATATCTATGCCAAAGAGGGAGTGGTCTTCGGTGGGGTGCTTCATGGCTTCAAAAATATTGAACTGCACCAATGTGTCACCAAATTCCATGGAGAGTGTTCCGGCATGCACGTCAATCTTCGTCCTTGCTGTCATTAGAAATGGCCTCCCTAGTATCAAAGTTGATCCTTTTCCTGATGGCTCGTCCTCCATGTCAAGCACATAAAAATCAGTTGGAAATATTAGCTCGTTCACTTGGACAAGGACATCTTCGAGAACTCCCAGGGGTTGCACGATACTTCTGTTAGCAAGCTGAATGGTCATCCCCGTGGGTTCTAGATCTCCGAAATTGAGGGACCTGTAAGTTGATGCAGGCATGACGTTGATTGACGCTCCCAGGTCCAGCATAGCATCGGCAAATGTGCAATCACCAATAGTGCATAGGACCGAGAAGATACCGGGGTCTCAGCACTTCTTTGGCAAGACCTGTGAGATTCCTGCAGTGGGGTTATTTCTGGTTAAGCTTGAGACCACGCCTCCAAGTTCTCGATTTCCCTTCATCTTCCTTCTTTTATGTACGCATAATTCCTTGAGGAATTTTGCATACTTCGGAATTTGCTTGATTGCATCGAGAAGTGGAATGTTGATTTCCACCTTCCGGAACATCTTCAGCAGCTCCTCATCAGAATCTGGTTTCTTTGCCGAGACGGTCCGGGATGGAAACGGTAGCGGGACAGCTGTCTCTGGATGAGACTGTGAGTCGTCCGATGCTTCCGACTTGGCTTCGGCTGGTTGCGGCTCCTGATGCTGTTCAGGCTGAGGTAATTCCTTACCGCTTCTCAGTGTCACTGCATTAGCATTCCCTCTCGGATTCGGAATGGGTTGAGAGGGGAGACTGCTTGAGCCGGCTGACTGTAACTCACTCACAGTATTAGCTAGCTGTCCTATTTGCATCTTGAGATCCTGGATGGTGGCGGTCATATTTTGCTAGAATTGTAGATTGCTCGAACTTACTGATTGTTGAAATTCCAAGTTACTTGTTGCCAGCTGCTTCATTAAATCTTCTAGTGATGGTGAATTGCCTTGAGTAGGAGTTCTTTTTTGCAGTGGTGGGAAGGATGGTGTTGTGTATTGTGGACTCGGCTGTTGATAACCAGTTGCTCCATAGGGTGCATTCGGCATGTATCCGGCTCTTTGAGCTACGTATGGTCCTAGTTGTGGGTTTGGCCGGAATGGTTGTTTCCCATATGGTTGATTATCAAATTGCCAGTTCTGATAGGGTTGCTTCCCATACTGGAATCCTCCTACGGCTCCAACACTTTCAATTTGGCCAGATACGGTCTCTTGAAGAGTGGGGCACAGGTCAGTTGGATGCTCCACTGAAGTACATATGCCACAGACTTTTGCTGCCATGGCTGGATGATGTTGACTAATAGCCAGTTGTCTCACCAGGGATGTCAGCTGGTTCTCCAGCCTTTGGTTGGAGGCTGCGCCGATTTCATTCACTGGCCGAGACGGATTTGGCCCCCTGATCCCAAATTGTTGAGTGTTGCTCGCCATGTTCGAGATCAGATGCCTTGCTGCTACTGGTGTTTTGTCCATTAATGCTCCTCCACTAGCTGCATCGATCATACTCTTGTCCATCATTGATAAACCTTTGTAGAAGTACTGGATAAGCCGCTGTTCGCCGATCTGATGATGGGGACAGGTGGCACATAGCTTATTGAAGCGCTCCTAATATTCGTGCAGAGTCTTTCCTGTATGCTGCCTTATCCCACAGATTTCTTTCTTGATGGTCGTAGTCCTAGAAGCTGGGAAAAATTTTTCTAGGAAGGTCCGTTTCATATCTCCCCAGGTGTTGAAGAGTGTTGGCTGCAGATATAGCCAGTCCTTTGCAGCTCCGTCCAGAGAGAATGGGAACGCCTTCATCTTGATATAATCTTTTGGGATTCCTTGCGGCCTCATCGTGGAACAAACCACGTGGAATTCTTTGAGATGCTTGTGGGGGTCTTCTCCTGCAAGACCGTGAAATTTAGGCAACAAATGTATCAAACCAGACTTCAATTATATGTCTGAGTCGGCTCCAGTTGTGGATATTGGATACACCATGTTGGTACACCACATCTGGAGTGGCTAGCTCTTTCAGCGTCCTGTCGGTGTTTTCCATCTGCCCTGGCTCTGTGAAATTGTTAGTACTCGTAATAAAATGATCAGTACAAGATTGGTCAAAGTTAGTGGCAGAATTTACACTACTACCGATGTTTACTGTGGTATTTCTAATTTTTCGCAATCTACGTAAAGTTAGTTCTATTTTTGGATCAAAATTATACAATGTGTCAGTGCTACTCCTAGTCATGCATCATGCAGAATTCAAAGTAACTAAAGCAACAATTAATTCTACTGAAAACAAAATGGGGTCAATATGCAATGCAGAGTTAAATGTAATGCAGGGTTAGAAAATTAAATGTATGTATGTAATACAGAATTGGAAATTTCTACTATATCTATATGTATATATTTGTTTTTGTTTAACAGTGAATTCACGTAAAAATTTATTGACAAATTAAACTCGACAGACTCTAAACAAAACTCCTTACAACTCGGATTCAATTCGGTTCACTTGGCACACTAAAACACAAAGGAACTTGTGTCCCCAGCAACGACGCCAATTTGATAATGGCTTCTTTTTCAGTCGTTTTGAGCTCTTAGCAAATAACTAAAGCTAACTATAGTATAGTCAACCCTAGGTCATTCTTCTCAAGGACACAGTGCGTTCTAAGTGTGTTTCAATGTGGAGCAAACGAAAGTAGAATCTAAGTGTACAATACTGACTTATCTCAGCACTGGCCGAGTTGCTATCGGAAGAGACTGAGCCGAGATGATCTCGGTAGAGAGAATCCGGCTAGGTCTTAGCTGAGTGTAGACAGACGCTACAGGGACGGACTATCTCTGTCTCAGACTCGGAAACAGTAAATGAGGGGGTGTTGGAATGCAATTGAAATCGAAACGTAGATTCACTACAATCAAACTGAAAGTAACTACAATATAAATGTAATTACGCTACTCCTAATGCTATTGCTAATACTGTGTTCATGTTTAGTTCCAATAGTCAAGGTTTTCTAGTTCAATCACTCCTGTCACAGTCCATATTAGCCTCCAGTGTTCTTATGGCAATCGCCAAAGGTCCGTCCATTGCCATACCGAGGATTTATGCAATCGCTACCTCATCAGTTGGCAGGGATTAAGTTCAGAGCTGATTTTAGGTTCTCGATTAACAATCGTTAAGTGATTACCTACTGAATTAGCTAAAGTAGTTCCAATCGGCTTAGTTTAACATTGTTTCTTTACCAGGTGCAATCGCAACTCAGTAATTGAACTTAGATTTTAGGAATGCAATGGAGTTCAGAAACCAGAAAATACTTATAATATTGAAAGCAAAATACAAACACAGGGCCTGGATTCGATGATTCCATCCTCCACGACAATCGCCATGGACGACGACGATGATTCACCTCTGCTAGCTACGACGCTGAGGTTCAAGTCCACCAGAGTGCGTTGGTGCTCCAATCGGTCTCCTCTGGTATGCTTTGGCTTCTCAGTTCCTAGCCTGCATTTCCTCAATCGAGAGAAACGCCATTAACAGCACCGTGCACCACCGTGAGCGGAGGGGATGAAAACCGAGAGTGAATGTAGATAATGGACGCGGGGAAAATATGAATGCCAAAAGACCCCTAATTGTTCAGAGTTCTGCCTATTTATACAACTAACTGACTTAACAGAATTACAAGTAGATTCCCTATTCTACCCTTGCTGTGACTTGCGTTGCAAGCTACTCCAAGTACTGATGTGGTGCTTGAGCTGGTGCTGAGGTGGTTCTGTATTGCTGACGTGGAGCGCCATCTGGACCTACCTGGTTTGAACTGTTGGCTTGCATGGGCTGATTCTCGGCCTGGTCGAGAGGCTCTCGGCCTAGGCTTCTGGTGGCGGGCTGAGCTTGGTTGGACCTGTAATGAAGAGATAGTTAGCTAAAAACCTCGAATAAACACAGATTGTGTTTTACTCTAATTTTAGGCCATTAATCTGGATCTTAGCTAACAGTTATCTTTTAAGTTCGTGAGTTGCTTAGTGGCACTCTTCTTAGGTCCAATTAAGATGTATATTTTATGACTCATCAGTCACTGATGAGAGCTTTCGGCACACCAAACCGACAGAAGATATTGGATTTCAGAAAATCCATCACAACATTAGCATTATTGGTCTTGGTGGCTATTGCCTCTACTCATCGGGATACATAATCGACGGTAAGCAAAATGTAAGAGTATCCATTGGAGACTAGTAATGGCCCCATAAAATCAATACCCCAAATGTCAAAGACTTTGCAGAATAGGATTGGTTGCTGGGGCATTTCATGCCTTCTGTTTATGACCACCCCTGCTCTCTGACATTGTTCACAGGTGGAGACAAATTGATAGGCGTCTCTGAAAATGGTGGGCCAGTAGATCCCACAATCAAGCACTTTCCGGGCTGTTAGAGTTGATCCATAGTGGTCACCTACAAATGCTGCATGACAAAATTAGAGGACCAATTTGATCTCGGAATCCAGAATGCACCTGTGTATGACTAGATCGTTGTAGGGTCTCCAAAGATATGGATCATCCCATATGTAGTATTTGGCATCACTTTAAGTTTTTCTTTGTACAACCGGGATGCCTCTAGTGGAAACTAAGAAGCAACAATGAACTTACAAATGTCTACAAACTATGGTGTAATCGTGTTTAACTGCAGTAGTTGCTCATTAGGGAATTCATCTCGGATTGGCATCAGGTCACTCTCCTTCTCGATTCGGCTCAAATGGTCTACCATTGAATTTTCAACACCTTTCTTATCTCTTATCTTTATGTCAAATTCATGGAAAAGAAGCATCCACCGGATCAGTCTTGGCTTTGCATCTGGCTTCTTCAACAAGAATCGCAGTGTCGCATGGTCAGAGAAGATGATAATTTTGGAGTCTAGCAGATATGAACGAAATTTGTCCAAGGCAAACACAATTGCCAGTAGCTCCTTTTCAGTTGTTGTGAAATTCAATTGGGCTAGATCTATTGTTCTTGACGCATACGCAATCACAAGCGCTTGCTTGCCGACTTCGGCTCTCTAGCCTAAGACGGCTCCGAGTGAAGAATTAAAGGCATCACACAAGCTCGAATGGATACTCCAGTTGGGTGCTTGAAGGATAGGTGCAGATGTGAATCGATTCTTTAGCTCTTGGAAAGCTTCAACATAGGGATGGTCAAATTTGAAGTCCACATCCTTTTGTAGCAACTTGGACAATGGCAGGAATATCTTACTGAAATTCTCCGTGCATTACACGCTTCTCCTAGAGTGACGTGGCAGTGAGCTGGACTCTACTAGGAAGGAACGCACCTTGGCTGAATCAGCATCCATTGGGTCGCTCTGCTTCTTTCGGGATGCTGGGCTGAGGAGCCGGTCTGATTTGGGAAGGAGCCGGTCTGGCCGGGATGCCTTCTACTAGATCACGACTCTCTTATTAGGTTGAGACGTCCTTTGCTTGGCCTGGAAAATGAATCCAATCTTTTTATTGGCTAAAATCCTTTTTTTAGCATAGATTTATATTTTTCCTACTTCTAGGTCCATAATCTAAATCTTAGCTAAGATGTGATTATTAAGTACCAAATGGTGTCAATAATACCCATATTAAGCCCTTGTGAGGTGTATAAAATTTGACTTTAAGTCTTGGAACCAGTACTAACAAGATATGAAAATGGACCGTCTTGAAAATAGGTGAAAGGGAAACTTTACCCTAACCGTGACCTACTGGTAGAACCAAAGTTATCAAAAGTGTCACCCTAACCGTGACCTGCTGGCAGAACCAACACTATAAAAAAGTTCTTAATCCTAAAAACAAAGGAAAAGTTCTCACAAAGAGAAAACACACATTTTATTAAATTCCAAATTCTGCATTCTGATTGCTTACAAGAGCTTCTTTATAGGCTTAGCTAGGTAGCTCGAAAGTTAAAGCCCATCAATATTTAAATTGGCATAAAATTTCAATCACTATAACTCCCCACTATAAAATTGCAACCGCCATAACTCTCCAATATAAAATCTGAACTGCTATAACTCCCACCATAAAATCTCAATCCATATAACTGACTTTCCTATTTTTTGTACCACCTACCAACTACCAACATTATTATGTGAAAATACAAGTAAATGGATCCTAATTAACTACTTAGCCCAAATTACATGACAATGACTTTGAGCTTTATTTGTGTTCTTCAAGATGGGATCCATTCTTCATCCACTTGCAACAAAGTGACGTATTTTGGTGTAGCCTCTAATTCACTTTGCTTTAAACTTTCCTTAATTCCCAAACTTAGGCCTTGCAAAGATTGCTTCCTCATTTTAGTCTTGGACCTAGTCTTGGGACCTCTAGTGTCACGCAATTATCTTTGGCTTTATTGGTTGGGTTTCTATCATTCCCTCCCTCTTCAAAAGGATTCATCCTCGAATCAAATTCCTCACCTACAACAAATAAAGATAAATTAGTAACATTCAAAGTATAACTTACATTACCATATGTAGTTGATAAATTCATCTTGTAGGCATTGTCATTGATCCTTTCTAATACTTGAAAAGTTCCATCTCCTCTTGGCTGCAACTTGTATTTTCTTTGAGTAAGAAACCTTTCTTTTCACCTATGAACTCAAATGCAATCTCCAGGCTCAAAAGTCACAACACGCCCTTTGTTTGCTTGCCTTGCATATTGTTCATTCCTCTTCTCAATGTTAGCTCAAACTTAGGAATGCAACTCTTTAACAAATTCTGCCTTCTCGTTTGCATTCTTAAGTGTTGGCCATTCTTTGATTGCCTTTACCTTTTCTTCATCTACACTTATTCCTTTTGAACTTACAACAAAACCAAAAAAACACAACAAATTCAAGGCAAAATGAACACTTTTTGAGATTTCCATACAATTTATTTTCTCTCAAGACATTAAGAATTGCAAACGTTCAACATGTTCATCTAAAGTCTTGCTATAAATCAAAATATCATCAAAATAGACTACTACAAATTTCCTAATGAAAGAACACAAAACATGATTCAGTAACCTCATGAAGGTGCTCAGAGCATTAGTTAAACCACATGGCATCACTAACCACTCATATAAACCATATTTTGTTTTAAAGGTCGTTTTCCATTCAACACCTTCTTTCATATGAATTTGGTTGTAAACACTCTTCAAATCAATTTTAGTGAACACACAAGAACCAAACAATTTATCAAGCATATCATCTAACCTAGGAATAAGATATCTATACTTTATAGTGATTTTATTGTTGGCCCGACTTTCAATGCACATGCACCATGTTCCATCTTTCTTTGGAACCAAGATAACGGGAACAGAACATGGACTAAGACTTCCCTCATAAAGCCCTTTTGCAGCAACTCATTCACTTGCTTTTGAATTTCCTTTATTTCCTCGGGATTTGTTCTATAGGCTGGTCTATTTGGAATTGGACAACTAGGAACGAGGTCAATTTGATGCTCGATACCTCTTAAAGGAGGTAATCCATGAGGCATTTCATTTGGAAAAACATAAGTGAGTTTCTGTAACAAAGAATCAACTTCACAAGGAAAAGAAGAATGAAATTCGTTAGTGAAATAAACATTCTTGTACAAGACTACAAGTAGTTTTTCTTTTGCTAATAAGGCACTCTCAACCTATTTTTTCATTGCAAATGCACTCATTTTCTTACTTTTCTCTTCATTGCACTCAATTTCATGTTTTTCTTTCTTCTACTTATTTTCACTTATATTTTCTTTTCTTTCTTTTTCTTGAATGCTCAATTGCTCTTCTCTCAACTTAGACTCTCTTACTTTCCTTATTTTTATTTGGTCTTCACATAGATGCTTTGAAGACAATGGAGTAAGAGTAATTTTCAGCTCATTGTAAATAAAAGACAAATAATTGCTACACCCATTGTAGGTCACGTTGCGGTCAAGCTGCCATGGGTGACCCAAGGTATATGCCCTGCCTCCATAAGAACCACATCATATAGTACTTCGTTTTTGTAATTCTCAATAGCAAAAGGAACTCCAACTTGCTTGTCAACCTTTACTTCTCTAATATTACTAAGCCATTATAGCTTATAAGGCCTAGTGTGTTTGGTAGTTTGGAAATTTTTTTTCTCCACTATGATAGTACTAGCCACATTAGTGCAACTTCCACTATCAATAATCATGCTACATACCTTGTCATTTATGTTGCACCTAGTATGAAAATTATGTTCACATTGCTCCATGTCACCATCTTCCTTAAGCTATATGCTAAGAGCACGCCTAGTGACAAGAATATCTCCATTTACAAGTTCAACAACTTCTACATCACTACATTCCTCCAATGGTGAAATTTCATCATCACTTGAGCTCTCACTTTCTATTTCTCCATTATCCAACATAAACATTGCTCTTTTATTTGGACATTGAGAAGCAATATGTCCAACTCCTTGACACCTGAAACACTTGACATCGCGTGATCTATAGGATGTATTAGTGTCAATTTTACCTTTAGGAGTCGCATTTGAATATTTGGCCTTCACATCTTCTTTAGGGTTTGTAACAACTTTATTGTTCTTCCAATTTGATCTCTATGAAGAGCTAGAAGATGAAGCGATTTTGGAAAAGCTTTTAGACATCAATTGCCTCTCCACTTGAATTTCTTTGTGCAGTAAATCCCCTATCTCCATATAATGCTACAACTCCACTACATCAGCTATCTCCTTCTTTAAGCCTCCAATGAATCTAGCCATACTTACCTCACGGTCTTCCTTCACATTGGCTCTAGTCATGGCTACTTTTATCTCCTCATAGTAATTCTGCATACTCATAGAACCTTGTGTTATAACATTACAATTTTCTGTGCAAGTTCCTATGGTAATGGTTTGATACAAATCTTCTTCTTGATAGACTTCATATCTTCCCATGTACGAATAGGCCTTTCTCCATATCTATGCCTATTAATCACAAACTGTTCTCGCCAAATACTAGCATAGTTAGTAAATTTAACAATTGCTAATTTTACCTTTTTCTCCTCGAAGTAGTTATTACAATCAAACACATGTTCAACTTTTCTCTCCCACTCCAAGTATACTTCAGGATCATTCTTTCTTAGAAATGTAGGGATTGTCATCTTAATGTTACCCAAGTAATTGTCACGTCTTGGTTCACCTCTTCTTCTCCTTTCATTTTCATTATATCGTCCATTTGAATACTCCTCTTCTTCATGTTCATATAAAGGATTGCTAAACATGTTAACCACCTTAGAAACCAACTTGGAGCTGAACCAGAATCTTCTTCTTTTTCATCATTGTGTCGACTAGTAAGGCTCCCATACCTGGGTATAGGTTGTAAATCATCCAACCTAGCATATATAGCTTTGAATTCTTCTTGAAAAACCTTGACGACTAATTTGAGATCAACATCCCATTCTCCTTCTTCTCTACTCATGATTAAATTACTCCAAAAATCAAGTTAGAAAGAAAAAAAAATCCTCACACAAACACTCTCTCACCTATTTACACTCGAATTATGTTGTAGTCACTCGTGTATCACTTAATTTGACTTTTTTTTTGTCTCACTACTCTCGCCTTTTACCACTCAACCTTTCCTTATGAGCTCTTAAGTAAGAACCTTTAAGAATGATGCTACGCAGCAAGAAACAATAAGGATTTGGGTAATGTGATAACTTTAGAGAACAAGAATTAGCAAGAAGCAAGGAATTCTGGATTGTTTAACACGTACAATGAAGGTATTGTAGATGCAAAGGGGAAAATATGACAAAAATTCAAACTTTTGTTTTCTGTTCAGATTTTTTTTGGATTGCAGTATGTAATGCAAAATAATAGGTTGACTACTAGCCAATTTTTTGTGACAAAAAAGGGAACAAAACACAATGAGACAACAGGTGCAAATGAAAACTCAATGAAGGAAACAAAGGGAGATGAATAGACACAAACAAATAGAGTAAACCAAGATGACAAAGTAGAAGCAATAACAAAAGAAAGAACATATAATTTTTTATAGCAAAATTGAAAGAGATAAATATACAAAGGATAGAGAACACCTGATTTCAAGAATCGAAGCTCTGATACCAAATGACATGATCTTAAAATGGATCGTCTTGAAAATAGGTGAAGGGGGAACTTGACCCTAACCGCGACCTGTCGGTAGAACCAAAGTTATCAAAAGCGTGATCATAACCGTGACTTGCCGGTAGAACCAACACTATAAAAAAGTTCTTAATCTTAAGAACAAAGGAAAAGTTCTCACAAAGAGAAAACACAAATTTTATTAAATTCCAAATTCTGCACTCTGATTGCTTACAAGAGCTTATTTATTGGTTTAGCTAGGCAGCCCGAAAGTTAAAGCCCATTAGTATTTGAATTGGCATAAAATCTCAACCGCTATAACTCCTCACTATAAAATCGCAACCTCTATAACTCTCCAATATAAAATCTCAACCACTATAACTCCCACCATAAACTCTCAATCGCTATAACTGACTTTCCTGTTTTTTGTACCACCTACCAGCTACTAAAATTATTATGTGAAAATACATGTAAATGGATCCTAATTAACTACTTAGCCCAAATTACATGACAATGACTTTGGGCTTTATTTGTGTTCTTCAAGATGGGCTTCATTCTTCATCAACTTGTAGTAAAATGATGTATTTTGGTGTAGCCTCTGATTCACTTTACTTTAAACTTTCTCCCAAACTCAGACCTTGCAAAGATTGCTTCCTCATTTTGGTCTTGGACCTAGTCATGGGACCTCTAGTGTCATGCAAATGGTCTTTGTCTTTGTCGGTTTGGTTTCTATCAAGTACGACCTAAAAGCAAGGGTTCAAACATGTCACTCAACTATGCATCCAAAAAGAGGGTGTCCAAAGGATCTAATGTCATCCAAAGGACCTACTGTCCAAAAGGACCAGAATGGCAAACGTGTCCAAAGCTTCAAACCCATCCAAAGCTTCAAACTTCTTTACAAATGAATGCAAATTACAAAACCTATACAAAGAACCTATGAGCTATGATAGCGCATATTTGAGACACCTACGAGAGACTTATGTTGGACATATTTGACATTATTTTGTGGCTAACAATCAACATTGGTTGAGTATTGGGTCATTGAGCTTAGTTGAGGATAATTGTTAGTCATTGCTTATTTTCAAACTTAATTTTCATTATAAGATTGCTATCTTGTGCAGGTCATATCTATAGCTATAGACCTCTAAATTGGACAATATTGGTAGCCCTAGAAAGATAAGACAAATATCTAAAACTTGTCTTCTTACAGTTCAGCCCAGGTTTTCCATTTACAATGTCAAAAATGGACTTGAATCCACTACCACTGCACCACTTTGAATTGGACCTCTCCTTGTTGATTGGTGGGCTTGTTGGGCTGCTCAAGCTTCTGTCCAAGCCCATTTTCCGTGGCAATTTTGACCATGTGATCAATTAGGAAGTAGTTAGGAAGTTGAATAGTTAGTTAATAAGTTTTTTTTTAGTTAGAAACGTGTTAGAAACTCTTGGTTAGGTTAAGTTGAAAGTTGTTGCTTGGAGAGCAAGTTTTGGATTCCCTAACACAGGTTTTTTTGCTTCATTTTCTGGTGTGATTTTTCTCTGCACCTTCTCTATTTTCCTTCTTTCTGTGTATACTGCAAAGTCTAAAGAAACTTAGGTTGGTTGATATGAAATTGCATAATTCTTTAGAATAGCCATGATAAGGAGTTGCATGATTGAATTTTTGAGTTGATGTCTCTTACTTCGTTTAAAATCAATTTAGTTTTGTCAATTTACCCTACAATTCCGATTCTAAACAAACCCCCTTTTACTGTTTTGGTTTCTGCATAATTTTCTACTTAACATTCTGATTTCTGCTATGCATGATTAGACATGGTAAGAGTGTGTCCTTATGAGAATCAACCTAGGTTAGCCCCTACACTACAAAACTTAAGGGATACCTAGAGATTTGATATTGTGTCGATAGCATTATCAAGCTACTCAAGGGCATTGTACACAACGCCAAAATGTGAATAGTGTTAAGCCTTCTTTGGATTCTCCTTGCCCTCTAAGGAGATCAATCTTCCTTTGAACTTCCTCTTCAAGCTTCTTCAATCTTTCCCTAGTTATAGGTGCTTGAAAGGTGATAGCTCATTATTTAGCCATGTTGGCATATCAAATAAAACTAAGGCTGACCATAGAATAGCATAACCCTAGGTCGAATATCTCAACGACACAGTGTGTTTGATTATGGCTTAATATGGAAATCAGAGTTTTACACAGAAAATGATAAGTGTGTAGAATGCTGACTTGCTCTCGGCAAAGACTAATCTGATCCAATCTCAGATCGAGGCAGATCCGACACAGTCTTAGCTAAGCGCGGATGCAGACATAGATAGACGTGATGGAGATGGACTAGACTCGGTCTCAGACTGAATTTTGGACCTACCTTGCAAATTGAATCCCTTGCTTACCCTCTTTGAGCCTGAATAATCATTTTTTTTATATGACAGCTCATTACAAGCCAAAGCCGGAAAACCATGATCACCCTCAAACTTAGGGGTCAGAGGAGCTTGGGAATTGTTTTGGGAATGGGTCTCGCTTAAGTGTGGGGAAGACACTCGGGGATATGGCAAGAGTAGTGTATCTGAAACAAAGTGGTCATAATGGTGAAAAAGGTTGGAAAAGAAAAGAGAAAAAATTTGCAAAATGTGTCAAAGAAAAGAAAAGCAGCAAAAGCAAAAAGTTGCAACAAAAATGCAACACAAAGCTGAAAAATAAAAAGTGAGAAAAAGGAAGGAAAGAAAAATGTAAAAAGGGAAAGAGAAGCAGTAGCAAAGATGTTCTAAAAAAGA
This sequence comes from Mucuna pruriens, assembly GCA_025330945.1. NCBI lineage: Eukaryota > Viridiplantae > Streptophyta > Magnoliopsida > Fabales > Fabaceae > Mucuna > Mucuna pruriens. The sequence goes on along the minus strand of JAENHJ010000458.1, from coordinate 62,095 downwards.
ATCGTAGTGTCTTGGGGGATACGCTCCATGCTTACAAACTCATTCCCCATTGCTCCTCTCTCTCCTATGATTAGTAAACTCACTTACCGTCCTAAATCCTACCCTCAACCCTGGCTACGTTACAAGCCTAAAAGCAAGTCCTTTTGATCATTACTGCATGTGTTTTTAAAGGTGTAGAAGGAGAGGCTAGTCGAAGTTTGGTAGTGCCGGTTGACATAGGATGTTGAGTGTATATACAAACCCCAAATACTTGAGAGAGTGATGTAATATTTTTTTGAGAGAGAGCTCGGTCACTTCTTGGTTACTCTTTCATGTTTGCAAGTTGCTTGTTTGCCTTGGATGTGGAGGGAGTAACTTTCATAGATTGCTTGAATGTCTTAATATAGAGGCGAATGTGTGCCGAATCTATTTTGTCATAACTTAAGAAATTCATTTAAAAATACAACTTCCATTTCAACTTCCCCTGAATGATCAAATATGATTTTGCCCAGAATTGCAAAAGTGTAAGTATGGGAGTCTGATAAGTCATATTTCATGCACCTCACAAGGTCCTAAGATGTGTATTTTTGAGATCATTGGTAGTCAAGAATTATATCTTAGCTAAGATTTAGATTATAGACCTAGAAATAGGGAAAGTATAAATCTGTGTTAATTTGGGGGCTTAGCTAATAAAAGATTGGATTCCATTGCAGGCTAAGCAAAGGATGTCTCGACCCATCAAGAAGAGTCTTGGCCTAAGAGAAGCCGTCTTGGCCAGACCGACTTTGACCCAAGCCAGCCGACTTTGAAGGCAAACAACCCAAAGGAGTGAAGTGGCCCAATCAGACTGATCCAGCCTAGGCACGTTCGTTTTAGCTAAATCCAACTCAACTGCTATGTCACTCTTAGAAGAAGCTTGCAGCGCAAGGATGATCGCTTAGGGGTAGAATAGGCAATTCATAAATCTGTAATTTTGTTGAGAAGTTTGTTAGGAATAAGCATACGTCACAAGGAACCCACTCTTGTATATATAGGGTCCTAGTGCACGCCTTAGGGGGTTGTTGAATTCAGACTTATATCCATCTCCATTTTACGCTCCATCTTCTGTCCTCGCTCCCAAAGTTCATGGTGGTGCATGGTGCCTCAATGGCGTCTCTCTCGATCGAGGAGGTGTAGGTCAGGGTCTAGGAAGCCAAAGGTTATAAAAGGTGACCGGTTGGTGTCACCAATGCACTCTGATGGACTAGATCCTCAGTGCCTTGACTATCGTCAATGAACCATCACCTTCCTTCCACGACGATCGTTGTAGGAGGCGAAGCCATTGAGTTCACACCCTATATTCATATTCTGTTTTCAATAATACAAGTGGTTTGCATTTCTTATCTCTTGATTATGGATCCTGCATTTAATTTGCTTTGTTGTGCCGCGGTTGCGCAAGGTTAAGTAGATTAACATTAGAATAGGCCGATCGGAACAGGTTTAACGACTTAATTAGGTAATCGATTAGAGAATCTAAAATCAATCACGTGCTTAATCTCTGCCAACTGATGAGGTAGCGATTGTGTAAATCCTCAGTATGGCGGTGAACGAACGTTTGGCAATCGTCATAAGAATCTCAGGTTGATTTGGAACATAATCTTGAGTGCAGATGTCGGGAACCAATTGCTTATTGATCTTAGTATGGATGCAGTAGTAGTTTAGCCTAGCCTAGATTACATTTTCCTTCCATACCTAGTTTACTTTCTATCTTTACCTCTCTGTAACCAAACCCCTCCTTATTTCCTGCATTTTAGTCTAAGACTGAGTCTAGTTTGATTTTGTTGCGTCCAAGTCTGTGCTTAGTTGAGATTGTGTTGGATTCATCTCTACTAAGACCGGATCAGAGCAGTCTCTGCCAAGAGCAAGTCGGCATCCTACACTTAGTGTTTTCTACATTAACTCTATTTCCCACACTAAGGCATAATCAAACACACTATGTCCTTGAGAGATTCTACCTAGGGTTAACTATGCTATAGTTAGCTTTAGTTTATTTGATCCACTTAAGACGACTGTAAAATGAGTTATCAAATTGGCGTTGTTGTCGTGGATACAAGTTCTTTTTTGTCTTTGTGTGCCAAATTTGAGTTAAGCCAAATCTTGAGTCTATGGAATGCTGTGTATGTCAGTTGAGTCATAGAGTCTATTTTGAGTTTGTTGAGTATGTGTTTATTTTCTTTTCAAATTGAGTCTAAAAATAATATGGCATGCTGAGTATGTGTGGATTTTCCTTTTCTGCATTAACTCTTATTTTCCTTTTCTACATAGTTGATTTCATTTTCTGCTTCGCATAACTGACAATAACTCTTCTGCATAATTGACTTGCATTTTTCTGCATAGCTTCTTTATGATGCATGACTAGGTGTAGTTTTGACCCATTATATGATTTAGACCCTGAAATAGAAATAACTTTGTGTAAACTGAGGAAAGTTAGGAATACAGTAGTAAGTAATAATAGTAGTTCTAATTCTATTTCTAATTCTGATAATAGCAATTCTATTACTAACGATTCTTATTCTTTTGAGTATAGTAGTGCTAACATTTCTCCAGAGCCAGAATAGATGGAGAACAATGATCGAACTCTAAAGGAGCTGGCCAGGCCAGATGTGGTGTACGAACCTTGGTGCATCCAATATCCACAACTAGAACCAGCTTAGACATATGAATTGAAATCTGGTCTAATACATTTGTTACCCAAATTTGATGGTCTTGTAGGTGAAGACCCCCACAAGCACTTAAAAGAATTTCATGTGGTTTGTTCCAGAATGAGGCAGCAAGGGATACTGGAAGACTATATTAAAATGAAGGCGTCCCCATTTTCCTTGGATGATGTGGTAAAGGATTGGCTATATCTACAGCCAGTGCTCTTCAACACCTAGGGAGATATGAAGCACATGTTTCTGGAGAAATTCTTTCTGACATCAAGGATGGTGACCATCAAAAAAGAAATTTGTGGGATAAGGCAACACACGGGAGAGACTCTGCAAGAATATTTGGAAAGATTTAACAAGTTATGTGGCATATGTCCACATCATCAGATCAGTGAGCAATTAGTAACTCAATACTTCTCTACGAGGGTCTAACGATGATGGACAAAAGTATGATTGACACTGCTAGTGGAGGAGCATTAATGGACAAGACACCAATAGCAGCAAGGCATCTGATCTCCAATATGGCAAGCAATACACAACAGTTTGGGATCAAAGGAGCTGACCCATCCCAGATGATGAATGAAATCGGTGTAGTTGACAACCTAAGACTGGAGAATCAATTACCCGAATTGACATCTCTAGTGAGGCAACTCGTTGTTGGACAACATCAACCATGTCAGCAGCCAGAGTTTGTGGTATTTGTACTTCTGTGGAGCACCCCACTAAAATGTGCCCCACATTACAAGAAACCAAATCGGACCATCCAAAGAGCGTTGGAGCCATAAGTGGTTATCAGTACGAGAAACAACCATATCAGAATCGACAGTTTGATAATCAACAATTTGGAAGGCAGCCATTTCAGCTAGGATCGAGTCAAGGGCCATATGCGGCTCAGGGATTCGGACTTGCCTTGAATGTACCTCAAGGTCAAACCGATTATCGACAATGAGTCCACAATACCAGGCACCACCTTTCCAACAACAACAAGAAGAAAGAGTGCCAGCTGAAGGCAACTCACCATCTCTGGAGGACTTGATGAAGCAGTTAGCAACAAGCAACTTAGAGTTCCAGCAAAACATGAACTCTAGTAAAATGCAGTTCCAGTAGAATATGAGCGCCACCATCCAAGACCTCCAAATGCAAATAGGACAGCTGGCTAGTACTATGAGCCATTTACAATCGGCTGGGTCCGACAACCTGCCCTCACAAATAATTTTGAATCTGAGGGGGAATGCGAGCATGGTATCTCTAAGGAGTGGTAGAGAATTGCCACAAACAGTGCTGCAAAAAAGGCCGAGATCAGCTAATGCTGACTCTGAGCTGATGCCGACTCATAAGTACCCCAATCGGATAAGTCTGTCCCACTCCTAAACTTTTTTAGCAAGAAAGCTTGAATCTGATGAAGAGTTGCTAAAGATGTTTCAGAAGGTGGAAATCAACATTCCACTCCTAGACGCCATAAAATAGATTCCAAAGTATGCTAAATTCCTTAAGGAGTTCTATGTACACAAGAGGAGAAAAATGAAAGGAGGGGTGGAATTAGGAGGAATAGTGTCGACATTAACCAAAAATGATGACATCATCACTGGAGCACAACAAGCATTGCCAAAAAAGTGCAGAGTCCCCGAAATTTTCTCCGTCCCATGCACCATTGGCAATTGTACCTTTGCTGATGCCATGCTGGACTTGGGAGCTTCAATTAATGTCATGCCAGCATCAATCTACAAATTCTTGAATTTTGGTGATCTAGAACCCACTAAGATGACAATACAGCTAGAAAATAGAAGTGTTGTTCAACCCTTGGGCGTTCCTGAAGATGTACTGGTCCAAGTGAATGAACTGATTTTCCTAGCTGACTTCTATGTGCTGGATATGGAAGATGAGACATCAGGGGAATTTAGTGATAATTTGATGTGCATTCTGGGATGATCTCAATGAAATTTAGTGATAATTTGGTGCATTTCAACATTTTCGAAGCTGTGAAGCACCCCACTGAGGACCATTCGCTCTTTGGCATAGATCTAATTGATGAACTAGTTGAAGAACACCTTCAACTAGACACTGACAGTGATGATACTTCAAATTTTGCTGGAGAGACTGATATATTTGACTACTTAGGGTCTATAACACATGAGGCTGACTACGAGGAATCATTTTCGACTCCGAAGATGATAATGCTGACCTTGCCAACTTGAGTCATAAAATTGAATTACTTGATTTGTTTGACCAAGTATGCAAGTATGACAAACTAGAGTGTTCAAAAAGCATAGAAGTTCAAGTTGCCGAGACCAAAGAGCAATTATCAGTGCAAGTCGCAACAATGTTCATTACCGAGTATGAGTCAGCCAACAGAGGTTGAGACCAGATGAAGGCCATAGTCGACTCGGTCAAAAAGGCGAATGCTGAGTCTGGCTTGAATACAAAGTCGCGAGTCGAAGGCAACTTGGGTAGTGAAGACCGGAAGCAAGCGATAGCCAAATCTGTTTCGAATAGCCGAGTCTGGAACCTTGTTCCATTTGGATCTGACTCCAATATGAAGTAGGAAGAGGAGTCTGACTCCAAACAGACAAGAGTTGGATCCAACCTGGCCAATCTAAGTCGGCCATAACATCAAAAGGCCGAGATCATGTCGGCATACTTGGTGTCGAATCTAAACCAAGTCGGCCAGTTGGATCTGAAACCAACTAATGATACCTCTTCATCTCCACCACCACCCACAGAGCTTAAGCCATTGCTGAGTCATTTGAAGTACGCCTACTTGGGCAATGATCAGCAATTTCCTGTAATAATTGCTAACAATCTCTACCAAGAGCAGGAAGAGAAATTGCTACATGTCCTGAGGCAACATAAGAAGGCAATTGGGTGGAAATTATCTGATCTCCCAAGCATAAACCCCTCCATCTACATGCATAGAATCTTAATGGAGGAGGAAGCCCATCCAATAAGGCAACAACAAAGAAGGTTGAATCTGACCATCCTAGACGTAGCCAAGAAGGAAGTGACGAAACTACTTGTCGTTGGGATTATCTACCCCATCTCGAACAACCAATGGGTTAGTCTAGTGCAAGTAGTACCCAAGAAGTCTAGGATGACCATCATGAAGAATCAGCATGATGAGTTGGTACCTATATGGATTCAGAATAGCTATCGAGTCTATATCGACTACAAAAGATTAAACAAAGTGACTCGCAAGGACCATTTTCCTTTAGCTTTCATTGACCAAGTCCTAGAAAAACTAGTAGGAAAATTCCATTACTATTTTCTGGATGGATTCTCTGGATATATGCACATCCACAATCCTCCTGAAGACCAACACAAGACTAATTTCACCTGGCCATTCGACACCTTTGCGTACACCCAAATGCCGTTTGGCCTGTGCAATGCGTTGAGTACGTCTTAACGTTGTATGACCACTATCTTCTCGGACCTACTATAGGACTGCATGGAAGTCTTTGGATGACTTCATAGTGTATGCTGAATTGTTCGATGCATGTCTGGCAAATCTATCCAAGGTGTTAGCTAGATGCAGAGACACAAATATGGTACTTTTAAAAATGCCATTTCATGGTGACTGATGGAATTATGTTGGGACACCTTGTATCCAACAGAGGCATCAAGGTTGATAAATCAAAGATTGATATCATTACCTCTCTTCCTATCCTCGCATCTGTGCAGGAGGTTTGCTCGTTTCTTGGACATGCAGGGTTTTACAGAAGGTTTATCAAGAATTTTAGCAAGATTGCCCTACAATTGTCCAAGCTGGTACAGAAGGATGTGGGCTTCAAAATTGACCAGTATTGAAGGCTTCCAAGAGCTAAAGAACTGACTCACATCTGCCCCTATTCTCCAAGCACCCAACTAGGGGTACCCATTTGAGCTTATGTGCGACGCCTCCAATTCGGCACTTGGAGCCGTTTTAGGCCTAGAGAGCCGAGTCGGCAAACAAGCGCATGTGATTGCATATGCATCCTGAACAATGGATCCGGCCCAGTTGAATTATACAATAACTGAAGAAAAGCTATTGGCAATTTTGTTTGCCTTGGACAAATTTCGTTCTTATATACTTGGCTCTAAAATCATTGTCTACTCTGACCATGTTGTATTGTAATTCTTGCTGAAGAAGCTGGATGCAAAACCGAGATTGATTCGGTGGATGTTTCTTCTCCAAGAATTTGACATAGAGATTAGAGACAAGAAAGGTGTTGAGAACTCTATAGCAGACCATCTAAGCAGAATTGAGAGGAAGAGCGACCTGATGCCAATTCAAGATGAATTCCATGATGAACAACTGCTACAAGTGGACACGCCTACACCATGGTTTGTAGATTTCTGTAATTTTGTTACTGCATCTAAATGCCCACCAATGGCATCCTAGCTTTACAAAGAGAAACTTAGGAGTGATGCCAAGTATTACATATGGGATGATCTATATCTTTGGAGACTCTACAATGATCAAGTTATTCACAGGTGCATTCCAGATTCCGAGATCAAGTCGGTCTTCCAATTTTGTCATGCAACATCTGGAGGCAGCCATTATTGATCAAATCGAATAGCTTGGAGGTGCTTGATTACGGGTTTTATTGGCCCACCATTTATAGAGACACTTATCAATTCATCTCCACCTGCGAGCAATGTCAAAAAGCAAGAATAGTTATAAGTAGAAGGCATGAAATGCCTCAGCAACCAATCTTATTATGTGAAGTCTTTGACGTTTGGGGTGTTGATTTTATGGGGCCATTCCTAGTCTCCAATGGATACTCACACATTCTGCTTATCGTCAACTATGTATCGCGATGGGTAGAGGCCATAGCCACTAAGACCAATGATGCCAAAGTTGTGGTGGATTTTCTTAAGTTCAATATCTTCTGTCGGTTTGGTGTGCCAAAAGCTCTTATAAGTGTCCAAGGGAGTCACTTTTGCAACAGAGCCATGTCCTCTCTACTCAATAAGTATAGGGTGGTGCACCGAGTTGCCACACCATATCACCCCAGACAAACGGCCAAGCTGAAGTGTTCAATAGGGAAATTAAGAAAACTATACAAAAGATGGTCAATCCCAGTCGAAAGGACTGGAGTCGACTCCTTGAGGATGCTTTATGGGCACATAGAACTGCATACCGGACTCCATTAGGGAGTCTCCCTATTGGATCATCTTCAATAAAGCCTGCCATCTCCCAGTTGAAATGGAATATCGAGCCTACTGGGCAGTCAAGCAATGCAATATGGCCTACGACCAAGCCGGCAAAGAAAGGAAACTCCAGTTGCAAGAACTGGAAGAGCTCTGCTTGGAGGCCTATGAGAACTCTCAAATCTACAAGCAAAAGGTCAAGCAATTCCATGATCAACAGATCCTGAGGAAGGAGTTCCAAGTCGGTTAGAAAGTACTTCCATTCAATTCACGCTTAAAGCTCATTGTAGGTAAGCTCTGTTCTAGATGAGATGGACCATTTGTTATTACTAATGTTTTTGCTATGGTGTAGTTGAATTAAAGGATGAAAATACAAATAGCATCTTCCAGGTCAACGACCACCAGATTAAAATTTTCCATGAAGGTCCAACATAGACAATGGGCGAGATAGATAGCATCCTGTTGATGGAACCGGCCATGCCAAATGACACACCCTAAGAAAGCCTCATAATCCCCTCTATATTCATGTCATTCATTGCATCACACAAGTGTGGGGGGGAGGGTGCAGCTATCCAAGACTTGCTCAAATATGCTCTTATAATCACTTGCTTTGATCAGACTCTATACAGGCTCCATGTTGTTGTTTATGTTTTGTTTTTCTGTCTTGAATTCTATTTATGTTTTCATTTGTGTATTATTTTTATTATGGTTAAGTTTCATTTTATTTTTATTTTCAAAAGTAAAATAAAATTGTTTCAGTCCAGTTTGTGCCGACTCTAGTTCCATCTTCGCCGGATCCAGGCTGACTTCAGTCCTGTCCAATTTCTGTTTTCATTTGCCTTGTTTTCCCTAATTGATTTTTGATTTCTGAAGAAAATGCTTTGAAAAAGGATTTAAATGGATTTCTCTTAGAAAAATGAAACGGTAAGAGCAAATGCATAACCCTAGAGGAAAGATTTTTCAACTTGACAGGGAGTGAAATTTTTGCATCCTTAGGCAATAAGTAAGTGAAAAAAAAAAGATAAAGAGGAACCCATAGTGACGGAGCAACTATCCGTGTGAGAATTTCTGAGCCTTGTAAATGGATTTGCATCTTGCCATTCTCTCCTTTCTTGTGTGATTTTTACATCCATCTTATAGGCTACTCTGGATTTTGCCTTGACTCTTCGAATATACCTGGTTTCACATGCAAGAATGATATTATCTAGGCCATTTTTCTAAAAAGCCACAAGCCAAATGGACCTACCTTGCAAATTGAATCCCTTGCTTACCCTTTTTGAGCCAAAATAACCATTTTTTATATGACAACTCATTACAAGCCAAAGTCGAAAAACCATGATCACCCTCAACCTTAGGCGTTAGACGAGCTTAGGAATTGTTTTGGGAATAGGTCTCGCTTAAGTGTGGGGTAGACACCCAAGGATATGGCAAGAGTAGTGTATATGAAACAAAGTGGTCATAATGGTGAAAAAGGTTGGAAAAGAAAAGAAATTTTTTTTGTAGAATGTGTTAAAGAAAAGAAAAGCAGCAAAAGCAAAAAGATACAATAAAAATGCAACACAAAGCTGCAAAATAAAAAGTAAGAAAAAGGAAGAAAAGAAAAATGTAAAAGGGAAAGAGAAGCTAAGATTCATTTTATGGGCTTAAATACAGAGAAAATACAAATCTGTGTTAATTCAGATTTCTTAGCTAATAAAAAGTATCACTCCTTCTTCTGCAGGTCAAGCCGAGTTGACCAGGGTCAACAGAGGAGTCTCAGCCGAGATGAAGTCGTCCCGGCCAGACCGACTCCATCTTGTCCAAGCCAGATTCGTCTCGGCAGCCCATGCCTTGCAGTCCAGCAGCCCAATAAAGAGCGGCCCAATTGTATTGACCACATCAGCTATCCAGCTCGGAGGCCACCTCAGCATCAGCTCAGCTGCCATATCACTCCTAGGAAATCTGCCACGTCACGTTAGAAGATCTGCATAGGGGTAGAATAGGATCTTCACAATGTAATTCTGTTAGGATTCATTAGGATTAGCATGTCACAGCTCGTGTATATAGAGGAGGAGCTGTGCACTTTTTACACGTTCTGTCTTTTGAATTCACTCTTAATACACTTCATTTACTCCATTTTCTCGCTCTTATCTTTCCATTTCTGGTGGTGCACGGTGCTGCATTGGCGTTTCTCTCGATTGAGGAAGTGCAGGTCTGAGACTGGGAAGCCGAAGTCTGCCAGAGGGGACCGATCAGACTACTGACGCACTCTGGTGGAGCTGACCCTCAGCGCTCAGGCTAACGGAGGTGAACCACCACCATCAACCAAGGTGATCGCCGTGGAAGATGGATTCACCTGAATTCAGGACCACTGTATTTGTATTCCATTTCTATTAATCAATTTCATTCTACAACTCTTATCTCCATTCTCTTCCTTTACTTTAATTCATGATTTGATCCGCGATTGCAATTAAATTGTGAACAATGTTAAGCTAAGCCGATTGGAACTGGTTTAACTAATTTAGTTGGCAATCATTTGGTGATTGTTAATTGAGAACCTAAAATCAGCTCTGAACTTAATCCCTGCCAACTGATGAGGTAGCGATTGCATAAATCCTCGGTATGGCAATGGACGAACCTTTGGCGATTGCCATAAGACTTCCCAAGGCTGATATGGATTGAGAACGGGAGTGTGGAGCCTGGACTGAACTTGGATTAATGGGATTGAATATGAACACAGTTATATAATAATAATAATAATAATTAGTAGCAGTAGTATATGTTTACTGCATTCTTAGTCTTAGTTTGCTTTCTGCTTTACTTGCACTCCAACCCCCCTATTTACTGCTTTCCAAGTCTGAGACAGAGATAGTCCATCTCTGTAGTGTCTGTCTGCACTTAGCCGAGACCAAGCCGGATTGTCTCTACCGGGATCATCTCGGCTCAGTCTCTGCCGAGAGCTACTCGGCCAGTGTCGAGCGGAGTCAGTACTTTACATCTCAGATTCTACGTCACTTCGCTTAACACCAATTCACAACTGAACACACTGTGTCCTTGAGAATAATGACCTAGGGTTAGCTATACTATAGTTAGCTTTAGTTATTTGATAAGCGCGTAAAACGACTGTAAAAGCACGCATCATCAAATTGGCGCCGTTGCCGGGGATACAAGTTCTTTTGTGTCTTTGTGTGCCAAGATAAGTGAGGTCGAAATCCGAGTCTGTAAAGTGTGTCTGTCAAGTCAGTCTTGAGTGTTTTGAACTTGTCTATGTCTGTCTGTTTTGTTTATGGATCCTAAATAAAAAGCATGTTGACTATTATTTGTTTCTCTGCGTGAATTCACCGCTAAAAAAAAAAGAAATCAAACATTCATTTCTGTAGCTACGTAGAATTGGCATTCTGTTTTGTATTCACTACCGCATCTTTCTTTCTGCATTGCATTCTTGCATCCAGCTAGTTTTTCTGTTTTGCATTCTTGCTAGTTTAATTGCATTCTTTCTATATGCCATTCTGTAGTTCCATTAGTTAGTTAACTGATAGCTGTAGTTTCCAATTCTGTATTTACTATTTCAAGTACTATTTCTAATTCTGATTTTTTCTGCATAATATGTACAATGCATGAGTAGAAGTAGCACTGACCCATTGTATGTTTTTGACCCAGAAATAGAATTAACCTTACGTAGATTACGCAAAATTAGGAACACTGCAGTAAATACTAGTATCAATATAGATTCTATAGCTGACTCTAACCAGTTTTACACTAACAATTTTGTTTCTAGTTCTAACGTCTTTGCAGAATCAGGACGAATGGAGAATAACGATAGGACGCTGAAGGAATTAGCCACTCCAGACGTGGTGTATCAACCTTGGTGCATCCAATACCCACAGCTAGAGCCAGCTCAAACATATGAGTTAAAATCTGGTCTTATACACCTGTTGCCTAAGTTTCATGGTCTTGCAGGAGAAGACCCCCACAAGCATTTAAAAGAATTCCATGTGGTTTGCTCCACAATGAGACCGCAAGGGATATCGGAAGACTACATCAAAATGAAGGCATTTCCATTTTCCTTGGATGGAGCAGCGAAGGATTGGCTGTATCTTCATCCAGTACTTTTCAATACCTGGGGAGACATGAAGCGCACCTTCCTGGAGAAGTTCTTTCCGGCATCCCGCATTGCGTCCATTAGGAAGGAAATATGTGGGATAAGGCAGCATACAGGAGAAACATTGCACGAATGCTAGGAGAGGTTCAACAAACTCTGTGCCACCTGTCCACACCATCAGATCAGCGAACAGTTGCTGATCCAGTATTTTTATGAAGGTTTATCGCTGATGGACAGAAGCATGATAGACGCAGCCAGTGGCGGAGCTCTGATGGACAAAACACCAGCAGTAGCACGACATCTGATTTCCAATATGGCAAGAAATACACAACAGTTTGGGATCAGAGGGCCAAATCAACCACGGATGGTAAATGAAATCGGTGCAGCTTCCAATCAGAGGTTGGAGAATCAACTGACCGAATTGACATCGTTGGTGAGACAGCTTCCTGTTGGACAACACCAACCAGCCATGGCAGCAAAAGTATGTGGCATATGTACTTCCGAGGAGTACCCCACTGGTATGTGCCCCACTCTCCAAGAAACCGAGTCGGATCAGCCAGAAAATGTTGGAGCTATAGGTGGATTTCAGTACGGGAAGCAGCCGTATCAGAATCGGCCATTCGATAACCAGCAACAGGGAAGACAGCCATTTCGGGCAGGACCGAATCAAGGACCATATGCAACCTAACAATTCGGATCGACGCCGAACACCTATGAGAGGCAGGCAGGTTATCAACAGCCGACTCCGCAATACCAAGTGCCACCTTTCCAGCAGCAACAACAACAGCAGAAAGTGCCTACACAAGGCAACTCTCCATCTCTGGAAGACCTGATGAAGCAGCTTGCAACCAGCAACCTGGAGTTCCAACAATCTGTGAGCTCCAGCAATTTACAGTTCTAGTAGAACATGACCGCCACCATCCAGGACCTTAAAACACAGATTGGTCAGTTAGCCAATACTGTAAGTCAATTACAGTCGGCAGGATCCAACAACCTCCCCTCTCAAACCATTCCAAATCCGAGGGGGAATGCCAGTGTAGTGACCCTGTGAAGTGGAAAAGAATTATCTCAACCTACACCACAGCGATTGCCGAGACCAGCTGAAGCCGACTCCGAGTCAAATGCCGACTTGCAGTCTCGGCCAGAGACAACTGTTCCATTGCCATTTCCATCTCGGACTACTTCGGCAAGGAAGCCAGAGTCGGATGAAGAATTGTTGAAGATGTTCCGCAAGGTGGAAATCAATATTCCACTCCTCGATGCTATTAAACAAGTCCCTAAGTACGCAAAATTCCTCAAGGAATTGTGTGTACAGAAGAGGAGAAAAATAAAGGGGAGTAAGGAAATTGGAGGTGTGGTATCGACTCTGACACAGAATGGAGCAATCACTACAAGTGCCTCAACTTTGCCAAAAAAAATGCAGAGACTCTGGAGTTTTTTCGGTCCCATGCACCATCGGCGAATGCACTTTTGCCAATGCCATGTTGGACCTGGGAGCCTCAATTAATGTCATGCCCACATCAACCCACAGGTCCCTAAATTTTGGTGACTTGGAACCCACAGGGATGACCATCCAGTTGGCAAACAGGAGTATTGTCCAGCCCCTGGGAGTTCTCGAGGATGTTCTCGTCCAAGTCAATGAACTAATATTTCCAACTGACTTTTACGTGCTAGACATGGAGGAGGAAACATCCGGGAAGGAATCCTCCTTAATTCTGGGAAGACCCTTCTTGATGACAGCCAGAACAAAGATTGATATGTATGCAGGGACGCTCTCGATGGAATTCGGTGACGCCTTGGTGTAATCCAATATTTTCGAAGCTATGAAGCACCCAACCGAAGACCACTCTCTCTTTGGCATTGATATACTTGATGAACTAGTTGAAGAATATCTTCAACTAAATGGCAGTGGTGAAAACATTGAGGAGTTTGCTAAGAATGATGATGAAAGCAGCTGCCCAGGAGTTACAGATGAAGAGGCCGACTATGAAGAAGTACAAGACCTCTCCAACTCTGACGACAATCATAGCAATGTTGCTGACTTGGCCTTTGAAGTGGAACTGTCTGAATTGTTAGACCAAGTCTGCAACACAGAACACTCAGAGTATACAAATGATGCAGAAAACAAAGTCGCTGAAGCTGAAAAGTCTTCCATTACACACTTAGCGACAATTTTTACGGCCAAGAATGAGTCGGCCAGAGGAGGCCGAGTCAAGCAAGAAATGAAAGTCAACTCAGCCGAAGGGTCAAATAGCAAGGCTAACACGTTTGCCGAGACTGACTCGACAACTGCAGACTAGACACAGGCTAAGGTAGAATTCAGTGTTCCATCCGGATCCGACTCTGAAGGAGCGTTAGAAGCCAAGGCCGACTCCCCATATCAAGTCGGCCAGTCAGATCCAACCTCAAAAACTGACAAATCTCCATCACCGCCACCACCCATAGAATTAAAAACATTGCCGAGTCACCTGAAATATGCCTACCTGAACAAGGACCAACAACTCCCAGTTATTATTGCTAGCACTCTCGACCAAGAACAAGAAGACAAGTTGTTGGAGGTTCTCAGGCGACATAAGAAGGCAATAGGGTGGAAGCTAGCAGACCTTCCTAGCATAAACCCCTCCACTTGCATGCACAGAATATTAATGGAGGAGCAAATCAAACCTATAAGGCAGCCGCAAAGAAGACTGAATCTGACACTCCTGGACGTGGTAAAAAAAGAAGTCACAAAGCTCCTTACTACAGGGATCATCTACCCCATCTCGGATAGCCAATGGGTGAGCCCTGTGCAAGTGGTGCCAAAGAAGTCCGGGATGACTGTCATAAAAAACCAGCAGGATGAGCTGGTACCAACAAGGATTCAAAACAGCTGGCGAGTGTGCATCGACTATAGAAGATTAAACCAAGCAACTCGCAAGGATCACTTTCCTCTACCTTTCATCGACCAAATGCTTGAAAAATTAGCAGGGAGATCCCATTACTGCTTTCTTGATGGATTCTCAGGCTACATGCAGATACATATTGCGCCTGAAGACCAGCATAAGACAACCTTCACCTGCCCATTTGGTACCTTTGCGTACACACGCATGCCATTTGGCCTCTGCAATGCCCCGAGTACATTTCAACGTTGCATGATGAGCATCTTCTCGGACTTGCTGCAGGACTGCATGGAGGTATTCATGGATGATTTCACGGTGTATGCTGACTCATTTGAAGCATGCCTGAATAAACTATCAAGAGTGTTGAAGAGATGCATTAACACAAACCTCGTACTCAATTTTGAAAAATGTCACTTCATGGTGACTGAAGGAATAGTGTTGGGCCACCTGGTATCCAACAGAGGTATTGAAGTGGATAAGGCTAAGATAGATGTCGTATCATCCCTTCCAAACCCCTCTTCCGTGAGGGAGGTTCGCTCATTTCTAGGACACGCAAGCTTTTACAGAAGATTCATAAAGAATTTTAGCAAACTTGCCCTGCCTCTGTCCAGGCTACTACAGAAGGATGTGGAATTCAACTTTGACCAGCCCTGTATTGAAGCATTTCAGGAGCTGAAAAACAGACTCACATCCACCCCCATTCTGCAAGCACCAAACTGGGACCTGCCATTTGAACTAATGTGTGATGCATCCAATTCGGCATTAGGAGCTGTTCTCCGCCAAAGAGTTGGAACCGGCCTCCCAGTGCAGGTAATTGCCTATGCATCTCGAACTATGGATCCGGCCCAGCAGAATTACACAACAATTGAGAAGGAACTATTAGCAATTGTGTTTGCCCTGGACAAATTCCGCCCATTCCTTCTCGGCTCGAGGATCATTGTGTTCTCTGATCATGCGGCTTTGAGATACTTGTTGAAGAAGCCTGATGCCAAGCCAAGACTGATTCGGTGGATGCTTCTCCTTCAAGAATTCAACATAGAAATCAGAGATAAAAGAGGTGCTGAGAATTCTGTAGCTGATCACCTGAGCAGAATTGAGAAAGAAAGCGAACTGATGCCTAACCGAGACGAGTTTCCAGATGAGCACCTGTTGCACATTAATTCGTCTCCACCATGGTTTGATGACATTTGTAATTTTGTGGCAGCATCTCAGTTTCCACCAGAGGCATCTCGGGCATACAAAGATAAACTCTGAAGCGATGCCAAATACTACATTTGGGATGATCCCTACCTTTGGAGATTAGGCAGTGACAAAGTCATCCGCAGGTGCATTCCTGATGCCGAGACCAACTCGGTCCTCCAGTTCTGTCGCTCGGCACCTGGAGGCGGTCATTATGGATCCACTCGGACTGCCAGGAAAGTACTAGACTGTGGCCTTTACTGGCCAACTATCTTTAAGGACGCGCATGAATTCGTCTCCACCTGCGAGATCTGTGAAAAAGCAGGAGTGGCCATGAACAGAAGGCAGGAAATGCCCTAGCAACCCATCCAATTCTGTGAAATTTTTGATGTCTGGGGAATAGATTTCATGGGACCATTCCCAGTATCCAATGGTTACTCATACATTCTGCTGGCCGTGGATTATGTATCAAGATGGGTAGAAGCCGTTGCCACCAGAACTAATGATTCAAGAGTGGTCGTGGACTTTCTGAAGTCCAATATTTTCTGCAGGTTCGGTGTACCGAAAGCGCTCATAAGTGACCAAGGTAGTCACTTCTGTAACAGAGCCATGGCTTCCCTTCTTCAGAAATATGGGGTAGCACACATAATTGCTACTGCCTACCACCCCCAAACAAATGGCCAGGCAGAAGTGTTCAACAGGGAAATTAAGAAAACATTGCAAAAGATGACCAATCCCAGCAGGAAGGACTGGAGCCACCTCCTTGAGGATGCTCTCTAGGCACATAGAACTGCATACCGGACACCTTTAGGGATGTCTCCCTATAGGATTGTTTTTGGCAAAGCCTGTCACCTTCCTGTGGAGCTCGAACACAGAGCATACTGGGCTGTTAAGCAGTGCAATCTGGCCTATGACCAAGCTGGAGAACAGAGAAAATTTCAGCTGCAAGAGCTAGATGAACTCCGCCTGGAAGCATATGAAAATTCTAGGATCTACAAGCAAAAGGTAAAAAAATTCCATGACCAAAAGATCCTGCGAAAAGATCTCCGTATTGGCCAAAAAGTGCTGCTCTTCAACTCCAGATTAAAGCTCATAGCAGGTAAGCTTCGCTCCAGATGGGATGGACCTTTTGTTATCACTAATGTGTTTCCCCATGGTGCAGTACAGCTAAAAGATGAACACAGCAACAGCACCTTCCAGGTCAATGGGCATCAAATTAAGCCATTCCATGAAGGTCCAACGCCTATCACTCATGACATGGAGATAATATCATTGATGGAACCAGCATCACCAGATGACCCTGCCTCGCATTGAGGACAATGCAGATTTTAAGTGTGGGGGGGGATAAATATACAGTCATTTCAATTGTTGTGTCTTAATTCTATTCCCATCCTCCTGAACTCTGCTAATTTTAATTTTTGTTTTGGTAGTTTTAATCACTTTGTTGTTTTCCTTCAATTGCGTTGTTTCATTTTATTTTTAAATCTGTCATGTTTTTCAATAAAAGCTGCCCAAGCCGAGTCCATGCCGGTTCTGTGCCATCTCAGCCTGATTCGGAACATCTTCGGCCTGGCAGAGTTTCAATTTTGTCATTTACTTTCAAGCTTTCCTCCTAAACAGAATTTCAAAGTGGATTGTCAAAAATAAAAATTGTTTTGAAAAGAATATTGAATTGACTTCTGTAGGTTTGAAAAGACAGTAGGAGTAACTCTGCAACTTTGGCAAGAGATTTCTCTAGCTTGAGGGGAATGAAAATTGTTTGCTCTAGTCAAGTGATTGACCAAAAACACTGAAAAGGAAAACCTTTTGTGACAAGCAAAACAACCTGTGTGAGATTTTGAGCCCTTGTAAATATTAATGGCTTACATCTTGCCATTTCTCTTCGTCTTCTAGTGTGATTTTTGCATTCATGATAACTGTATATTCTACATTTTGCCTTAACCCTCTGGATACAACTGTTTTCATATGCAGGAATGACATGATCTAGGCCATGTTTTTTTAGCTCCGAGCCAAATAAAGCCTACCTGAAGAAAATTCTGTCCCTTGTTACCCCCCATTGAGCCACATAACCGTTCTTTTTACAAGCTCATTACAGGCCAAAGCCGGAAAACCATAAATCAACCTCACCCTCAGGGAGTAAAGGAGCTTTGGAATTGTTTTGGGAGTAAGGCATGATCAAGTGTGGGGGAACTCCAGGAAGCAAAAGGTTGTTCAGCACCCTTTAAGGCTTGAAAATGCAAGAAAAAGAATAAAAGCGAGTGAAAGAAAGAAAAGAGAAAAAGAGGAAGCAGCAGCTGAAAATCTGAGCCGAAACGGACAAAGAGAGAAATAGCTGCATAAAATTGTATAATAAGAAAAAGAAAAGAAAATGAGCTAGTAGCAGCAAGAAGGAGGAATTGACAGCATCCTGGGTTATCCCTCAGGCTGATAAAGCTTACTCCCCATTGCTCCTCTCTTCCTCGTGGGTCTTGAAGCTAGTTTTCCCATATTCTATCCTACTTGTGACCCAGCCTCGCTACAAACCGAAAAGAAGTCGTAGTGATCATAACTGTGTGTGTTTTTGCAGGTGTAAGAAGAGAGATCTACCAAAGTATGGTAATATCAGTTCCATGAATGTTGAGTGTAAATACAAGCCCAAACACGTGAGAAATGAGGGAGTTATTTGCCTAAAAGAGAGCTCTGTCACTCCTAGGTACCTTCTCTTGTTTGCAGGTCATGAATTTTCCTAGAGCGCGGAAGGAGTAATTTCCGGATTGTTAGAGTATCTAGATCTCAGGGTGAATGAGTGCCGACTCTATCTCGGTTGAACTGAAGGAAGCCAAGTGAAAAATTCTTTTCTATCTTTACAAAAAAAAAAAAATTTCCCCTTGTTGATTTTCATTTTATTTTGCCAAGGAGTCCAAAAGGGTAAGTGTGGGGGTGTGATGAGTCACAATTTATACATCTTTTAGACACCTAAGAAGGAGGTTTGCAAGACTATTCTGTGCTTAAGAATGGATTGTTAGCTAAGATTCATTTCATGGGCTTAAATACAGAGAAAATACAAATCTGTGTTAATTCAGATTTCTTAGCTAATAAAAAGTATCACTCCTTCTTCTGCAGGTCAAGCCGAGTTGACCAGGGTCAACAGAGGAGTCTCAGCCGAGATGAAGTCCTCCCGGCCAGACCGACTCCATCTTGTCCAAGCCAGATTCGTCTCGGCAGCCCATGCCTTGCAGTCCAGCAGCCCAATAAAGAGCGGCCCAATTGTATTGACCACATCAGCTATCCAGCTCGGAGGCCACCTCAGCGTCAGCTCAGCTGCCATATCACTCCTAGGAAATCTGCCACGTCACGTTAGAAGATCTGCATAGGGGTAGAATAGGATCTTCACAATGTAATTCTGTTAGGATTCATTAGGATTAGCATGTCACAGCTCGTGTATATAGAGGAGGAGCTGTGCACTTTTTACACGTTTTGTCTTTTGAATTCACTCTTAATACACTTCATTTACTCCATTTTCTCGCTCTTATCTTTCCATTTCTGGTGGTGCGATGCTGCATTGGCGTTTCTCTCGATTGAGGAAGTGCAGGTCGAGACTGGGAAGCCAAGTCTGCCGGAGGGGACCGATCAAACTATCGACGCACTCTGGTGGAGCTGACCCTCAGCGCTCAGGCTAACGGAGGTGAACCACCACCATCAACCATGGTGATCGCCGTGGAAGATGGATTCACCTGAATTCAGGACCACTGTATTTGTATTCCATTTCTGTTAATCAATTTCATTCTGCAACTCTTATCTCCATTCTCTTCCTCTACTTTAATTCATGATTTGATCCGCGATTGCAATTAAATTGTGAACAATGTTAAGCTAAGCCGATTGGAACTGGTTTAACTAATTTAGTAGGCAATCATTTGGCGATTGTTAATTGAGAACCTAAAATCAGATCTGAACTTAATCCCTGCCAACTGATGAGGTAGCGATTGCATAAATCCTCGGTATGGCAATGGACGAACCTTTGGCGATTGCCATAAGACTTCCCAAGGCTGATATGGATTGAGAACGGGAGTGTGGAGCCTGGACTGAACTTGGATTAATGGGATTGAATATGAACACAGTTATATAATAATAATAATAATAATTAGTAGCAGTAGTATATGTTTACTGCATTCTTAGTCTTAGTTTGCTTTCTGCTTTACTTGCACTCCAACCCCCTATTTACTTGCTTTCCAAGTCTGAGACAGAGATAGTCCATCTCTGTGTGTCTGTCTGCACTTAGCCGAGACCAAGCCGATTGTCTCTCAGGGATCATCTCGGCTCGGTCTCTACTGAGAGCTACTTTAGGCCGGTTGTCGGCCAGTCAGTACTTTACATCTCAGATTCTACGTCACTTCGCTTAACACCAATTCACAATTGAACACACTGTGTCCTTGAGAAGAATGACCTAGGGTTAGCTATACTATAGTTAGCTTTAGTTATTTGATAAGTGCGTAAAACAACTGTAAAAGCACGCATCATCAGTCAGCGTGGGTGATGGGGCCCCTTCCACTACTTTTTCTTTCTTAGCAATAGCCTCTATAGTGGAGGGAGCCTTTTTCCTCTTGGCACCAACCCCTAGTGGTAAGGGTGGAGGCGGCATCGGCCTAAACAAGAGCTTGGTTTGGGCGGTGGAAGGTGTCACCGAAAGTGCCTTTAACTTGACGGCCTCGATCTCCACCGTCACCGGCTTAGCCTCTTCACCTTTCTTCATAATGGCTCCCAAATCGTAGCCAGACTTGTTGAAGATATTTGTAAAATAAGAAAAAAAAATAAGGTTAGCATTTTGGCACTAGGATGAGTCGGTCTAGAAATCCCAAAATCCAGAACTTACCCTTTAAATAAGGAAGGCGATTGTTGGCGAAAGAAGCCGCCACAATGTCCTTGCAGCTGACACCTCGGGGGAGCTGATTGAGGATATCCCAACTCGCCCTGTCATCGGTGTCGAGTTGCCCCCGGCTCAGCCCCTTCACTTTATTGGGAAAATGCCAATACTAGGGGATGGGCTCTTCGTCCACAGTGAATGAGGCATCCTTCACTAGGAGCACTTTGACAAATTGGGTTTGGAACCCTTTACAGGAGGTTGTGTAGGGACGAAAGAGGTTCATGTGGGTCATAGGGGTTAGGGAGACCCAGCCAGTACCCTACTGAGTTAGACAGTGTAAAAGCTGAGGAGAAGGGAGGCTGTGGGTCTAATAGAAAGTGTAGAACAGACAGTTTGGAAGGCTTGGAAGGTGGCCTAACTATTCGGGTGGAGTTGAGATGGGGCAATGCCCAAGATCCTTAGGACATCAAAGAGAAAGAAAGTGAAAGGTAGGGAGATGCCTAAGTCTACAAAAATTGTTTCATACATATAAATGAAGTTGTCTTCATCTTCTAGAGCTGCATGACAAATGCATTCATCATCGACAAGAGCCACCATGACGAACTTGTCAACTGTAGACCTATGCACCCAGGTGCCCTCAACAATCAGTGTGTCCACGTTGGAACGAGACATGAGAGAAGCATGAGGCTGGGCTTGGGCAGGAACTATGGACTCTAGCACTGCCACCAGAGGTACAAACTCAACAGAAGAGAAGGAGGAAGAAGAAGACTTAAAAGAAGAGGTAAGTAAAACAGAAGACTCAAAGGAGAGGGGGAGACTAAGTGAAAGGGCTTAGAGGGTACACAGAATGTAGGAAAGTAGAAGACAAAACCCTCTGCCCTGCTATTTATAAGCGCGAAACTCCGGAACGACGCATTCATACGCCATCAATGCAAAGGAGGCGCATTCAAGAAGAAAATGACAAAACACATTCAATGCGAAGTGAAATGACATGACCATTGGCACTCTGCCCTAAAGGTGCGTTGCCCCCACATGTGACTTTCGACTTCTCAACGGCCACGTCACTAAACTTGAAGGCGCGTCCCTTCCACACGTGACTCTTCATCCCCAACAGCCACGTCATCCATACTTAAAGGCGCATCCCTTCTACACGCGACCCTTCGCTTCCTAGCAGCCATGTCACCCAAGTGGCCCTACCTCCTAGTAAGTCAATCATCCATCGAGACGGATCCCTGTGACTCGTCCTTCCTCCCCAGCGAGTTGGTATATTCTCTAGTGAGACGACCCCCCTCACTAGGTGGTCCTTTAGAGACCTGGCATCCTTCCTAGAGACCTGGCATTGCCTAGAGAGTCGACTCGGCCCCCCAACAAGCTGACCACTCATCAAGTCACTCATTTAGTAAGTTGGCTTCACTCCCCAGTGGATCACCTCTGCCAACTTGAGCCGACCTCACTTTCTCGGCCAGCCAACTAAACACCTAGAAGGCCCTCCTCCCAAATAAGTCGGCACCATCAGACCTCTCCACGGACATGGCCTCCCTCATCATCAGGTCGACCCGACACAAGACAACTAGATGGCAGTAAACTCCACAGAGGCATCTTTAATCTTGGTCACCCAAAGAGACATTAATGTCTCCCTTACACAACCACAAATAAAGGGGGCAAACTATAGGACCCCAAACCCGTTCGACCCAATCCAAGATAAGACTCCCAAATAGACCAGCCAAGTTACAAAGACCCAAACTGGGCCCAAGAGACAAGAAGAGCCAAACCAACCTACTAGTGAAAGAAACTAGCCAACTCGATCTACCTCCACCAAGGGAAGGGCCCAAAATGGAAGTTACATGTCAATGGACCGATCCATGCGAAGGAAGTCCAACGTTAGCCACTTACCCGAGTTCAACCCACTTGGTAAGGCATGCCTCAACCAACCCAACACAGCTCCGAAGGGACCTCACAACTCCAGCTCAGCGCTATTAGAGCTGGCCATGTTGACCAAACAAAGCAAGATTAGCCACCTTAGATGGGGAATGACACGTCACAGGTCCTGGGCCATCAGATCCTCCAAGAACACGAGGAAGCCCCTTAATGAAGCCACGTAAGTGAATTCAGGTTCCCACCTACCAACGGAATGGAAATCCTCGCCAATAACAGCGAAGGAACATGCCATGTCAACCACTACCCGTGAAAGGCGCTGCGAATTCATGGAGAACATGCAACGATTGGATGCGGGATCCAACGAGCATCAACCTGGGGATCACCAAGGCTAACAAATTGAATCAGGAGGCTAGGGCAGCTCCACATGGCAAGATCAGATGTGCCTTCATCACCCTCCCAAACGCTATAAAAGGCCTCAGTGCGAAGAACTTGAGGCCAAGAATTGAGGAGTACACCATATAGAGCAAGATTGTTGGAGAATTGCTGCGTGACCAGTGACTCAAGGAAAGTGTTATAGAAGAGTTCGCAGCTACGAGCGAAGGTACCAGTCTTCTCTCTAGATACCAGGTAAGTCTCTTGGCCAAACTCTAATCATGCTATTGACAAGATCCCCTCTTGTCCTCAAAGTCACACTTCAGATGGCCAGAATGAAGCCCTCTTGAACCTGAAACTGAGTCAATTACACTTTAGATGGCAGGTAGATAGCCCGCCTTAACCTAAACAGAGTCATCCATACTTCAAATGGTAGGTAGGTAGTCTTCCTTAACCCAACCCAAATCAGTTACACTTTAGATGGTAGGCATGTAGCCTACCTAGGCCTAGGACCGAGTTAGCCTCGGTCCCCTATTTCATACATACAGTGCATTCCACCCGACTCTGAGTCAATAGATGTATATTTGAGTCAACCTAGCATGCATACACACAAACACTCAATCCAGCCCCGAGGCGGGATGCCTAATGGATAGTCCCAACTTTGAACTCAAACCTTTGAGGGTTGAATGCCCAATGGAAAGTTCAGACCCTATATCTCAGACTCTGGTGGACGCCTAAAGGAAACACCAACCATACAAAAGCAAGCGTTGCAAACTCATAGCAAGGTCTGTGTTCGAGAGGAAAAACGCCTAATGGAAAGTTCGACTCTGTTCTTCACATCATGCATTCAAAAGTACATGAACTTTGATTCCTCTGTGCTAGGAGAGGTACGTAGGAGCAAGAGGCCTACTCTTGTCAAGTTATGCATCCCAAACATCCTAACTTTGTACAAATGCATTCCCTTAGTTCTAGCCAGTCATTAATAGTAAAGGTAAAGGTTACGTTGCATGCATTTCATAGGGTAACTACCAGATGGTAGGCGGATGGGGTGATACGTCATTCCCATGCGTAACCGACTCCTTACCTAGACTTCGCATTCGCCGACTTGCCTTATCCACCCCCAGGCTCCAACGTGCCTTTAAACGTTGGTGGCGACTCCAGTCCGAGCCAGATCAGGTTTGGTCGATCTTCCTGGATTGGCCAAGCCCGCGTCGACTTGTTGAAGTCGACTCTCCCCCGGAGATGGATTCGGCTTCCCTTCAAGTCTTCAAATTAATCAATCATGAAAAATTTTCTTTCTAAATTTCCCCGGTGTAATTTAGGGCCGCGTTAGTCCTTAGTTTAGCTTGCAAAAGGAATCCAATCTTTTATTAGCTAAAATCCCCAAATTAGCACAAATTTATATTTTCCCTATTTCTAGGTTCATAATCTGAATCTTATCTAAGATGTGATTATTAAGTACCAAATTGTCTCAATAACACCCATATTAAGCCCTTGTGAGGTGTATAAAATATAACTTATCAAACCCCCACAATTACACTTTTGCACTCCTAGGCAAAATCAGATTCGATCATTCAAGGAAATTGAAAGAAAAGATGTGTTTTCAAATGAATTTCTTAAGTTTGACAAAATAGATTAAGCACACATTCATCTCAGGATCAATATATTCCAACAGTCTATGAAAGTTACTTTCTCCACATCCAAGGCAAATAAGCAACCTACAAACATCAAAGAGTGACCGTGCAGTGACTGTGCTCTCTCTCAGGGCATATTCTCTCAATCTCTCAATCTCTCAAGTGTTTGGGTTTGTGTATACACTCAAAACATCCTATGTCAACCAGCACTACCAAATTTGGACTAGCCTCTCCTTCTACACCTTCAAAAAAACATGTAATAGTGATCAATAGGACTTTCTCGGGCTTGTAACGTGGCTAGGGGGTAAGGTAGGATTTAGGATGGTGAAGTGAGCTTTTGACATCTAGAGGGGTGAGAGGAGCAATGGGAATGAGTCCAAAAAGCATGAGGGTTATCACCTCGAACTTGCAAGTCTTTGTTCACTGCTCTTCTTTTCCCTTTTACATTCTTTTCTTTCTCTTTCTCACTTTTTATTTTGCAGCTTCATGTTGCATTTTTTCTCGCAATTTTTTTGCTTTTGTTACTTTTTCTTTTCTTTGACTCATCCTGCATTTCTTTCTTATCTTTTCATACCCCTTTCTTTTCTTTTCTCATCAACCTTTTTTCTTAACACACTACTCTTTTTCAAATGTACCACTCTCACAATGTCTCTAGGTGCCACCCCCACACTTATTCCAAACCTATTCCCAAAACAATTCCAAAGCTCCTCTGATCCTTAAGGTTGAGGTGTTTTTCGGCTTTTAGGCTTATAATGAGCTATCATATCAAGAAACGGTTATATAGGCTCAAAGAGGGTAAACAAGGGATTCAATTACAAGGTAGGTCTCTTTGGCCAGTAGCTTGTAAAGAAAGATGGTCTAGATTATATCACCCATGCATGTGAGACAAGGTGTATCCAGAGAGTCGAGGCAAAAGCTAGAGTAACTAGTAACATGGATGCAAAAATCACACAAGAAAGGAGAGAATGGCAAGATGCAAAGCCATTATTATGTACAAGGCTTAAAAATTTTCACACGAATAATTGCTTTGTCACTAATGGTATATCTTTTTCAATTTTTCAGTTACTTACTGCCTAAGGATGCAAAAATTTCAATCCCTATCAAGTTGAAAAACCTTTCCTCCAAGGTTATGCACTACCTCTCACCCGTTCCATCTAATCTTGAAGGAATCCATTTAAAATTTTTTTCAAAGCATTTTTCTCAGCGATCAGAAATTAGAAGTCAGCTAGGGAAAACAAAGTAAAAAGAAAGTGAAAATGGAACCGAGATTGGTCTGAAAACAAGAACAAAAACCAAAACACATAAAAAAAAACAAAAGCGCAAATAAAAGAAACAAAATGGAGCCGTTAAGGAGTCTGATCAATGCAATTATAAATGACTACACCCTCCCCCTACGCTTAAATGATGCATTGCCCTCAATGCATGACATGAAAATAGAGGGGATTCTGAGGCTTGCTCAAGGTGTGTCATCTGGCATGGCCGGTTCCATTAGTGAGATGCTCTCTATCTCGCCCATTGTCGGAACTAGACCTTCATAGAAAATTTTCAGTTGATGCCCGTTGACTTGGAAGATGCTGTTTGTAGTTTCATCTTTTAATTCAACGACACCATAGGGAAAAACATTAGTGATAACAAATGGTCTATCCCATTAGGAACGGAGCTTACCTATGATAAGTTTTAATCTGGAATTGAACAAGAGTACTTTCTGGCCAACTTGGAACTCCTTCCTCAAGATCTGGCTATCACAGAATTGCTTGACATTTTGCTTGTAGATTCGGGAGTTCTCATATGCTTCCAAGCGAAGTGCTTCCATTTCTTGCAATTGGAACTTCCTTTCTTTGTTGGCTAAGTCGTAGGCCATATTGCACTGCTTGACTGCCCAATAAGCTCGATGTTCCATTTCAACTGGTAGGTGGCAGGATTACTGAAGACAATTTGGTAGGGAGACATCCCTAACAGAGTCTGGTATTCTATCCTATGTGCCCAGAGCACATCCTCAAGGAGTTGGCTCTAGTCCTTCCAGTTAGGATTCACCGTCTTTTGCAAAATTTTCTTGATTTCCCTATTAAACACTTTAGCTTGGCCATTTGTCTAGGGGTGGTATGCTGTGGCAACTCGATGCACCACCCCATACTTTTCAAGTAGAGAAGACATGGCTCGATTGCAGAAGATATTAGATTTCAGAAAATCCACAATAACTTTGCCATCATTGGTCTTGGTAGCTATAGCCTCTACCCATAACAGTAAGTAGAATGTAAGAGTATCCATTGGAGATTGGAAATGGCCCCATAAAATCAATACCCCAAATGTCAAAGACTTCACAGAATAAGATTGGTTGCTAGAGCATTTCATGCCTTCTGCTTATGGCCATCCCTACTCTTTGGCATTGTTCGCAGGTGGAGACGAATTGATAGGTGTCTCTGAAAATGATGAGCCAGTAGAACCCATAATCAAGCACATTCCGAGCTGTCCAAGTTGATCCATAGTGACCGCCTCCAGATATTACATCACAAAATTGGAGGACCGATTTGATCTCGAAATCTACAGAGTCTCTAAAGATATGGATCATCCCATATATAGTATTTGGCATCACTCTTAAGCTTCTCTTTGTACAATCGGGATGCCTCTAGTGGAAACTGAGATGCAACAATGAAATTACAAATGTCTGTAAACCATGGTGTAATCTTGTTTAGGTGCAATAGTTTCTCATCATGGAATTCATCTTGGATTGGCATTGGGTCGCTCTCCCTCTCAATTCGACTTAAATGGTCTGCTACCAAATTCTAAGCACCTTTCTTATATCTGATCTCTATGTCAAACTATTGAAGAAGAAGCATCCACCGAATTAGTCTTGTCTTTGTTTCCGGCTTCTTCAACAAGAATCATAGTGCAACATGGTCAGAGAAGATGATAATTTTCAAGCCTAGCAGATATGAATGAAATTTGTCCAAGGCAAACATAATTTCTAGCAGCTCCTTTCCAATTGTTGTATAATTCAACTAGGTCAGATCCATTGTTCTGGACACCTTCACAATCACATGCGCTTGCTTGCAGACTCCAACTCTTTGGCCTAAGATAGCTCCAAGTGCAGAGTTGGATGCGTCACGGATTAGCTCGAATGGATACTCCCAGTTGGATGCTTAGAGAATCGATGCGGATGTAAGGCGGGTCTTCAGCTCCTGGAAAGCTTCAACACAAGGCTGGTCAAAATTGAAGTCCATATCCTTTTGTGGCAGCTTGGACAATGGTAGGGCGATCTTGCTGAAGTTCTTAATAAACCTTCTATAGAACCCTACATGTTCCAAAAATAAGCGAACCTCCTGCACAGAAGTAGGGTTAGGAAGAGAAGTGATAGTGTCGATTTTGGATTTATCGACCTCAATGCCTCTGTTGGATACAAGATGTCCTAGCACAATTCCCTCAATCACCATGAAATGGCGTTTTTCGAAGTTAAGCACTAGATTTGTGTCTATGCATCTAGTTAACACCTTGGATAGATTTTCCAGGCATGCCTCAAATGATGTAGCGCACACTGTGAAGTCATCCATAAAGACTTCCACGCAATCTTGTAGCAAGTCTGAGAAGATACTGGTCATGCAACGTTGAAATGTGCTTGGAGCATTTCATAGGCCAAATGGCATGCGTGTGTACGCAAATGTACTGAATGGGCAAGTGAAGGTAGTCTTGTGTTGATCCTCAAGTGCAAAGTGGATTTGCATATATCTAGAGAATCCATCCATAAAACAATAATGGGATTTTCCTACTAGTTTTTCCAGGACTTGATCAATGAAAGGCAAAGGAAAGTGATCCTTGCGAGTCGCCTGGTTTAATTTTCTATAGTCAATAAAGACTCACCAACTATTCTGAATCCGTATAGGTACCAACTCCTCATGCTGGTTCTTCATTGCGGTCATCCCAAACTTCTTGGGAACTACTTGTACTGGACTAACCCATTGGTTGTCCGAGATGGGATAGATAATCCCAGCAGCAAGTAGTTTTGTGACTTCCTTCTTGACCACGTTTACGATGGTCGGATTCAGCCTTCTTTATTGTTGCCTTATTGGATGGGCTTCCTCCTCCATTAAAATTCTATGCATGTAGATTGAGGCGTTTATGCCTGGAAGCTCAGATAATTTCCACCCTATTGCCTTCTTATGTTGCCTCAAGACATGCAACAATTTCTCCTCCTACTCTTGGTGGAGATTGTTAGCAATTATTACAGGAAATTACTGATCATTTCCCAGGTAGGCGTACTTTAAGTGGCTTAGCAACGACTTAAGATCGACAAGTAGTGATGGAGATGAAGAGGTATTGTCAATTGGTTTCGGATTCGACTGGTCGACTTTGTTTAGATTCGACACCAGGTGTGCCAACATGATTTTAGCCTTTGATTGTTTCTGACTCAGATTAACCGAGTTAGATTCGGCTTCTGTCTAGTTGTTGGAGTTGGATATGGCTTTCTTTTGCACATTGAAGTCGGATTCGGAGGGAACTAGGGTCGGACTCTATTTTCCGAGATGGATTCGGCTTCGGCTTGCTTCTGGCCTTCATTGCCCGAGTTGCATTCAGCTCTCGGATGTATACTCATGTCAGACTCAGCCTTGATCTCTTTGACCGAGTCGCCTTTAGTCTTCATTAGATTTTGGCCTTTTCTGGCTGAATCATACTCAACAGTAAACATTGTTGCCACTTGCACTGATAATGACTTCTTCGTCTCGGATACTTGGACTTCTGCACTCTTTGAGCACTCTGGTTTTGCATGCTTACACACTTGATCAAAAAAATCAAGAAATTCAGCCTCATGACCCAAGTTAGCAAGGTCAGCAATATCATCCTCGGAGTCGGAAAGATTGAGTACTTCCCATAATTTATTAAAGTTGGCATCATCTGTTATAGACCTCGAGCAGTCAAATACATCAATGTCTCTAACAAATTTTGAAATTCCATCACTACTGGTGTCTAGTTACAGGTGTTCTTCAAATAGTTCATCAATTAGATCTATACCAAAGAGTGAATGGTCCTCAGTGGGGTGCTTCATTGCTTGAAAAATGTTGAACTACACCAGATTGTCACCAAATTCCATCAAGAGTGTCCTGGCATACACATCAATCTTTATTCTCACAATCATCTGAAATGGTCGTCCTAGAATCAAGGTAGACCTTTTTCCTGATGTCTCGTCCTCCATATCCAAGCACATAAAAGTCAGCTAGGAAAATCAGCTAATTAACTTGGACCAGTACATCTTCAAGAACACCCAAGGGTTGAACAACACTTTTATGTGCTAGATGTATTGTCATTCGGGTGGGTTCCAGATCACCAAAATTCAAGGATTTGTAGATTGATGATGGCATGACATTTATTGAGGCTCCTAGGTCCAACATGGCATGGGCAAAAGTATAGTAGCCAATGGTGCATGGGATAGAGAAAATTTTGGGGTCTCGGCACTTCTTTGGTAGGGCTTGCATGATTCGACAATGATGTCATCATTTTCGGTCAACGCTGACACTATTCCTCCCAATTTCACCCTTCCTTTCATCTTTTTCCTTTTGTGCATGCACAACTCCTTAAGGAAATTTCCATATTGGGAATCTACTTTATGGCGTCTAGGAGTGGAATGTTGATTTCCACCTTCCGAAACATCTTTAGCAACTCTTCATTAGATTCAGGCTTCCTTGTTGAAAGAATCTGGGTTGGTAACAACAATGAAGTAGATTTATCCTGTTAAGCCACCTATGAGTCGGCATCCAGCTCAGAGTCGGCATCAATTGGTCTCGGCCTTTGTTGTGGCACTGCTTGTGGTAATTCTCTCCAACTTCTTAGTGATACCATGCTCGCATTCCCCCTCGGATTCGAAATTGTTTGGGAGGGAAGGTTCCCAGACCCAGCCGATTGTAGGTGACTCACAGTGTTGGCCAGTTGTCCTATCTGCCTCTTGATGTCTTGGATGGTGGAGCTCATATTTTGCTGGAACTGCATGTTGCTAGAGTTCATGCTTTGCTAGCACTCCAGATTGCTTGTTGCTAACTGCTTAATCAGGTCCTCTAGAGATGGTGAGTTTCCTTGAGATGGCACTCTCTGTTGTTGTTAATGTTGTTGGAACGATGGTGCCTGGTATTGCGAACTCGGCTGCCGATAACCACTTTGATTGAGAGGTACACTTGGGGAAGATCCAAATCATTGAGATGCATATGGCCCTTGACTTGAACTCGACCAAAATTGTTGCCTTCCAAATTTTTGATTATCAAACTGCCTACTATGGTAGGTTGCTTCCCGTATTGATAACCACCTATTGCTCCAACACTCTCTCAATGGTCTGACTCAGTTTCTTACAATATGGGGCACATATATGTGGGGTGCTCCACGGAAGTACAAATACCTCAAACTTTGGCTGTTATACTTGGTTGATGTTGTCCAACAGCAAGTTTCCTTACCAGTGATGTCAATTCAGTTAATTGATTTTCCAGCCTCAAATTGTCAACTACACCGATTTCATTCACCATCCAGGATGGGTTGGCTCCTCTAATCCCAAATTGTTAGGTGTTGCTCGCCATATTGGAGATCAGGTGCCTTGTTGCTACTGGCGTCTTGTCCATTAATGCTCCTCCACTTGCAGCGTCAATCATGCTTCGGTCCATCATCGTTAGAACTTCATAAAAATAATGAATCAGCAACTGCTTATTGATCTGATGATGTTGACACGTGGCACATAACTTGTTAAATCTTTCCCAATACTCATGCATAG
Source organism: Mucuna pruriens (assembly GCA_025330945.1). Lineage (NCBI taxonomy): Eukaryota > Viridiplantae > Streptophyta > Magnoliopsida > Fabales > Fabaceae > Mucuna > Mucuna pruriens. Next base: position 30,697 of record JAENHJ010000458.1, on the reverse strand, counting down.
TCTCTCTAGAATGTTGCCTTATCCCAAAAACTTCCTTTCTGATGGTCGTAGTTTTGGATGCCGGGAAGAACTTCTCTAGGAACATGCACTTCATATCTCCCTAGGTGTTGAAAAGATCAGGTTGTTGATACAATCAATCTTTTGCAACTCCATCAAAGGAAAATGGAAATGCCTTATCTTGATGTAGTCTTCCAATATCCCCTACGGCCTTATTGTGGAATAAACCACATGAAATTCCTTTAAGTGCTTGTAGGGGTCTTCATCTGTAAGACCATGAAATTTGGGCAACAAATGTATCAAACCAGATTTTAGTTCATAAGTTTGAGCTGGTTCCAATTGCGGATACTGGATGCACCAAGGCTAATACACCACATCCAGCGTGGCCAACTCCTTCAGAGTTCGATCATTGTTCTCCATTGGTTCTGGCTCTTGAGATTTACTTAAACCAAAATTACAATCAGAGTTAATGTTAGGGCTACAACACTCAGAAAAATTAAAATCGTTAGTTACAAAAATACTATTGTCAAAATTAGAAGCAGAATTAGAAGTACCGCTATTACTTACTACAATACTCCTAACCTTCCTTAACCTACGTAAAGTTATTTCTATCTCAGGATCTAAAGCATGTAATGGGTCAGAACTACTCCTAGTCATGCATCATAAAAAAAATTATGCAAAAATTTATAGAATCGAATATGCAGAAAAATGAAAGTAAATTATGCAGAAAAGTTAGTCAATTATGTAGAGAATTAGTGGTCAGTTATGCAAAGTAGAAACAAAATCTGTTATGTAAAAGAATGATAAAATCCAAATGCAAAATTAGAAATCAGAAAGTAACAACTCACACAACACAAACAAAGATTCTACTAACTTCTCTCCTTTTTTTTCTACTTAAAACACAAAAATTTTTAACACAGACTAAGCATGCTATAAAAATTCAGACTCATAGAAAATAGAAATAGATAAAGACTCAGCAATTAAATCAAAAGAAAATAGACTCGATATACCAAAACAAACAGACCTAGCATTCTACAAACTCAAGATTCGGCGTAAACTAAAATTTGGCACATAAGGACACAAAGGAACTCGTGTCCCCGGCAACGGCGCCAATTTGATAGCTCGTTTTTCAGTCGCCTTACGCGCATCAAATAAAACTAAGGCTAACTATAGCATAGAGTAACCCTAGGTTGAATCTCTCAAGGACACAGTGTGTCCGATTATGGCTTAATGTCGAAATTAGAGTTTTATGCAGAAAATTCTAAGTGTGTAGAATGCTGACTTGCTCTCGGCAAACACTGATCTGGTTTCGGCTAAGTATGGATGCGGACATGGACAGACGCGACAGAGTTAGACTAGACTCGGTCTTGGATTGAAATGCAGGAAATAAGGGGGTTTGTAGTGAACCGCAGAAAGTATACAAAAGTAAACTAAATATGAAAGTAAATGCAATCAAAACTATACTAATTAACTACTGCATCAACACAAAGATCAATAAGAAATTAGTTCTCGGTTCTTCCCTCAAGTTTGCGATTCCAAATCAACCTAGAGTTCTTATGACCGCCAAAGATTTGTCCATTGTCATACCGAGGATTTACACAACTGCTACCTCATCAGTTGGCATGGAGTATGCACGTGGTTGATTTTAGGTTCTCTTATCAATTATCTAATTAAGTTGTTAAAATGGTTCCAACCGGCCTAGTATAACGTTGATCTACTCTTACGAATGTGCAACCACGACATAGTGAAAGCAGATTAAAAGCAGGATTCACAATCAAAAGATAAGAAACGCAAACCAATCGCATTATTGAAATAGAGTATTGATATAGGGAGTGAATTCATGGATTCTTGCTTCCACAATAATTGTCATGGAAGATCTATGATGGTTCACCAACATTGGCTAGAACGCTGAAGATTCAGTCCACCAGAGTGCGTTGGCTACACTAAGCGATCACCTCTGATAACCTCTGGCTTCCCAGTTCCTAACCTACACCTCCTTGACTGAGAGAGACGCAATATTGAAGCACCATGCACCACCAATGGAGCAAGAGCGAGACGATGGAATGCAAACGGAATGGATGAAACTTTGAATTCAACCCCCTCCTAATCGTGCACTAGCATACCCTATATATACACGAGTTGGGTAGCTTGTGATGCACACCAAGAACCTAACAAATTTCCTAACTTAATTATAGATTCCTATTTGACCTTTCTACCCATAAATGATCATCCTTGTGTTGCAAGCTTCTCCTGAGCTGGACTCGGAGTGTGCCTTGGCTGGATCAGCTTAATTTGGACCGCATGTTCCTTTTTGGGCTGTTGGCCTAAGGAGCCAGTCAGGTCCGAGAAGGAGCTGGTCTGGCCGAGACGGTGATGAGTCATATTTTATACACCTTACAAGGGCTTAAGATGGGTATTTTTGAGATCATTTGGTAGTCAAGAATCACATCTTAGCTAAGATTCAATTTATGAACCTAGAAATAGGGAAATATAAATCTTTGCTAATTTGAGTATTTTAGCTAATAAAAGATTGGATTCATTTTGCCGGCCAAGCAATGGAAATCTCGGCCCATCAAGAAGAGTCTTAGTCCAAGAGAAGCCGTCCCGGCTAGACCGGCTCCTTCCTAGACCGGCCGACTTTACAGCCCAACAACCTAAAGGAGCAAAGCGACCCAACCAGACTGAGCGGCCTAAGTGCAGTACCACCTCAGCCGAATCCAGCTCAGCTACCACGTCACTCTTGGAAGAAGCTTGCAACGCAAGGTTGATCATTAGAAGAGTAGAATAGGCAATCCAGAGTTGTAATTCTGTTAGGGAAGTTCGTTAGGTGTAGCATGCGTCACAAGCTGCCCAGCTGATGTATATATGGGGTACGCTAGGCACGTTTTAGTTGTGATTGAATTCAGACTTGTATCCATACTCATTTATGCTCCATCTTCTCTCTCTCGCTCCATTGGTGGTGCACAGTGCTTTAGAGGCGTCTCTCTTAGTCGAGGAGGTATAGGTCAAGAACTAGGAAGCTGAAGGTTGTCAAAGGTGACCGATTGATTAGCCAACGCACACTGATGACTATCGATGGTGAACCATCACCACCCTTCCATGGCGATTGTCATGGAAGGTGGAACCATTGAATTCACACCTTGTATTTGCACTCTATTTTCAATAATATAATTGGTTTGCGTTTCTTATCTCTTAATTGTGAAACCTGCTTTTAATTTGGTTTTACTGTGTCGCGGTTGCATATTTGTAAGAGTAGACCAATGCTAAACTAGGCCGGTTGGAACTAGTTTAGCAACTTAAGTAGGTGATCAACAAGAGAACCTACAATCAACCATGTGCATACTCATTGCCAACTGATGAGGTAGCGGTTGTGTAAATCCTCGGTATGTGATAAGCTCGTATATAGTCATCTTTACGTGCATCAAATAAAATAAAGCTAACTATAGCATAGTCAACCCTAGGTCGAATTCTCTTAAGGACACAATGTGCTCGATTGTGACTTAATGTGAAAACTAGAGTAATGCATAAACACTTAAGTGTAGAATGTCGACTCGCTCTCGGCAAAGACTGGTCCAATTCGGTCTCGGTGGAGATGAATTCAAGACAGTCTCGCCTAAGTGCAGAGTTGGAGGCAACAGAGTTGGACTAACTCGATTTCAAACACGACAGAGTCGGACTAGACTCAGTCTTGGACTGGAAAGCAAGAAATAGGGGGGGTTTGGTTGCAGGTGGAGTAAGACCGAAATTAAACTAAGAATGTAAATGCAATCCAACTAGACTACCTTTAAAGCTACTACTACATTTGTGCTAAGTCCTAATAAATAAGTCGGTTCCACTCCTTTCACTCAAGATTGTGCATTCGAATCAACTTGAGATTCTTCTTATGACAATCGCCAAACTTTTGTCCATTGCCATACCGAGGATTTACACAATCACTACCTCATCAGTTGGTAGGGAATAAGTGCGGAGTTGATTTTAGGTTCTCACCTACTAAAGTTGTTAAACCGGTTCCAATCGGCCTAGTCTAACATTGGTCTACTAAACAATGTGCAATTGTGACACAGTAAGCAGATTAAATTGTAGGACTTACAATCAAGAATTAAGTAACAAAAACTAATCATATTATTAGAAACATAGTAAAACACAGGGTATTAATTCAATGGGTTCCGCCTTCTACAACGATCACCATGGGAGGAGGACGATGGTTCACTATCGATAACTAAGACATTGAGGATCAGGTCCATTAGAGTGCGATGGCAAAGCAAGCGGTCCCTTCTAACAACCTTCAGCCTCTCAGTTCTTGACCTGCACCTCCTCGATCAAGAGAGACGCCAATAGGGTATCGTGTAGCACCGTGAAGATGGAGGCGCGAGCGAGAAGATGGAGTGTGTGACATATGGAATTTAGGTCTAAATTCAACCACACTTAAAACGTGCCCAACGTTCATATATATGCACGAGCTGGACCTTGCAACGCATGCTAATCCTAATGACCTAATAGAATTACAGATTGAATTTCCTAATCTACCCTCGTGATGATTTTCCTTGTGCTGCATGCTTCTCCTAAGGTTGACATGGCAGCTGAGTTGGATGGAGCTGTGTTGGCACCTATGCTGGATCGCCTACGTGGACTGTATTATTGAGCTGTTCCCTTTGGGCTGCTGCACTGTACAGTTGGCCGGTCCAAAATGGAGTCAGTTTGGCCAAGACTGCTCTCTTGGACCGAGACTCTCTTAACTAGACAAGATCATTTGGATTTGTCCTGCAAAAGGAAATGAATCTTTTATTAGATAAGACCCTCAAATTAGCACAGATTTATACTTTCTCTATTTCTACGTCCATAATACAAATCTTAGCTAAGACTTAATTCTTAAGCATTAAATAATTTGAAGAACACCCATCTTAAGTCCTTGTCACGTGTATAAAATATGACTCATCACACCCCCACACTTACATTTTTGCACTCTTGGGCAAAATTAGATTTTAATCATCAAGGGAGATTTTCAAAAGAGAAAAAGAATTTTCAAATGAACTTCTTAAGCTTAGATAAAACAGAGTCGACACTCATTCACCCCGGGATTGAGATATTCAAACAATCCATGAAAATTACTTTTTCCACATCCAAGGCAAATAAGTGACCTGCAAACATCAAAGGGTGACTGAGAGTAATGGAGCTCTCTCTTAGGTAGATATTCTCTCTGTCTCTCAAGTGTTTAGGTTTGTATATACACTCAACATCCCATGCAACTGGTACTACCAAACCTTGACTGGCCTCTCCTTCCACACCTTCAAAAAAACACATGTAGTCATGATCAAAAGGACTTCCCTTCGGCTTGCAACGTGGTCAAGGTTAAAAGGTGGGGTACAGGATGGAAAAGTGAGTTATCTAACCACAAGGAAGAGATGAGCAATGGGGAGTGATTTCGCAAGTATGGAGGATATCCCCAAGACATTGCGATTCTATTTGAAACATTCTTGCTCACTTCTTTTCTTTCCCTTTTTCCATTTTTTCTTTTCTTCTTTTTCTCACTTTTTATTTTGTAGTTTTATGCTGTATTTTCGTTACAGCTTATAACTTTTGGCTGCTTTCCTTTTCTTTATTTCATCTTGCACTTGTGTTTCTTTCTTTTACCTTTTTCACCCCTTTTTGGATACACTACTCTTACTATACCTCGAGTGTCTCCCCCACACTGGAACGTGACCTACTCCCAAAACAATTCCAAAGCTCCTCTATCCCCTAAGGTTGAGGTTGATCATGGTTTTCTGGCTTTGGCTTGTAATGAGCTGTCATATCAGAAAAATGGTTATTCAAGCTCAACAAGGGTAAACAAGGGATAAAATTTTGCAAGGTAGGTCTATTTGGCTCGAGGCTTATTAGAAACATGGCCCAGATCATCTCATTCCTACATGCGAAACCAGATAAATCCAGAGAGTCAAGGCAAGATCTAGAATACACAACTAACATGGATGCAAAAATCACACAAGAAAAGAGAGAATGGCAAGATCCAAAGCCATTTATATGTACACAGGCTCAAAAATTCTCACACGCATAATTGCTCTTCTACTATTGGTCTATCTTTTTCTGTTTTTCAACCACCTATCACCTAAAGATGCAGAAATTTCATGCCTTGTCAAGTTTGAAAAGTCTTTCCTCCAAGGTTTTGCATTGCTTCTTATTGTTTCATCCAATCCTACAAAAATTAATTTAAATTCTTTTTCAAAGCATTTTCTCAGCAATCGGAAGTCAGAATTCCAACAGGGAAAAATAAAACAAAAATTAGAATAAAAGCAAAATTGAAACTGACTTGGCTGAACCAAGGTTGGTCCAGATCTGGCCGAGATGAAGTCGGAGTCGAAACAAACTCGGCTTGGACAACTTTTTATTTGAAACAAAGGGAAATGAAACTACTAAAAAATTGGACTGAAATGAAATTGAAATGAAAATTAAAATGGAAGAGAAAACCAAAACTAAAGGTAACAAAACATTAACAGATATAATCAGTCAGAATTGAGTCGGCATGGAGTTTGACATTTCAAGAACAAAACAGAAAATTTCAAGCATAGAATTCAGTAAGCCTTGGATGGCTACACTCCCCCCCACACTTGAATGTTGCATTTTCCTCAATGCATGCCATGAATATAGAGGGTTTCGTGAGACTTGCTCAGGGTGTGTTATCTGGATGAGCCGGTTCCATTAGTGAGATGGTCTCCATGTCGCCCACTGTTGGTGCTGGACCTTCATGGAATAGCTTGATCTGATGCCCATTGGCCTAGAAGGTGTTGTTGGTATGTTCATTCTTTAATTCCACTACACCATAGGGAAAAACATTAGTGATATCAAAAGGTCCATCCCATCTAGAACAAAGCTTACCTATAATGAGTTTTAAGCGTGAATTAAACAAAAGTACTCTTTGGCTAACTTGAAACTCTTTCCTCAAGATCTGTTGATCATGAAATTGCTTGACTTTCTGCTTATAGATCTGAGAGTTCTTATAAGCTTCCAAGCAAAGTTCATCCAGTTGTTGCAGCTGGAACTTCCTTTGCTTCCCTACTTGGTTGTAGGCTAGGTTGTATTGCTTGATTGCCCAGTGAGCTTTGTGTTCGATTTCCACCGGGAGATGACAAGCTTTACTGAAAATGATTTGGTAGGGAGACATCCCCAACAAAGTTCGGTATGCAGTTCTATGTGCCCAAAGAGCGTCCTCGAGGAGTCAGCTCCAATCCTTCCAGTTGGGATTGGTCATCTTTTGTTGTGTTTTCTTGATTTCCCTATTGAAAACTTCAGCTTGGCTATTTGTATGGGGGTGATATGCTATGGTAACTTTGTGTACTACCCCATACTTAGGGAGCCAGGAGGACATGGCTTTGTTGCATAAATGACTACCTTGGTCACTTATGAGCGCTTTCGGCACACCAAACCGGCAAAAGATATTGGACTTTAGGAAATCCACTACAACTTTAGCATCATTGGTTTTGGGTGGCTATGGCCTCTACCCATCGTGATACATAATTGATGACAAGCAAAATGTGTGAATAACCATTGGAGACTAGGAATGGCCCCATGAAATCAATGCCCCAAATGTCAAATATTTCACAAAACATGATGGGTTGTTGGGGCATTTCATGCCTTCTAGTTATGGCCATTCCAACTTTTTGGCATTTTTCACAGGAGGAGACGAATTGATAGGTGTCTCGGAAAATGGTGGGCCAATAGAACCCACAATCCAACACTTTCCTGGTTGTCCGAGTTTATCCATAATGGTCGCCTCCAAGTGTTGCATGCAAAATTGGAGAACTGATTTGATCTCGGCTTTAAGAATACACCTACGAGTGACTTGATCATTGCAGAGTCTCCAAAGGTAAGCATCGTCCCATATGTAATATTTGGCATCACTTTGAAGTCTTTCCTTGTATAGTCGAGATGCCTCTGGTGGAAACTGAGATGCTGCTACAAAGTTGTAGATGTCTACGAACCATGGTGTGGGCATATTGATATGCAGTAATTTCTCATCTGGGAATTCATCTTAGATAGGCATCGGGTCATCCTCCCTCTCGATCCAGGTCAAATGATTTGCTACAAAGTTCTCAACACCCTTTTTATCTCTGATTTCTATGTTGAATTCTTGAAGAAGCATCTACCGAATCAGTCTCAACTTTGCATCTAGCTTCTTCAGCAAGAATCTTAGTGCGGCATTGTCAGAGAATATAATGATTTTGGAGCCTAGTAGGTAAGAATGAAATTTGTCCAAGGCAAATACAATTTCCAGCACCTCCTTTTCAGTTGTTGTGTAGTTTAACTAGGCCTGGCCGTTGTTCGGGACGCATAAGCAATTACATGCACTGGTTTGCCGACTCCAACTCTCTAGCCTAAGATGGCTCCCAATGCCGAATTTGATGCATCACACATAAGCTAAAATGGAAGATCCTAGTTAGGTGCTTGAAGAATAGGGGCGGATGTGAGTCGATTCTTCAGCTCCTGAAAGGCTGCAATACAGGGTTGGTCAAATTTGAAATCCACATCCTTTTGTAGCAGTTTGGACAGTGGCAAGGAAATCTTGCTGAAATTCTTGATAAATCTTCTATAGAATCCTACATGTCCCAAGAATGAGCGAACCTCCCACACAGAAGTAGGGTTTGGAAGAGTGGTGATGATGCCAACCTTTGATTTGTCAACCTTGATGCCTCTGTTAGATACCAGATGTTCCAACACAATTCCCTCAGTCACCATCAAGTGGCACTTTTCAAAGTTGAGCACCAAGTTTGTATCAATGCATCTTGTTTACACCTTGGACAGGTTTTCTAGACATGCATCAAATGAATCAGCGTACACCGTGAAGTCATCCATAAATACCTCCATGCAATCCTATAGCAGGTCCGAGAAGATGCTTGTCATGCAACGTTGAAACGTACTCGGCACATTACACAGGCCAAATGGCATGCAAGTGTATGCAAAGGTACTAAATGGGCAAGGGAAGATAGTCTTATGTTGATCTTCAGGTGCAATATGGATTTACATATATCCAAAGAAACCATCCAGAATGCAGTAATGGGATTTTCGTGCTAGTTTTTCTAGGATTTGATCAATGAAAGGCAAAGGAAAGTGATCCTTGCGAGTAGCTTCATTCAATCTTCTGTAATCAATATAGACTTGCCAACTCTTCTAAATCTGCATAGGTACCAACTCATCGTGCTAGTTTTTCATGACGGTTTGGGTACTACTTGCATAGGACTAACCCATTGGCTGTTTAAGATGGGGTAGATGATCCCTACAACAAGCAGTTTTGTCACCTTTTTCTGGACCACATCTAGGATGGTTGGATTCAACCGTCTTTGCTGTTGCCATATGGGCCTAGCTTCCTCCTCCATTAAAATTCTATGCATGCAGATGAAGGGGTTTATTCTTGAAAGGTCAGATAATTTCCCAGTATTCTAATGATGCGGACATGTGGCACATAGCTTGTTGAATCTTTCCCAGTATTCATGTAGAGTTCCTCCAGAATGTGCCTTTTCCCACAGATTTCCTTCTTGATGGCCACAATTCTAGATGCCGGAAAGAACTTCTCCAAGAACATGCTTTCCTGTGTCGCAGGTGTTGAAGAGAACCAGCTACAAATACAGCCAATACTTCGCAGCTCCATCTAAGGAAAATGGAAACACTTTCATTTTCATGTAGTCTTCCGGTATCTCCTATGGTCTCATTGTGGAATAGACCACATGGAATTCTTTTAAATGCTTGTGAGGATCTTCTCTTGCAAGACAATGAAATTTAGGCAACAAATGTATAAGATCAGATTTCAATTCATATGATTGGGCTAGTTCCAACTATGGATACTGGATGCACCAAGGTTGGTACACCACATCCGGTGTAGCCAGCTCCTTTAGAGTTCGATCATTGTTCTCCATCTGTTCTGGCTCTGTAAAATTGTTAGTGCTATTGTATTCAACAGAATTAGAAGTGTTAGTAACAGGACTACTATTGTCAGAACTAGAAACAGAATTAGAACTATTACTATTACTCACTACTATATTCCTAGCTTTTTTCTCAACCTACGCAAAGTTATTTCTATCTCCGAATCTAAATCATATAATGGGTCAGAACTACTCCTAGTCATGCATCATACTAAATCATGCAGAAAAATGAAAGTCAATTATGCAAAAGAGTTATTGTTAGTGATGCAAATCAGCAATCAGTAATCAAAGAATCAGTTATGCAGAAAAATTAGATTCAGTTATGCGAATCAGAAAACAAAAAACAACTAGCTGTCAAAAAACAAAATTAGTTATGTAGAAAAGAAAATGGCATGCAAGTGTATGCAAAGGTACTAAATGGGCAAGGGAAGATAGTCTTATGTTGATCTTCAGGTGCAATATGGATTTACATATATCCAAAGAAACCATCCAGAATGCAGTAATGGGATTTTCGTGCTAGTTTTTCTAGGATTTGATCAATGAAAGGCAAAGGAAAGTGATCCTTGCGAGTAGCTTCATTCAATCTTCTGTAATCAATATAGACTTGCCAACTCTTCTAAATCTGCATAGGTACCAACTCATCGTGCTAGTTTTTCATGACGGTTTGGGTACTACTTGCATAGGACTAACCCATTGGCTGTTTAAGATGGGGTAGATGATCCCTACAACAAGCAGTTTTGTCACCTTTTTCTGGACCACATCTAGGATGGTTGGATTCAACCGTCTTTGCTGTTGCCATATGGGCCTAGCTTCCTCCTCCATTAAAATTCTATGCATGCAGATGAAGGGGTTTATTCTTGAAAGGTCAGATAATTTCCCAGTATTCTAATGATGCGGACATGTGGCACATAGCTTGTTGAATCTTTCCCAGTATTCATGTAGAGTTCCTCCAGAATGTGCCTTTTCCCACAGATTTCCTTCTTGATGGCCACAATTCTAGATGCCGGAAAGAACTTCTCCAAGAACATGCGTTTCCTGTGTCGCAGGTGTTGAAGAGAACCAGCTACAAATACAGCCAATACTTCGCAGCTCCATCTAAGGAAAATGGAAACACTTTCATTTTCATGTAGTCTTCCGGTATCTCCTATGGTCTCATTGTGGAATAGACCACATGGAATTCTTTTAAATGCTTGTGAGGATCTTCTCTTGCAAGACAATGAAATTTAGGCAACAAATGTATAAGATCAGATTTCAATTCATATGATTGGGCTAGTTCCAACTATGGATACTGGATGCACCAAGGTTGGTACACCACATCCGGTGTAGCCAGCTCCTTTAGAGTTCGATCATTGTTCTCCATCTGTTCTGGCTCTGTAAAATTGTTAGTGCTATTGTATTCAACAGAATTAGAAGTGTTAGTAACAGGACTACTATTGTCAGAACTAGAAACAGAATTAGAACTATTACTATTACTCACTACTATATTCCTAGCTTTTCTCAACCTACGCAAAGTTATTTCTATCTCCGAATCTAAATCATATAATGGGTCAGAACTACTCCTAGTCATGCATCATACTAAATCATGCAGAAAAATGAAAGTCAATTATGCAAAAGAGTTATTGTTAGTGATGCAAATCAGCAATCAGTAATCAAAGAATCAGTTATGCAGAAAAAATTAGATTCAGTTATGCGAATCAGAAAACAAAAAACAACTAGCTGTCAAAAAACAAAATTAGTTATGTAGAAAAGAAAATGGCATGCAAGTGTATGCAAAGGTACTAAATGGGCAAGGGAAGATAGTCTTATGTTGATCTTCAGGTGCAATATGGATTTACATATATCCAAAGAAACCATCCAGAATGCAGTAATGGGATTTTCGTGCTAGTTTTTCTAGGATTTGATCAATGAAAGGCAAAGGAAAGTGATCCTTGCGAGTAGCTTCATTCAATCTTCTGTAATCAATATAGACTTGCCAACTCTTCTAAATCTGCATAGGTACCAACTCATCGTGCTAGTTTTTCATGACGGTTTGGGTACTACTTGCATAGGACTAACCCATTGGCTGTTTAAGATGGGGTAGATGATCCCTACAACAAGCAGTTTTGTCACCTTTTTCTGGACCACATCTAGGATGGTTGGATTCAACCGTCTTTGCTGTTGCCATATGGGCCTAGCTTCCTCCTCCATTAAAATTCTATGCATGCAGATGAAGGGGTTTATTCTTGAAAGGTCAGATAATTTCCACCCAATTGCCTTCTTATGTTGCCTTAGGACATGTAGCAATTTATCTTCTTGCTCTTGTTGGAGATTGTTAGCAATGATGATTGGAAGTTGTTGCTTAGTACCCAGATAGGAATATTTCAAATGACTCGGCAATGGCTTCAATTCTACAGATGGTGGTAGAGATGAAGAGTTATCATTAATTGTTTTCGGATCCGACTGACCGACTTGAATTAGATTCGGCACCAGCTGTGCTACCATGATCTTGACCTTCTGTTGTTGTGGCCAACTCATATTGATTGAGATAGAATTGACTCTTGTCAGATTGGAGTCGGACTTGGCACTTTTTCTTGCACTGGGGTCCGGATTGAACACGGTTCTGAGCTCAATTGTCCAAAATAGATCCAACTCTAGCTTGTTGCTAGTCTTTATTGGTCGAGTTGCTTTCAGCTCATGGATGCACTATTAGGTCGGCCTTGACAAATGTCTTTCTGACTAAGTTGACTTCGATCTTCTCTTGGCCTCTATCTCTTTTAGCCGATTCATTCTTGATTGTTGCCACTTGTGCTGGGAGGAGCTTTTTGGTCTCGGCAACTTGGACTTCTGCATTATTTGAACACTTTGGGTCTTCATGGTTGCATACTTAATTTAATAACTTAAGCAATTCAGCTTCTAGACTCAAGTCGGCAAGGTCGATGTTACCATCCTTGGAGTTAGAAAGATTATGCACTTCCCATAATTCATCATAGTCGGCCTCTTCTGCTATGGACCTTAAGCAGTCAAATGATTCAGTGTTTCCAATGAAAACTGAAATATCTTCATTATTGTTGTCTAGCTGAAGACGCTCCTCAACTAGTTCATCAATCAAATCTATGCCAAAGAGAGAATGGTCCTCGGTGGGATGCTTCATGGCTTCTAAAATATTAAACTGCACCAGGGTGTCACCAAATTCCATTGAGAACGTCCCAACATGCACATCAATCTTTGTTCTGGCAGTCTTGAGGAACGGTCGCCCCAAGATTAAGGTGGATCCCTTCCTTGATGTCTCATCCTCCATATCCAGCACATAGAAGTCAGCTGGGAAAATCAGCTCATTAACTTGGACCAGTACATCTTCGAGAACGCCTAAAGGTTGAACAACACTTCTATTTGCTAGCTATATTGTCATCTCGGTGGGTTCCAAATCACCAAAATTCAAGGATTTGTAGATTGATGTTGGCATAACATAAATTAAAGCTCCTAGGTCCAACATGGCATCAACAAAGGTATAATCGCCAATGATACATAGGATAGAGAAAATTCTGGGGTCTCGGCATTTCTTTGGCAGTGCTTGTTGTGCTTCTGCAGTGAAGTCTTCGATTTTGGTCAACGCTGACACTATACTTCCTGCTTCCACTCCTTCTTTCATCTTTTTCTTCTTGTGCACACATAATTCCTTGAGGAATTTTGTGTACTTGGGAATTTGCTTTCTGGCATCCAGGAGTGGAATGTTGATTTCCACCTTTCGAAACATCCTCAACAGCTCTTCATTAGATTCAAGCTTCCTCACTGAGAGAGTTCGAGTTGGAAATGGCAATGGAATAGTTTTGTCTTGATGAGGTATCTGTGAGGTGACATCCACTTCAGAGTCAGCATCAATTGGTCTCGGCAACTGTTGTAGTATTGGTTATGGCAATTCTTTTCCACTTCTTAGAGTAAGTGCACTCGCATTCTCTCTCGGATTTGGAATTGTTTGTGAGGGTAGGTTGCTAAATCCGACCAACTGTAAATGGCTCACAATATTTGCTAACTATCCTATCTGCATTTTGAGGTCTTGAATGGTGGCGTTCATATTTTGCTAGAACTGCATATTGCTAGAGTTCATATTTTGTTGGAACTCCAAGTTGCTTGGTGCTAACTGCTTCATTAAGTCCTCTAGAGATGATGAGTCGCATTGAGTTGGCACTCTTTGTTGTTGCTGCTACTGGAATAGTGACACCTGGTACTACGGAGTCAGTTGTCGATAACCGGGTTGACCTTGAGGTACATTATGGGCAGGTTTGAGTCGTTGAGCTGCATATGGCCCTTGACTCGGCCCTGTCCGAAATGGCTATCTTTCAAATTGTTGATTATCAAATTGCTGACTCTGATACGACTGTCTTCCGTACTGATAACCACCTATTGCTCCAACACTCTCTGGATGGTCCGACTCGATTTCTTGCAATGTGGGGCACATATCGGTAGGGTGCTCCACGGAAGTACATATGCCACACACTTTGGCTACTATGCTTGGTTGGTGTTGTCCAACAAAAAATCCCCTCACTAGTGATGTCAACTAGGTCAGCTGGTTTTCCAATCTCAAATTTTCATTTGCACCGATTTCATTCACCATCCGGGGTTGGCTGACTCCTCTAATCCCAAACTGTTGTGTATTGCTTACCATATTAGAGATCAGGTGCCTTACTGCTAGCGTCTTGTCCATCAATGCTCCTCCACTAGAAGCATCAATCAAGCTTTGGTCCATCATCATCAAATCTTCATAAAAATACTGAATTAGCAACTTCTCACTGATCTAATGATGCGGACATGTGGCACATAGCTTGTTGAATCTTTCCCAGTATTCATGTAGAGTTCCTCCAGAATGTGCCTTTTCCCACAGATTTCCTTCTTGATGGCCACAATTCTAGATGCCGGAAAGAACTTCTCCAAGAACATGCGTTTCCTGTGTCGCAGGTGTTGAAGAGAACCAGCTACAAATACAGCCAATACTTCGCAGCTCCATCTAAGGAAAATGGAAACACTTTCATTTTCATGTAGTCTTCCGGTATCTCCTATGGTCTCATTGTGGAATAGACCACATGGAATTCTTTTAAATGCTTGTGAGGATCTTCTCTTGCAAGACAATGAAATTTAGGCAACAAATGTATAAGATCAGATTTCAATTCATATGATTGGGCTAGTTCCAACTATGGATACTGGATGCACCAAGGTTGGTACACCACATCCGGTGTAGCCAGCTCCTTTAGAGTTCGATCATTGTTCTCCATCTGTTCTGGCTCTGTAAAATTGTTAGTGCTATTGTATTCAACAGAATTAGAAGTGTTAGTAACAGGACTACTATTGTCAGAACTAGAAACAGAATTAGAACTATTACTATTACTCACTACTATATTCCTAGCTTTTCTCAACCTACGCAAAGTTATTTCTATCTCCGAATCTAAATCATATAATGGGTCAGAACTACTCCTAGTCATGCATCATACTAAATCATGCAGAAAAATGAAAGTCAATTATGCAAAAGAGTTATTGTTAGTGATGCAAATCAGCAATCAGTAATCAAAGAATCAGTTATGCAGAAAAAATTAGATTCAGTTATGCGAATCAGAAAACAAAAAACAACTAGCTGTCAAAAAACAAAATTAGTTATGTAGAAAAGAAAATGGAGTCAATGATGTAGAGATGACTATTATTTTATTTTTTCTTAGTAGTGAAACTCACACACAAAAATTAACACACACTTAGCATGCTTTATTATTCCAAGATTCAAATCAAAACAGATACAGACACAATTTAGACTCTATGACTCGACTGGTTGACACAACATTCTACAGACTTGGGATTTGGCTTAACTCAGTTTTGGCACACTAAGACACAAAAGAACTTGTGTCCCCAACAACGGTGCCAATTTGATAAGCTCGTATTTAGTCATCTTTATGCGCATCAAACAAACTAAAGCTAAATATAGCATAGTCAATCGTAGGTCGAACTCTCTGAAGGACACAGTGTGCTAGATTATGACATAATGTGAAAACTAGAGAAATGCATAAACACTAAAGTATAGAATGCTGACTCGCTCTCGACAAAGACTGGTCTGATTCGGTCTCGGTAAAGATGTATTCGACACGATCTCGACAAAGACTGGTCTGATTCGGTCTCGGTAAAGATGTATTCGACACGATCTCGACTAAGTGTAGAGTTGGACGCAATAGAGTTGGACTGACTCGATTTTGGACGTGATGGAGTCGGACTAGACTCGGTCTCGGACTAGAAAGTATGAAATAGGGTATTTTGGTTGCAGGTAGAGTAAGATAGAAATTAAACTAACTACTACATTCGTGCTATGTCCCAATAAACAAGTCGATTCCTCTCCTTTCACTCAAGATTGTGCATCCGAATCAACCTGAGATTCTTCTTATGACAATCGCCAAACATTCTTTAATTGCCATATCGAGGATTTACAAAATCGCTACCTCATCAGTTGGCAGGGATTAAGCGCGGAGTTGATTTTAGGTTCTCTAATCGATCACCTACTAAAGTTGTTAAACCGATTCCAATCGGCCTAGTCTAATGTTGGTCTGCTAAACAATGTGTAATCGCGACACAGTAAGCAGATTAAATTGATGGACATACAATCAAGAATTAAGCAACAGAAACTACTCGTATTATTAGAAACAAAGTACAAATACAGGGTGTGAATTCAATGGGTTCCACCTTCTACAACGATTGCCATGGAAGGACGGTGATGGTTCACCATCGATAGCCAAGACGTTGAGGATCAGGTCCACCGGAGTGTGATGGCAAGCCATGTGGTCCCCTTTGACAACCTTCGGCCTCTTAGCCCTTGACCTACACCTCCTCGATCGAGAGAGACGCCAATGGGGTATCGTGTACCACAGTGAAGATGGAGGCACGAGCAAGAAGATGGAGTGTGTGACGTATGGAATTTAGGTCTGAATTCAACCACACTTAAAACGTGCCCAGTGTTCATATATATACACACAAGCTGGACCTTGTGACGCATGCTAATCCTAACAACCTAATAGATTTATAGATTGAATTTCCTAATCTACCCTCGTGATGATTTTCCTTGTGCTGCACGCTTCTCCGAGGGTTGACATGGCATTTGAGTTGGATGGAGCTGTGTTGGCGTCTATGCTGGATCGCCTATGTGGACTGTATGATTGGGCTGCTCCCTTTGGGCTGCTGGATTACAAAATCAGCTGGTCCAAAAAGGAATCGGTTTGGTCGGGACGGCTCTCTTGGGCCGAGACTCTCTTGATGGGTCAAGATCATCTGGATTTATCCTACAAAAGGGAATGAATCTTTTATTATCTAAGACCCTCAAATTAGCACAGATTTATACTTTCTCTATTTGTAGGTCCATAATATGAATCTTAGCTAAGACTCAATTCTTAAGCATCAAATAATCTCAAGAACACCCATCTTAAGTCGCTATAAGGTATATAAAATATGACTCATCAGTATGGCAATGGACAAACCTTCGGCGGTCGTTGTAAGAACTATAGGTTAATTTGGAATCACAAGCTTGAGGGTAGAACTGAGAACTAATTGCTTGCTGAATCTCTATGTCAATACAGTAGTTAGGTAGTGTAGTGTAGATTACATTTACTTTCAAACATAGTTTAATTCTTGTATATACTTTCTCTGCAACCAAAATCCCCCTATTTCCTGCATTTCAGTCCGAAATCGAGTCTAGTCCTACTCTATTGCGTCTGAGTTTGCGCTTAGCCGAGACTGTGGAAGATCCGTCTCTATTGAGACTAGATCGGATTTGTCTCTATCGAGAGCAAGTCGACATTCTACACTTATCATTTTGTGCATTAACTCTGTTTTCCAAATTAAGCCATAATAGAACACACTGTGTCCTTAAGAGAATTCGACCTAGGGTTGACTATACTATAGTTAGCTTTAGTTATTTGATGCGCGTAAGACAACTAGAAAAACTTGTTATCAAATTGGCGTCGTTGTCGGGGACACAAGTTCTTTTGTGTCTTTGTGTGCTAAAACTAAGTTAACCCAAATCTCGAGTCTAGGGAATGCTCTGTCTGTCAATTGAGTCAGAGTTTTGAGTCCATGTCTATTTTAAATTGGATCCTATAAATAATATAGCATGCTGAGTGTCTATTGAATTTTGTTGTGTGTGCAATTCACCATTGAAAAAAAAAATGCAATCTCTTTTCTTTTCTGCATAGTGAACTCATTTCTACTTTGCATAACTGACAATAGCCATACACATAATTGACTTTCATTTTTCTGCATGATTTTTTATGATGCATGACTAGGAGTAGTTCTGACCCATTGTATGATCTAGATCTTGAGATAGAAATAACTTTACATAGGTTAAGGAAAGTTAGGAATATTGTAGTAAGTAATAGTAATAGTTTTAATTTTGTTTCTAACTTTGATAATAGTAGCACTGTTACTAACGATTCTGATTCTATATGTGGTATTTGTACTTCCGTGGTATTTGTGTAGAGAATGCCACCTCAAGGCAACTCACCATTTCTAGAGGACTTAATGAAGTAGTTAGCAACAAGCAACCTGGAGTTCCAACAAAATATGAACTCTAGCAATATGCAGTTCCAATAAAACATGAGCACCACCATCTAAGACCTCAAGATGCAAATAGGACAACTAGTTAACACTGTGATCCATTTATAGTTGGCCGGGTCTTGGCAACCTACCTCTCAAATAATTCCGAATCCGAGGGGGATTGTGAGCATAGTCACTTTGAGAAGTAGTAGAGAATTACCACAAATAACATCGCAACAAGAGCCAAGACCAACTGATACCGACTTTGAGCCGAATGCCGACTCATAGGTACTATAGTAAGAGAAGTCTGCCCCATTGCCATTTCCAACCTAAACTCTTTTAATGAGGAAACCTGAATCTGATGAAGAGCTGCTGGAGATGTTTTGGAAGGTGGAAATTAACATTCCACTCCTAGATGCCATAAAGCAAATCCCTAAAGAAGTGTCGAGACCCCGTAATTTTTTCTGTCCCAGGCTACTATACCTTTGCCGATGCCATGTTGGACTTAGGAGCTCCAATTAATGTCATGCCAACATCAATCTACAAATCCTTGAATTTTGGTGATCTAGAACCCATTGGGATGACAATACAGCTACCAAATAGAAGTGTTGTTCAACCCCTAGGCGTCAAAGATGCACTGGTCCATGTTAATGAACTGATTTTCCCAACCAACTTCTATGTGTTGGATATGGAGGACGAGACATTCGGGAAAGGATCTACCTTAATCTTGGGGCGACCAGTCCTAATGACTGCTAGAAAAAAGATTGATGTGCATGTTGGGACGCTCTTAGTTGAATTTGGTGACACCTTGGTGCAGTTCAATATTTTCGAAGCTATGAAGCACCCTAACGAGGACCATTCACTCTTCGGCATAGATCTAATTGATGAACTAGTTGAGGAGCACTTTCAACTAGACATCGGTAGTGATGATATTTCAAACTTTGCTGGAGACACTGATGTATTTGAACACATCAAAACCAAGTCGGTCAGTCGAATCCACACCAATCTGAACACATCTCTTCATCCCCACCACCCCATAGAGCTGAAGCCTTTGCCGACACTGATATATTTGACTGCTTAGGGTCCATAATAGATGAGGCTGATTGTGATGAACCATGGGAAGTACACAATCTTTCCAACCCTAGGAATGATATCACTGACCTTACCAATTTGAGTCATGAGGCCGAATTGCTTGATTTATTGGACCACGTGTGCAAGTATGAAGACCTGGAGTGTTCAAATAATGCAGAAGTCCAAGCTGCCTAGACCAAAAAGCAGTTATCAGCACAAGTGGCAACAATGTTCACTATCGAGTATGAGTCGGCCAACAGAAGCTAAGACCGAAAGAAGGTCGAATCCGACTCGATTCAAAAGGCAAGTGCCGAGTCCAACTTGAGCATACATTCAAGAGCCAACAGCAACTCGAGCAGTGAAGATTGGAAGCAAGTGGAAGCTAAGTCTGTTTCGGACGACCACGATAGAACCTTGTTCCATCCGGATCCGACTCCAATACAAAGAAGAATGTTGAGTCCGACTCCAACCAGGCAAGAGCCGGATCTAACCCGACCAATATGAGTCGGCTACAAAAATAGAAGGCCAAGATCATGTTGGCACACCTGGTGCCAAATCTAAACCAAGTCGGTCAGTCGAATCCACACCAATCTGAACACATCTCTTCATCCCCACCACCCCATAAAGTTGAAGCCTTTGCCGAGTCACTTGAAATACGCCTACTTGGACGTTGAGCAGCAACTCCCAGTCATCATTGCTAATCTCTACCAGGAGCAGGAGGAGAAATTGCTGAATGTCTTGAGGTAAGATAAGAAGGCAATTGGGTGGAAACTATCTGACCTTCCAGGCATAAACCCCTCCATCTGCATGCATAGAATTTTAATGGAGGAGGAAGCCCGGCCCATAAGGCAACAACAAAGAAGGCTGAGTCCGACCATCCTAGACGTGGTCAAGAAAGAAGTGACAAAACTACTTGATGTAAGGATTATCTATCCCATCTCGAACAACCAGTGGGTTAGTCCTGTGCAAGTAGTACCTATGAAGTTTGGGATGACCATCATGAACAACCAGCACGATGAGTTGGCACCTCTATTGATTTAGAACAACTGGCGACTCTATATTGACTACAGAAAATTAAACCAGGTGACTTGCAAGGACCACTTCCCTTTGCCTTTCATAGATCAAGTCTTGGAAAAACTAGCAAGAAAATCCCATTATTGTTTTCTACATGGATTCTCTGGATACATGTAAATCAACATTGCACCTGAAGACAAACACAAGACTACCTTTACTTGCCCATTCGATACCTTTGGGTATACACGCATGTCATTTGGCCTGTGCAATGCGTCGAGTACGTTTCAACGTTGCATGACAAGTATCTTCTCGGACTTGCTACAGGACTGCATGGAAGTCTTTATGGATGACTTCACAGTGTATGCTGATTCATTTGATGCATGTCTAGAAAATCTATCCAAGATGTTAACGAGATGCATAGACACAAATCTAGTGCTTAACTTCGAAAAATGCCATTTCATGGTGATTGAGGGAATTGTGCTGGGACACCTTGTATCCAATAGAGGCATCGAGGTTGATAAATCAAAGATTGATATCATTACCTCTCTTCCAAACCCCGCTTCGGTGCGAGAGGTTCACTCATTCTTAGGACATGCAGGGTTTTACAGAAGATTTATCAAGAATTTAAGCAAAATTGCCCTACTGCTGTCCATGTTGCTACAGAAGGATGTGGAATTCAAATTTGACCAGCATGTGCTGAAGCATTCTAGGAGCTAAAGAACTGACTCACATCCACCCCTATTCTCCAAGCACCCAACTAGGACTATCCATTCAAGCTTATGTGTGATGCCTCCAATTCGGCGTTGGGAGCCGTCTTAGGCCAAAAAGTTGGCGTTGGCAAACAAGTGCATGTGATTGCGTATTCATCCCGAACAATGGACCCGGCCCAGTTGAATTACACAACAACTGAAAATGAGTTGCTGGCAATTGTGTTTGCCTTGGACAAATTTCGTTCTTATCTACTTGGCTCCAAAATCATTGTTTTCTCTGACCATGCTGCCTTGAGATTCTTGTTGAAGAAGCTGGATGCAAAGCCGCGACTGATTCCATGGATGCTCCTTCTCCAGGAATTCAACATAGAGATCAAAGACAAGAAAGGTGCTGAGAATTGAGTAGTAGACCACTTGAGCCGGATCAAGAGGGAGAGTGACTCGATGTCGATTCGAGATGAATTCCCTGACAAGCAACTACAGCATATCAACACGGCCATACCACGGTTTGCAGACATCTACAATTTTGTTGTCACATCTCCGTTTCCACCAGAGGCATCCTGGCTGTACAAAGAGAGACTTAAAAGTGATGTCAAGTATTACATATAGGATGATCCATACCTTTGAAGACTCTACAATGATCAAGTCATTCGCAGGTGCATCCTGGATGTCGAAATTAATTCGGTCCTCCAATTTTGTCATGCAACATCTGGAGGCGACCATTATGGATCCACTCGGACGGCTTAGAAAGTGCTCGATTGTGGGTTCTATTGGCCCACCATTTTCAGAGACGCTTATCAATTCGTCTCTACCTATAAGAAATTCCAGAAAGCAAGAATGGGCATAAGAAGAAGGCATGAAATGCCCCAGCAACCCATATTGTTCTGTGAAGTATTTGACGTTTGGGGTATTGATTTCATGGGGCCATTCCCAGTCTCCAATGGATACTCATACATTCTACTTGCCGTCGATTATGTATCGTGATGGGTAGAGGCCATAGCCACCAAGACCAATGATGCCAAGGTTGTAGTGGATTTTTTGAAATCCAATATCTTTTGCCGGTTTGGTGTGCCGAAAGCTCTCATAAGTGATCAAGGGAGTCATTTTTGCAATAGAGCCATGTCCTCCTTACTCCACAAGTATGGGGTGGTGCATAAACTTTCCACAGCATACCACCCCCAAACAAACAGCCAAGCTGAAATATCCAATAGGGAAATTAAGAAAACACTGCAAAAGATGGCCAATCCCAACCGGAAGGACTAGAGCCGACTCCTTGAGGATGCTCTATGGGCACACAGAACTATGTATTGGACTCTATTGGGGATGTCTCCCTACCAGATTGTCTTCGGTAAAGCCTGTCATTTCCTGGTCGAAATAGAACATCAAGCTTATTGGGCAAACAAGCAATGCAATCTGACCTACGATCAAGCTGGCAAACAAAGAAAGCTCCAACTGCAAGAACTGGAGGAACTCCTCTTGGAAGCATATGAGAACTCCCAGATCTACAAGCAAAAGGTCAAGCAATTTCATGACCGAAAGATCCTGCAGAAGGAGTTCCAAGTCGGCCAAAAAATGCTTGTATTCAAATCTTGTTTAAAGCTCATCGTAGGTAAACTCCGTTCTAGATGGTATGAACCATTTGTTATCACTAATGTTTTTCCTTATGGTGTAGTGGAATTAAAAGATGAAAACACAAATAGCACCTTCCAGGTCAACGGGCATCAAATCAAACTTTTCCATGAAGGTCCAGCACCACAGCAGGGCAAGATGGAGAGCATTTCACTAATGGAATCAGCCCCACCAGATGACACACCCTAAGCAAACCTTAGGATCCCCTCTGTATTCATGCCATGCATCATTCATGTGTGGGGGGAGGGTGTAGTCATCCGAGGCCTACTTAATTCTGTTCTACAATAATTTGCTTTGATTGAACTCTATGTGGGCTCCATTCTGATTGTTTATGTTTTGTTCGTTCTAGTTTAAAGTTGTTTAATTGGTGCGTTTTGCTTATTGCTTAGGTTTTCATTTTTCATTTGTGTCTTAAGTTCATTTTGCTTAAGTTTCATTTTCTTTTCAAATAAAACTATTTCAGCCAAGTCTGTGTCGACTCTGGTTCCATCTCGATCGAATCCAAACCTTCGGTTCTGTCTCAAATTTTACTTTTAATTTTGATTTTCATTTTGTTTTCCCTTAACTGAATTCCAATTTCTGATTGATGAGAACAAAGCTTTGAAAAGCGAATTTAAATGAATTTCTTTAGGATTGGATGAAATAGTAAAAGGTAATGCATAACCATGGAGGAAAGGTTTTTCAACTTGACAGGGACTGAAATTTCAGCATCCTTAAGTAATAAGTGATTCAAAAACTGAAAAGGGGAAACAATTAGTGGCAGAGCAATCATCCGTGTGAGAATTTTTGAGCCTTGTATATATAAATGGATTTGCATCTTTTCGTTCTCTCATTTCTTATGTGATGTTTGCATCCATGATGACTGTGTACTCTAGATTTTGCCTTGACTCTCTGGATACACCTGGTTTTGTATGCAGGAACGATATGATCTAGGCCATTTTCTAAAAAGCCATGAGCCAAATGGATCTACCTTGCAAAAATAAATCCCTTTTTTACCCTCTTTGAGCCTGAATAACATTTTTCTGATATGACAGCTCATTACAAGCCAAAGCCGGAAAACCATGATCAACCTCAACTATAGGGGTCAGAGGATCTTTGGAATTGTTTTGGGAGTGGGTCTCGTTCAAGTGTGGAGGAGTCACCTGGGGACAGAGCAAGAGTAGTGCATCTAAAAAGGGTTGAAAAGAAAAGAAAGAAAAAACAATTGTAGGATGAAACAAAGAAAAGGAAAGTAGCCAAAAGTTAGAAGCTGCAGCAAAAATGCAGCACAAAGCTAAAAAATAAAAAGTGAGAAAAAGAAGAAAAGAAAAATTCAAGCGGGAAGGAAAAGTAGTGAGCAAGTATGTTATTGAAAAGACTCGTAGTGTCCTAGGGGATACCCTCAAGTTGCAAACTCATCCCCATGCTCCTGTCCTCCTTATGGTTAGCAAACTCACTTTACCATCCTGTATCCTATACCTTTTAACCTTGGCCCCGTTACAAGCCAAAAAAGAAAGTCCTTTTGATCATTATTGCATGGGTTTTTGAAGGTGTCAAAGGAGAGGTTGGTCAAGATCTGGTAGTGCCGGTTGCATAGGATGTTTGAGTGTACATACAAGCCCAAACACTTGAGAGACTGAGAGAATATTTCTTGAGTGAGCTTTATCACTTCTCGGTTGCTCTTTAATGTTTGCAGGTTGCTTATTTGCCTTGGATGTGGAAAAAGTAATTTTCATAGATTGCTTGAATATCTTGATCTTGGGATGAATGTGTGTCGACTCTATTTTGTTAAATCTAAGAAATTCATTTGAACAATTCATCTGCTTTTTTAAAATTCCCTTGATGATCGAATTTGATTTTGCTCAGGAGTGCCAAAGTGTAAGTGTGAGGGTCTAATGAGTCATATTTTATACACCTTACATGGGCTTAAGATGGATATTTTTGAGATCATTTGGTAGTCAAGAATCGCATCTTAGCTAAGATTCAGATTATGAACCTAGAAAAAGGGAAAATATAAATTTGTGCTAATTTTAGGATATTAACTAATAAAAGATTTGATTCATTTTGCAGGCCAAGCAATGAACATCTCGTCCCATCAAGAAGAGTCACAGTCCAAGAGAAGCCGTCCTAGCCAGACCGACTCCTTCCCAGACCGGCCGACTCTACAGCCCAACAGCCTAAAGGAGCAAAGCGGCCCAAGTGTAGTGCCACCTTACCCGAATCCAGCTCTGCTACCACGTCACTCTTTGAAGAATCTTGTAGTGCAAGGTTGATCATTAGAAGGGTAGAATAGGCAATCCAGAGTTGTAATTCTGTTAGGGAAGTTTGTTAGGTTTAGCGTGCATCACAAGCTGCCCAACTCATGTATATATAGGGTACGCTAGGCACGTTTTTGTTGCGGTTGAATTCAGACTTGTATCCATACTCATTTACACTCCATCTTCTTGCTCTCGCTCCATTGGTGGTCCACGATGCTTCAGAGGTGTCTCTCTCGGTCGAGGAGGTGCAGGTCACAAATTGGGAAGCCGAAGGTTGTCAGAAGGGACCGATTGGTTAGCCAACGCACTCTGATGGACCCAATCCTCAATGTCTTGACTATTGACAGTGAACCATCACCGTCCTTCCATGGCGATTGTCGTGGAAGGCAGAATCATTGAATTCACACCCTGTATTTGCACTCTATTTTCAATAATATAATTGGTTTGCGTTTCTTATCTCTTGATATTGAAACCTACTTTTAATTTTCTTTTGCTATGTCGCTGATAGTGGATTCTTTTTTAGTCGTTTTGAACTCTTATCAAATAACTAAAGCTAACTATAGTATAGTCAACCCTAGGTCATTCTTCTCAAGGACACAGTGCATTCTAAATGTATTTTGGTGTGGAGCAAACGAAGACAAAACCTAAGTGTAGAGTGCTGACTCACCTCGGCACTGGCCGAGTCGCTCTCGGTAGAGACTGAGCCGAGATGATCTCGGCAGAGACAATCCGGCTAGGTCTCGACTAAGAGTAGACAGACGCTACAGAGATGGACTATCTCTGCCTCATACCCAAAAATAGTAAATGAGGGGGGTTGGAATGCAATCGAGATCAAAATAGAGATTGACTACAATCAAATGCAATTACGCTACTCTTAATGTTATTACTATTACTGTGTCATGTTTAGTTCCAATAATCAAGGTCCTTCTGGTTCAATCACTTCAGTTCTCAGTCCATATTGGCCTTAGGTGTTCTTATGGCAATTGCCAAAGGTTCGTTTGCTGCCACACCGAGGATTTATACAATCGATACCTTATCAAGTGGCAGGGATTACGTTCAAGCTGATTTTAGATTCTCATTCAACAATCGTTAAGTGATTATCTACTGAATTAGCTAAACTAATTCCAATCGGCTTAGTTTAACATTGTTCACGTTACCAGGTGTAATCGTTACGCAGTAATTGAACTAAGTATTAGGAATGCAACAGAGATCAGAACTCGGAAAACGCTTATATTATTGAGAACGAAATACAAACACAAGGCCTGGATTCGGTGATTCCATCTTCCACGGCAATCGCCATGGCTGACGGCGATGATCCACCTCTGCTAGCTAGGACGCCGAGGATCAGGTCCACCGGACTGTGTTGGTGCTCCAATCGGTCCCCTCGGGTAACCTTCGGCTTCTCAGCTCCTAGCCTGCACTTCCTCAATCGAGAGAAATTCCATTAACCACACCGTGTACCACCGTGAGCGGAGGAGATGAAAAGCGAAAGAATGAAGATAATGGACGCAAGAAAATATGAATGCCAAAGACCCTTAGTCGTTCAGAGTTTTGTTTATTTATACGGGAAGCTAAGCTAACCAACCTAAAAGAATTACAAGTGAAATTCCTATTCTACCCTTGTTGTGACTTGCGTTGCAAGCTACTCCAGGAGATGATGTGGCGCATGAGCTGGAACCGAGGTGGCTCTGGATGGTTGGCTGTCGTGGAGTGCCACTGGACTTAGCTTCTGATTAGGCTCTTTGCATGGGCCGAGTTCCGGCCTGGTTAAGATGCCCTCGGCCTAGGCCTCTAGTGGTGGGCTGCAAGCTTGGCTGGACCTGCAATGAAGGAATAGTTAGCTTAATGCCTTGAATTAACACAGATTATGCTTTTCTTAGATTCTAGGCCTTTAATCTGAATTCTAGCTAACAATCATCTTTTAAGCTCATGAGTTGCTTTGTAGCACTCTTCTTAGGTCCCCTTAAGATGTATATTTTATGACTCATCAGACCCCCACACTTAGCCTTTTGCACTCCTGGGCAAAATGTATGACTTAAACAAGGGGGATTTGAGGAAAAGAGTTTCTTTTGTTGACTTCCTTAAGTCTGACTGAACAGATTCCTCTTCTCTTCATTTCGGAACAAGGTGCTTTATGCAATCAGGGAACTACTTCCCTTGGAGTTAAGGTGCTTTCGTGACTTCCAAATGGGAGGAGATACCCCAGAGTGGTAGAACCTCACTTAGGTGATTAATTCTCTCGATTCTCTCAAATGTTTGGCTTGTGTTTGCAGTTCAGCATTGCATGGGATTGGTATCACCATATCTTAATAAAGCTCTCCTCCTACTCTTGTAAAACACAACAGTCATGATCACTGGGACTTTTTCATCTTGTAGCGGGGTTAAGGTCAAGGGTAGGTGATGATGGGCGTTTTTAGTCGTTTCATCGCGCTTATATAATAACTAAAGCTAACTATAGTATAGCTAACCCTAGGTCATTCTTCTCAAGGACATAGTGTGCTCAATTGTGGCTTAGTGTGAAGTAAAATGATGTAGAATCTGAGACGTGGAGTATTGACTCTTCTCGGCACTGGCCGAGTGGCTCTCGGCAAAGAGATGGACTGTCTCTGTCTTTGACTAGAAAGCAGTAAACAGGGGGGTTGGAGTGCAAGTAAAGTAGGAAACAAACTAGACTATGAATGTAATAACATATACTACTACTACTGGCTTTGCTATTATTGTTATATAACTGGGTTCATGTTCAGTTCCATTAATTCAAGTTCAGTCCAAGTTCTGTACTCCAGTTTTCAGTTCATATCAGCCTTGGGAAGTCTGATGGCAATCGCCAAAGGTTCGTCCATTGCCATACCGAGGATTTATGCAATCGCTACCTCATCAGTTAGCAGGGATTAAGTTCAGAACTAATTTTAGGTTCTCGATTAACAATCATTAACTGATTACCTACTGAATTAGTTAAACTAGTTCCAATCGGCTTAGCTTAACATTGTTCACAATTCAATTGCAATCGCGGATTGAATCATGAATTAAAGGAGAGGAAGAGAATAGAGATAAGAAATACATAATGAAATTGATTAACAGAAACAGAATACAAATACAGTGGTCTTGACTTCAGGTGGTTCTATCTTCCACGACGATCGCTATGGTTGATGGTGGTGGTTCACCTCCGTTAGCCTAAGCGTTGAGGATCAGCTCCACCAGAGTACGTCAGTAGTCTGATCGATCCCCTCTAGCAGACTTCGGCTTCCCAGTCTTAGACCTGCACTTCCTCAATCGAGAGAAACACCAATGCAGCACCGTGCACCACCAAGAATGGAAGTATGAGAGCGAGGTAAATGGAGTAAATGAAGTGTATCAGGAGTGAATTCAAAGACGCCTAAAAAGTGAACAGCTCCTCCTGTATATACATGAGCTGAGCAGCTAGATAAGGCTAACAAAATATCCTAACAGAATTACAATGTGAATGTCCTATTCTACCCCTGTGAAGATCATCCAACGTGACATGGCAGCTGAGCTGGCGCTGAGGTGGATAGTTGATGTGGAAACACAATTGGGCCGCTCTTTATTGGGCTGCATGGGCTACAAGGCGTGAACTGCCGAGACGACTCTAGTTTGGCCGAGACGGAGTCGGTCTGGCCGGGATGACTTCATCTCGGTTGAGACTCTTCTGTTGACCTTGGTCAACTCGGCTTGACCTGCAGAAGAAGGGCTGATACTTTTTATTAGCGAAGACTTCCGAATTAACACCGATTTGTATTTTCTCTATATTTAAGCCCATAAAATGAATCTTAGCTAACAATCCATTCTTAAGCATAGAATAGTCTTGCAAACTCCCCTTTTAGGTGTCTAAAAGATGTATAAATTGTGACTCATCACACCCCCACACTTACCTTTTTGCACTCCTGGGCAAAATAAAATGAAAATCAACAAGGGGAAAATTTTAAAGATAGAAAAGAATCTCTCAATTGACCTCCTTAAGTTCATCTGAGACAGCGTTGCCACTCATTCACTCTGAGATAAAAATTACTCAATCCTTCTGAAAAGTACTTCTCCTGTGTTTAAGGCAATTTCATGACCTGCAATAGCAAAGGTTAACCAACAGTAACAGAGCTCTTACTAGGTAATTATTCTCTCGACCACTCAAGTGTTTAAGCCTGTATTTACACTCAACATTACATGAGACTAGCATTACCACATTTTGACAAGACTCTTCTTCTACTCCTGTAAAAACACAGCAAAAATGATCACTAGGACTTCTTTTCGGCTTGTAACGAGGCTAGGGGTACAAGTAGGATAAAATATGGAAAGTAGTCTTAGAGCCCTTAGGAAAGAGAGAAGCAATGGGAAGTAAGTTCCATCGACATGAGGGCATCCCAGGGATACTGAAGTCTCCTTCCTTTATTTTGCTTTTATTTTTCTTTGCTTATTTCTCCCTTTCAATTCATTTTCTTTCTTTTTCTCCTGTTGCCTTGCAGCTTTTGCTGTATACTTTTGCGTTTTTGGCTGCTTTTCTATTTTTCTTTTTGTTTCCCTTGCACTTGTTTCTATCTTGCCTTTCGAGCCTTCGAGAAATGTGAATTTGATTCAGCTCCCTAGAACTTCCCCCACACTTGATTATGACCTACTTCCCAAGACAATTCCAAAGCTCCTCTATTCCCTAAGGATGAGGTTGATTCATGGTTTTTCCGGCCTTGGCTTGTGCTGAGTTGTCAGAAAGAATGGTTATTCAGGCTCAATGGGGGTAAACAAGGGAGAGAATTTTCTTCAGGTGGGCTTTATTTGGCTCGGGGCTAATCAGAAACATGGCCTAGATCATGTCATTCCTGCATATGAAAACAGTTGTATCTAAAGAGTCAGGGCAAAATACAGAATACATAGTTACTCATGAATGCAAAAATCACACAAGAAAGGAGAGAATGGCAAGATGCAAGCCATCAATATATACACAGGCTCAAAATCTCACATGGACTATGTTGCTCTATTACAGAGGGTCTTTCTTTCCAAATTTTCAGCCAATCCCTGCCTAGTACACCAGAGTTTCCTTCCCAAAAAAACTTGAGAAATCTTTTTCCAAATTTCAGAGTTTCTTCCTACTGTCTCTTCAGCCATTTTAGAGGTCAATTTTAGGATTCTATTCAAAACATTTTTCTCAGCAATTCACATTCCGAATTCGGCTAGGAGGAAAAACAGGACAAAAATGGAAATGACTGAATTGAAATCCTGTCAGGTCGAAGTCATTCCGGATCCGGCCGTAATGGCACAGAGCCGGAATGGACTCGGCTTGGGCATCTTTTATTGAAAAATAGATGGTAGATTTAATAAAAACAAAATGAAACATGACAAATTTAATCAAAATAACACAATTAAAGAAAAACAACAAGTAATTAAAATGAGCAGAATTAAGACTAGCAGAGTTCAGGAGGATGGGAATAAAACTAGACAAAGTAATTGAAATGACTGTGACATTATCCCCCTCCACACTTAAAAGTTGCATTGTCCTCAATGCGAGGCAGGGTCGTCTGGTGGAGCTGGTTCCATCAATGATATTATCTCCATATCATGAGTGATTGGCGCTGGACCTTCATGGAATGGCTTAATTTGA